>CANTUS010000008.1:38107500-38702500 GCA_947683365.1 Euphorbia pulcherrima
ATGTTAAAATATGAAAATTCCTAATATCCATATTATTTTATACTTTTTATATGTCAATAAAATTTAATTTAAAAATTTCAGGTCGCTAGAATTCTCCCCCTCTTATGAATTTTCGTCCTAAAAATTACCTGAAAACAGTTGCGGATATTGAGTTTTCATTGTATCCTTCGGTTCCCAAGTTGCTTCTTCAACCTTATGATTCCTCTAAAGTACTTTTACTAAAGGAATAGGCTTGTTTCTCAATTGCTTAACTTCTCTCGCCAAGATTTGTACCAGTTCCTCTTCATACGTCAAGTCGGGTTCGATTTCTACAACATCAAGAGATAAGATATGTGATGGATCTGATCTGTATCTCCATAACATCGACACACGGAACACATTATAAATTTTGTAGAGTGTCAGGAGTAGTGCTAACCGGTAAGCTACTGGTCCAACCTTCTCTATAACCTCATATGGGCCAATGAATCTCGAACTGAGCTTGCCTTTCTTACCAAATCGAAGGACTTTCTTCCAAGGAGATGCTTCGAGAAATACTTTATCGCCCACTTCATAAGTAATGTCTTTTATTTTTAGATCAGCATAAGATTTTTTCTATCTGATGCAGCCTTCAATCTCTCTTGAATAAGTTTTACATTCTCCTTTGTCTCCTAAATCAAATCCACTCCTACAATCTTTTTTTTCACTAAACTCGGTCTAATATAATGGACTACGACATTTTCTTCCATACAATGCTTCATATGGCGCCATTTGTATGCTTGAATGATAGCTGTTATTGTAGGAAAACTCCATAAGGGACAAATACTTATCCCAACTTCCCTCAAATTCAATGATATAACTTCTCATCATGTCTTCCAAAACCTGAATTACTCTTTCAGATTGACCATTTGTTTGAGGATGAAATGAAGTATTGAAATGAAGTTTACTACCTAAGGCTTCTTGCAACTTCTTCTAAAATCTCGAAGTAAATCTTAGATCTCGGTCAAAAATGATTGAAATAGGCACTCCGTGTAGCCGCACTATCTTATCTATATATAACTAAGCCAACCTATCAAGTGAATAATCCATCCTAACTGGAAGAAAGTGGGCAGACTTTGTCAATCTATCTACAACAACCCACACTGCATCATGTTTCTTCCGTGTAAGTGGTACAAAGTCCATTGTGATTCTTTCCCATTTCCACTATGGAATTGTTATTTGTTGCAACAATCCTGAAGGAACTTGATGTTCAGCTTTCACCTGTTGACAAGTTAGACATTGAGCAGCATAATTAGTAATGTCTTTCTTCATCCCATTCCACCAATAATGGCTCTTCAAATTTTCGTACATCTTGTTTGCTCTTGGATGCATCGCATAAGGACTACTATGTGCCTCATGTAAGATATTCTTCTTTAATTCTTCATTGTTTGGCCCACATAATCTATCTATAAAATATAGACACCCATCTTCTCGAACCATATAGTCGTCTACGATACCCACTTGTGTCCTTGCTCGATTGACCTTCAAGTCATCATCTTCATTTTGTGCTTGCTTAACCTGTTGTAGTAGTACATGTTGAATCTTCAATTCTGTAATTAAGGCTCGACCACTAGTAAGAGCTAACCCAGTATTCATAGCCCTAAGTACCATCATTATCTTTCTACTGAGAGCATCTGCCACTACATTAGCCTTTCCTAGATGGTAATCAATAAGATAATCGTAATCTTTAATGAATTCCATCCACCTTCTCTGCCTTAAATTCAACTCCTTCTATGTTGGCAAATATTTCAAGCTTTTATGATCTGTATAAATATAACATTTTTCTCCATAAAGATAGTGTCGCCAAATTTTCAAGCCAAAGACTATTGCACCTATTTCCAAATCATGAGTAGCATAATTCCTTTCATGATTCTTCAATAGCCTGGAAGCATGGGCAATCACTTTTCCTTCTTGCATCGAAACACACCCAAGACCCCTATGCAAAGCATCACTACAGATTACAAAGTCTTTTCCAGGCTCTGGTTGGGTAAGGATGGGTGCTTTTGCAAACATCACCTTCAACTTCTCAAAACTTTCTTAGCACTTGTCATTCCACTGAAAATTTGCATTCTTTTGAAGTAGTTTCGTCAGTGGGGTAGCAATGACTAAAAATCCCTTCACAAATCTTCTATAACACCCTGCTAAGCCAAGGAAACTTTTGACTTCCGTAGGGTTCTTTGGTGGTTTCCATTGGACAACTGCTTCTATCTTTTTAGGATCCACTTTAATTCCTTCTACAGAAACAATATGGCCTAAGAAAGAAACTTCTTCAAGCCAAAACTCTTATTTGCTAAGTTTGGCATATAATTTATTTTCCCTTAAAGTTTGGAAGACTATCCCCAAATGTTGATCATGCTCTTCTACTGACTTAGAATACACCAAAATGTCATCAATGTAAACCACTGCAAACCTGTCTAAATATAAGTAAAAGACACGGTTCATACGGTCCATAAATGATATTAATGCATTAGTAAGACCAAATGGCATCACCAAAAATTCATAGTGCCCATATCTAGTTCGGAAAGCCGTCTTTGCAATATCATCATCTTTCACTCTCATCTGATAGTAACTCGATCTCAAATCAATCTTGGAGAAGTATTTGGCACCCTTCAGTTGATCAAATAAGTCTTTAATCCTTGGCAATGGATACTTGTTCTTCACTGTGAATTTATTCAACTCCCGGTAATCAATACATAATAGGAGCGACCCATCTTTCTTCTTAACAAACAAGACTGGTGCACCCCATAGGGATATACTCGGGTGTATGAACCCTTTGTCTAACAATTCTTGCAACTGGATCTTCAACTCTTTCAGTTCAGCAGGCGCCATTCTGTATGGTGCTTTGGACACTGGTGCGGTACTCGGCAATACATCAATTGCGAATTATACCTCTCTTTTTAGTGGCAACCCCAGTAGTTCTTCTAGAAATACATTAGGAAAATCACATATCGTAGGAATATTCTGTAATTCTAACTCACCTTTCTTCGATTCTAGAGCGAAGATTAAATAGGCCTGACATCCCTTCCTAACTAGCCTATTAGTCTTCATAAAAGAAATTATGTTACAGAAATAATCTGATCTTTCCCCCATGATAACTATTTCTTCTCCATCAGAAACTTGAAGGGACATTCTTTTGTTTTTACAATCCACCACAGCTCGATGTTCCGATAACCAAACCATTCCTAAAATAACATTGTAATCTCAAAAAAGTAACTCGATTAAATTTACATGGAAAAGTTGATGTTGAATCATAATAGGGCAATTCATATACACTTTGTTTACTATCACACTGTGTCCTAAAGGATTAGTCACTTTAATATTTTCTCCTAATTCTTCTATATGCAACCCTTTCTCTTGTGCTAAAGCAGTACATATATATGAATGAGATGAACCGGGATTAATCAAAGCATAAACATCGTGATTAAAGAATGATAATTTACCGATAATAACTTCAGTAGATTCCTGAGTCTCAGGCCCTCGGATTGTAAAACTTCACGCCATTCCTCCCGGTCTACCACTCTACGATGCTTATTGAGTCACATCATGTCCACTTACCTCACTAGAATTTCCTCTTCCCCTTCCTCTTCCACCATGCATTGTAGGAGTAGGAACTATGATATGTATAGATTTACTTATCTTTCTTTGAGGACAATTTGCAATCAAATGTTCCCTCGAGCCACATTTAAAGCAGACTCTAACTTTTCCCCAACAATCCCCTGTATGTATCCTTCTACAATTATAACATTGTGGAATATTTCCTCTGCCTCTACCTGAAGGTACACTAGCCGCTGACCCCATACTTGTAGTTTGTCTTGGTAAAAACCCTCTGAAATGAGATTGTGTTTGTTCAGATGTTCCCTTCTGTTTCTTACTTGGAGATTCTGAACTAGCTGGACCCTGCAACCCCTTTTGAAATCCAGATCTTTTAGCCATTCTTTATTGCCTATCTGAATTGATCTTCTCAATCCCCGTAGCAGCATCAATGAAGTGATTGAACACTCTAATCTTTTGTTCAAGTAAATGCACTCTAATTTCATCATTTAGCCCATCCTCGAATCTCTTACATCGCGTTACTTCACTGTCAATGATATCATGAGCATACCTCTCGAGTTTGAGGAATTGAATTTTATATTCTGATATAGTCATTCGTCTCTATCTCAAAGACAAGAACAATTTCCTCTGCTCATCTTTGAATCATTCGCTAATGTGCCTCTTATCAAATTATTCCAAGAAAAGACCCTAAGTGATTTCTCTGGGGTGCCTTTCTCTCACAATGTTATCCCACCACCTCCTTGCTTGTTCTTTGAGTAAACGTTACACACAGTCTAATCTCTCTTCATTTGTAAAATGAAGCCTAGCCATACACCATTTAGTATGATCAAGCCAATCTTCTGCAAATGCAGGATTCACTGTGTCCCCTTTTAAGTCATTAGCCAGAAGTTTCTTGATTCTTTTAAGAGGAGTTCTCTCCTCTCTTCTTTCAATGTGAGGTACTATAGGAACTTTAGGGATTGGGATGTTTCATAACACTTGTGTGAATACTTCAGTAGTCATATGCTGAAGTAAAGTAGCTTATGTTGGAGTAGGTTATTCAAGAAAGCCATGAACTGGTGGAGGTTCACTTCTTTATTCATCCCCTTATCTAATACGGACTGTACTCTCAGCATCCTCTTCCTCATTCTAGTTGTGACTACTACTAGCCATTATTTAATCCTTAAAATTGGACCAAATTGGATCAAACAACTAACATAACGTATTTATATCCTAAATGGCATGTACATACTAGTCCTAGAATCACTCAAACCTCGCGCTGATGCCACTTTATGTAACAACCCCTTTATAGGGAGTGCTACAGTACCGATAACCTCCGATATCTTATTTACTAATTCAGTAAGTTTCACATTAATACTTAAACAATTTCACTCTCAATACTTATATATATTAGTTCCAAAACGTTAACATTCATAAATACATGCTAGAAGTTATAACTCCAAATATCAACAATATACAATTCACACTTCTCACACTATCTAGTACATGCCATTATTCTACAAATCATAATATTACATTAAAATACAAATCCACCTCGAGTCTTTCCTTATATGCTCTTCCAGCTGATCCACTTATAGCACTTTGGTCTAAGCTATCTGCAAATCTCCACGTACGTAAAGAAAAACAACTACACGCTAAGCAATTTGCTTAGTGGTGTACAGTAATTTTGATTTCATAAAGATTTATAACACAAAATACATTACTTGTGCTAAAAAAATATCATAAAAACATATTTTAAAACCAAATATATGAACTTCAAATACACACATTTTAATAAATAAATCCGTCATTCAATTTACTAAAATAGTATAACATTATTCTTCATTTTCCTAAAGTAAACTAAGCAGTGATACCAGTATTGGATAGGGGGCGACACTAAGCCCAAAGCCGAAGCTCCAAATGTTAGCACAAAGCCAGAAGCCAAAGCTTTAATATTAATATCTCGGTCAGGCCCAAAGCCGAAGCTTCAATATTAATATATTTTTATCAGAATACCAGCCGAAGCTCGAAGCTAAAGCTTTAATAGTTTGTACAGTACTGCAAACCCCTTTATTAGCGCCAATCACAATACAATCAACATTCATATTTTTCAGAAATTTCCAGATTTTATGACCTGAATTCCCCTACATTTTTCACTATTAAAACATCATCCCATTGAAGAAGTTTTTTCTAAACATAATTAGCCACATGTCTTAGCTTTCCAAATCCACCAGAATCACAGAAATCCAAATTGTATAACGAAAGTTATGATCAAAATACTAAACAACGTACAAAGCTGAGATTTTTCAAAAACATATTTCATGACTCAACTTCAAATGAAAATTTCCCATTGAAAATGAATGAAACTCAATAAGTTTTCTTATGAACATATATTTCTTAGTTTCTATAGATATCTTAGTTTCTATAGAAATCAAAGGAATCAAGAATCATTTAAATCAGATTTATATAACAAGAGAAAACATCAAAACAAAACAAGGATACAAATCTGGAAATTTTTAGAAAAACCGAGAAATCAAAATTAGAGACACAAAACTTTTTCTAAGCTTATTCTAGTTCTCTTCACCTCTTTCTCTTGTCCTTTACTAGTATTAGCTTCCTCTACAATAGCCATTTAATAATTATATCAAGATATTGTATAAATCAACTTCCTAATACCATAAATATGCTTAATCTACTATAAATTCTACTAATTAAGCTTTAATTTCATCAAAAATCACTCACCTCAAATTTGGATTACTATTCATCCAAACCTTAAAAACTGAAATCCTCTTCTTCTAACCTTGATTCAATGAAATTGATGATGATAGAGGGCTTAAGGATCAATTTCTAACAAGAATTTGAAGTTGAATCGAAGAAATCGGAAGTTTTTAGGTTAGGGAAATTTGTTTAAATATGTTATAAGGGAGAATGAAGAACTTGAAGATGAAGGAGAGAAGGAGAGGATGATACGTACAGGATTATATGATTTTTTTTCCAATAATGCCCTTGAACAAATAATTAAATTGCCCAATCATCCCCCTAACTTAATTAACTCTTATTTCTTATCTAATGACATAAAAGAAAGATGTTAGAATATGGAAATTCATAATACCATATTATTTTATACTTTTATAGCTCAATAAAATTTAGTTTAAAAATTTTAGGTCGCTACAACTGGACTTGATTGTTTGTTGCTTCAGTTCTTACTTCATCTTCCACCACAACCCCTGCATGACTGGAACTGTCCTCAGTCATCCCTATAATTACCTTTTTAGGACTTAGAATATTTCCCCCCGGTGCATTGGTAATGTCATCAATGCCCTTTACAACTGCCTTTCCAGGACTTATTTCTGAAGGATACTCAACTTCTAGAAGCAGTAGGTTCTCCGAAAGAGATTCTGTGATAGGCATGAAATTGAATGATCCAGCCTCTAAAAGTTTTGATAACTCATCCAAGTCAGCCTAATCTGCTCATATTGGAGTATTGGATGATCCTTCAGGTCCTTCAGTGGATAGATTGTTTGCCTTGTTGTTGTCTTCCATGCATGCCATCATTTTTGCACACTAAGGATCGTCCGAAAGGATGACCTCATTGCTTCCAAGCATATGCTTCCCCTTCGATGCCTTAGCTCTAGCCAGTTCCTCCACCACAACCCTTCTTACAGCCACCTCATCAATTACTATGGAAGTTGGCTTTTTGGCAGGCTTCTTTTGGTGCTTTTAGGCCTTTACGGCCTCATCAAAGGTACACCCTTTTTGGGTGAGCTACTTCTTGGGTGCAGGCATCTCATCCTCTATCTCTTCTTCCGACCCATCTCCCCCTTTCAACAATTTAATGGCTTTCCTCTTTTGCCCCTTTTGATATCCCTTCCGGATCGCAGCTATAGTGACTGCTATTATTTCCCTTGCCTCTGGGTCAAAAATGAGGTTTTTTTAAGAGATCAGTAATTTTGATCAGCCTTCCCCTTGACTTTGGCTTTACAGGGGAATTTTTCAGCAGTTGGGAGATTGTCTACTGATCTTCATCTTCCACTTCTTCTATTGGAACCTGGGCTAATGATCTTACAGCTTTCAGTTTTTTTATGTTCTGGCCTTTTAGGAGCAGGGGCAAGGACATCCGGATTTACAGTCTTCCGGGCCTTATTCTTTCTATCATCCCTTAGCTTTTTCACTTTCTCCTCATTCCATTCTTCTCCAAATATCAATCTTCTGAAATTCTTTTCTAGAATTTCCTTTTCATTTTTATCATGGAACCTAGTTACATTGACTTCATTTGCTAGGAGGATCCGGGTGATTAGAGCCCTGTGGGTATTAACATAGCTCTTAAGGTAGCTAATGATCAGTGCCAGCCAATTTATTTCCACACATCCAACCCAGTGTTGTAAGATGTAATGCTGTAGTGATAAGACTGTTGTCAAGGATCCCTTTTGGATAAAAATAAGCTTTGCCATTGCATGCTGGAGAAGTCTAGGAGTTTCTGGGAAATAGTTAAAGAGTTTATCCCCGAAGTAATTAGGATGCAGCCATAGCTTTGGATTATAGTCCACCTCTGCTTCATCTCTATCTATCCACAGTTGCAATCCGAAGTTCTTCATGTTTAGTTTCTCCTCGAAGAAGTCAGGAGTAATGGTAATCTCTTTCCCTTGAACCTTTGTTTGAAGGGCGTCAAGCACTTTATAGACTTGAAGGTTATCATAAAATTCTTTGACAAACTCCGGATATGTTAGGCAGTTGATCTTGAGAAAATCTTTTAGATTTTGATCATCAATAAGGGTGGAAAATGGAGTTGTTTTGAAAAGGAAGTTGTCTCTCAGAAAATCCGTAGGGATTACAGAGTTGCTAGGTTTGAATTTAGATGGCTCAAAATCATCATCCTTAAGATCGGATGTTGAGAAAAGATTTTGGATTGGTGATTTTTGAGTTTCTTAGTTGGTGATTGCTGCCATTTTAGAAAGAAAGTTGAGAGAATTAGGGTTTTGAGATTTGGTTTTTGCAGAGTAATAGTGATTAGTTGCTTGAGTGAAGAAGAGAGGTGATTTTGAGGGGTTTATATAGATTTTTCAAAGTAAGAGTATTTTGCTAATCCAGACTCTAGCTGTTTTGGCTGGATTGATGACATGGCAGTCGGATTTTAAGGAGAGAGGTAATAGGAACGGTTTATTTTTAAAATAACTATCATATTTACCACACGTGTAACAGCCAATGGACTTTTTAAATTCAAAAAGTAACTATCACCTTTATGCACTTTTACTGTCATATGTCATTATTGTCCGCTTATGTGGCATACTTCCGGAATAGGTTTCCCTCTAA
The DNA here is from genome assembly GCA_947683365.1 of Euphorbia pulcherrima. Lineage (NCBI taxonomy): Eukaryota > Viridiplantae > Streptophyta > Magnoliopsida > Malpighiales > Euphorbiaceae > Euphorbia > Euphorbia pulcherrima. Next base: position 38,116,357 of record CANTUS010000008.1, read on the forward strand.
AGCTTCTTCTCTTCTGGATTGAATTTTTAGTCTAGGATCTGACTTGATTTCAGGTTCTCTTCCGGATTAGCCCTAGATTGGATTTGACATTCCAATTGACTCCCTTAGCTTCCCAAATTGATCTTTACTTAGTGGCTTAGGAAAGATATCTGCTCTTTATTCATTGGTTGGAATGTATACTAGTGCAACATCCTTCTTCATCATATGATCCCGGATGAAATGATCTTGTATTGACATGCTTCATCCTGCGATGGAGTATTGGATTCTTTGACACATGAATAGCACTTTTATTGTTACACATAACATCCACACATCCAGATTGAACTCTATAATCTTCAAGCTGTTGTTTGATCTATAGGAGTTGTGCCACACAACTTCTAGCTGCCATATATTCTGCTTCTGTAGTAGATAAAGCAACTGAAGTTTGCTTCTTGCTATACCATGATACTAAGCAATATCCAAGGAAATGATAGCCTCCGGATGTACTCTTTATTTCAAGAGTATCTCTGCCATAATTAGCATCAGTAAACCCTTAGAGTGTGAAATCTCCATTACTAGGATATCATAATCTAACTTCAGTAGTTCCTAGGAGGTATCTGAGGATTCTTTTAACTGCCTTGAGATGGGCATCCTTAGGATTAGCTTAATACCTTACACAGTAGGAAACTGTATAGTGTATGTTAGGTCTGCTAGCTGTCAAGTATAAGAGTGAACCAATCATTCCTCTATAGAGCTTTTGATTAACATCTTCTCCTTCACAATCCCTGGATAAGATTGTGTCTGATCCCATTAGAGTGGAGATAGGCTTGCTTTTGTCCATTTTAAACTTCTTCAGGATCTTCTTGGTATACTTTGATTGGTTGATGAAAATCCCATCAGAACTTTGCTTGATTTGTAAACCAAGGAAGAAGTTTAATTCTCCCATCTTAGACATCTCAAATTCCCTCTGCATTTGAGAGCTACACTCTTTCACACATCCTTTCATCAGTGGCTCCAAATATGATATCATCCACATATATCTGGACTAGAATAATATCATTCTTCTTCTTCTTGATGAAGAGTATGGTGACTGCCTTTTACTTCTGATATATCCTTTGGATATAAGAAAAGAGGTTAATCTCTCATACCAGGCTCTTGGTGCTTGCATTAACCTATAGAGAGCCTTCTTTAGCTTGTAGACATGATCCGGATGCTTTGGATCTTCAAATTTGGGTGGTTGCTTAATATAGACTTCTTTTTTAATAATACCATTTAGAAATGCACTTTTGACATCCATTTGGTATAGTGTGAACCCTATGAATGATGCAAAGGCATATAGGATTTGGATTCCTTCCAGCCTTGCTCAATCCGTTCTTGCTGGTTGTAGCCTTGGGCAACCAATCTTGCCTTATTTCTCACACTACTCCGGATTCATCAAGCTTGTTCCAGAACACCCATTTGGTGCCAATGATTGATTTACCTTAAGGAGGGGGCACTAGATCCCATACATCATTCATGGTGAATTGATCTAGCTCTTCCTGCATTGCCATCATCCAGCTTTCATCGCCTTCAGCATCTTAAAATTTATTTGGCTCTATGAGAGAGATAAAGGCAGCATGGCTCATCATCCGATTGAGCTGACGTCTGGTTCTATCTGGATTCTGAACATCATCTAGAATATTTTCAATAGAATGATCTCTTCGAGTCCGGATCTCTCTTTATAGTCCTTCATGTTGAATTGGGGCTTGCTCCATTTCAGCTTCAACCACTCCTTCTTGGCCTTCATTAAAGTCAATCTCTTGTGGGTTAAGATTAACTTATTGTACCTCTAGATCAAAGGATATTCCTTCATCTTCCTCTTTGTACTGATTGATTTGAAATGAATTGGGAATTCCTGCTTCCTTCTTTTCTCCGGATTTCTCAGCTTTCGAAACTTGATCTTCTAGAGCGTAGCTTTTCTTTCCAGCAGTGTTAGTCTTATCAAAATCTACATGTATTGACTCAACCACAGTTTGGGTTCGTTTATTGAAGACTCTATAAGCCTTACTATGTATTGAGTAGCCAAGGAAAGTTACTTCATCAGATTTAGGATCAAATTTTCCTAGTTGCTCTCTATCATTCAAGATGTAGCATTTACATCCAAATGCTTTGAAATACCCAATTTTGGGTTTTCTTCCCTTCCAAATTTCATATGGGGTTTTTTTTATGGTCTTTCTAAAGAGAGCTCTATTTAGAATATAACATGATGTATTCACGGCCTCTCCCCAAAAGTATTTTGGCAAATAATTTTTATTGAGCATTATTCTAGCCATCTCAACTATATCCTTGTTCTTTCACTCAACAACTCCATTATGTTGAGGAGTGTGAGGGGCAGAGAAGTTATGTCCAATGCCCTTGGAGTCATAAAAATCAGCAAAATGCTTTTTTTTAATTCTCCACCATTATCACTCCGGATGCGTACAATGGTTATGCCCTGTTCTACTTCTATGAGGATGAATGTTTTAGAGAATTGGTCAAAGGCTTTATCCTTGATTGTTAGTAGGAGAACCCAGGTATATCGAGAATAATTATCCACAATGACCATGGTGAATTCTCTCTACCTAAACTCAATGGTTTGATGGACCAAAGAGATCAATATGCAGGAGCTCAAGTACTCTTTTGGAAGGAATGTATGAGATGGAAGGGAAACTTTTCTTATGTTGTTTACCTAATTGACATGCAATGCATATATGATCCTTATCAAAAGCAACCTTAGGCAAACCCACTACTAATTTCTTTTTGGCTAGTTTGGACAAGAGATTCATGCTGACATGTCCTAACCTCCGGTGCCACAGCCATGATTCTTCTTCTTTAGACATCAAGCAGATATTCTTTTTATTATTTTTAATGTTTATAGGATAGACATTATTTACTCTAGGTGCATAAAGAATGAGTTGATTGGACTTACCATCATAAATTGAGTAGCCTCCGGGATCAAATGTGACTTTTCTTCCTTTGTCACACAGTTGGGCCATACTTAGCAAGTTGAATTTCAGTCCATCAACCAATGAGACATCTTCTATCTTTAACTCGAATCCAATGGCTCCATGACCAATGGTCTGTCCCTTTTTACTGTCTCCAAACTTACTTTGCGTCCCTTCTTTCGAGTTAATGTAATGAAGGCCTTCTCATCACCTGTCATGTGCCTTGAGCATCCACTATCAATATACCATGTGTGTTGATCTATTATGGATCTAAGGCATACCTGCAAAACAGATTAAGTAGGTTTGGGTACCCAATCAGATTTGGGTCCTCTCGGGTTAATAACCATCTCAGGCCAAGGGTAAACATCATAATAAACATTTTTTAATCTACATGATTTAGTAATATGATTATTTTTCCCATAAAACCTGCACCCCAAAATAGGTATGTTTTGCTTTTGCTTCTCGCTGATCTTCTCCATATCCTTTTTCCTATATTTGCCTTTATACCCAGCTTTTTGCACACTAGTGGATGGTCCGATGTTAATCTAAAAGCTGGTTGGAGGTGCAACTTTTGCTCCATGGTTTCTTCTTTATTTTATAGGCTGTTGGTTGTAAGCTACCTTAGCCTTTCCCTTTTGAGTAGTGGTATATCTTTGAGCTTGTGGTTGCCTGCTAGCTTCCTTCATCTTTTGATTAGGTGTCCTCTGAAATCTGTTCTGAGCAGGAGGGGGATTATCTCTTCTTGGAGCCTTTGTCTCTGGCCTCTTCTTGGATACTTCTTTCAACAGATTGATTTCTCTATCCAGTCCCATTACATTTGCATTTAGGATCTGGACTTATTACTCAGGAAGTTTTCCTCTACAACATCAATATGCTTGGTTGCTCTAACCAGATTGATGTCTTGTGCCATTACTTTAGCATCTTCTACCAACTCTATTACTGCTCTTTTAAGGGACTTGATTGCTTTTGCACTCTTCTTTACACCCTTGATAACAATAGATAGACCTTTTGCAAGGTCAAGGTTAGAAGCAGAATTTGAACAAGAATTTACCTCAGTGTTTGTTGTATCTAATTCTGATTCATCGATTTGTACTATTTCTTGCTTGGAGGCGTTCCTTCCGAATTGCTCTGCTTCTAGATCAGTCAGAGCCATGAATGTATAATTCACACTCTACTCTACTTCTATTGAAGATGAGCTACTACTTTCTTCACTATTGCTCCAAGTAGCAACCATTGCCTTCTTTGTGAACTTCTTGGTTCTTTTGAGGTTGGGGCACTGAAGTGGCCTTTCTCACCACATTCGAAACATGCAGCTTCTTTCTCCGAATCTTTCTTTTCTTCCGGATTCCTTCTAGGGTTGTCTCTTCTAGAAGTGCCTTCTCTTGGTTTCCAGGATTCATACCTTTTTGATTTCCTTCTATCTTTCTTTTGTATGAATTTATGAGCCTTTTGGTTAGTAGAGCAAGTTGATCTTTGGTGCTTATTGATTCATTGATTTGCTCTTCTCCTCCGGATGAAGCTGATCCGGTGGATTATGCCTTAAATGCAATGGCCTTCTTCTTCTCCTCAGGCTTCTTTTCCTGTTGGCTATATCTCTCCAAGGACAATTCTTGGGTTAGAAGATTACCAATGAGTTCATCATAACTGTAAAAATTTAAGTTATGAGCTTCCTCAATGGCAGTCTTTTTATTGTCCGATTCCTTGGTGATACTCCGGAGCACTTTCTTGACCATTTCTACTTTTAGAATCTCCTTTCCCAGCCTCTTCATCTCATTCACTAGATTGGTGTATCTAGTGTTCATGCTGCTGATTGATTGTTTAGGCTCCATCTTGAAGGATTCAAACTTTTGTTAGAGTAGATCAAGCTTAGCTTCTCTTACTTTGGTTTTTCCTTCATAGGTTACCTACAACTTTTCCCAAATCTCTTTTATAGTCTCACATTTGAATATCCTGTTGAATTCAGTTGCACTGAGAGCACAATGAAGCATGTTAATGGCATTTACGTTTTCATGCAACTTTTTAAAGTCATTATCATCCCACATACTTAAGGGCTTTCGAGTAGTCATACCCTCTACTTCATAAGTAGGCTCATATATACCATCTTTAATAACTAACAATGCTTGCATACTTTATGACTAGATGAAGTTTTTCATCCAGTTTTCCTAAAGCGTGTAGTGTTCACCGGTGAAGAGTGGAGGACGGGGTAACAGACATACCCTTGGGAAGGAGTTGTGAGTTTTAGAAACTCATTTTGATATGTGAATCAAAATATATGGACATTTAGCTCGAGATTATTAGATCTCTAGTTTAGGCACTTGCTCTGATACCACTTGTTGGTCCTTGTGAGGGTCTTTATGGGGTCAGAGGGGGGTGAATGACCCTTTTTGTGGAATATAAAGACTTTAAAAAGTCTTAGTGTAGCGTGTTTGATTATGAACCGGATGATGGATCCGGATGATGTAGTTATAACAATATAATGCAAAAGATAAAACTTAGAGAAATCAAACACAGAAGATTTTTATCCTGGTTCGGCCCTGCCTACTCCAGTCCCCAGAGTTTCCTTCCTCTAAGCTTTTTACTAGTGGATTCATTTCCAACTGGCAGGAATTAAGCCTTACAATTTATCTCTGGATGGTACCCCCTTCCGGATGTAGGGTACACCACTAGAAGCACCAACTCCTACCTGAGTGCTTTGAGTCTTTTGTAGGATATACCACTTAGCCTTCTACCCCGAATCTAAGCTGAGTCCTACAGGGAGTTCTCACTCAAAGCACCAACTTTAAGTTGTATCCCATTCTCACAACTCACCCAAGTTGGAGATTCTTACGCTCTTGTTTTTCACAAAGGTTTTGGTTTTTGGATTTCCTTAAGTTTATAGTTCACTTAGGAATCCTTACAACTTATGTGGAATTTAATTGAGCCTTGGAGGGATTTGTAATTTGATTGAATGCTTGTTCTTTGTTACTTGTTTTTGTCAATCAAATAGCTCACCTTCACATTTGGTGAAGCTTCCCTTTTATAGGCTTCCATCATAAATATAGCCGTTGTGGGTTGTTGTACTTGTAATAAATCTTCACCCTTGATCAGGTTATAGATTGTGCTTCCAAAACCATTGATCAATCCGTTAGACTATAATTTAACCCATTTGAATCCTTGGGATTGATGTTAAAAAGTGGTCAGGGATCATTTTACTTGGCATTTTGTGATGCACTAACTTTTACACCATTAGCTTTTTGGTGTGAGCTCCACGCGCCTCCTTATTGGTTTAGGTGAAAAAGGTTTTCAGGTTTTCCATTTCGGTGTCAGTCCTTTTGTCCTTTCTCTGAAAAATGCAAGCTGTCATTTTATCTTTGTCTTAGGAAAAGAATCTTTGACTTTATAGATCAAAAGGTGGAGCGAAAAGCTATCTCTGAAACTTTTCTTATTGTCTTCAAGCATGAGTCTTCCGGATGGCTTTAGACTCATATTCTCCGGATCTGCCTTCTTCCGGAGATATAGCAATCAGCTCTTCTGGATGTTGTTCTTGATGAATTAAAGCTTGTTTTCTTTCAAAGCTTTTATTCTGATGATTCCTATGTGCTTAAGTATTTGATGTCTTCAATGGACAGCTTTGTAGCTAGATCTTTGTCCGGATGTTTCCATTTAGATTGGGGATTTACATATTTTAATTTTTTATTTCTTGGGACAGTTTTTGTTTCTTTCAAAACTGATCCAGATTGATTTAATTTTGTGATCCGGATCATTGTTTCCCAAAAAACTCCAGAAGAGATTCCAAAAGCAGTTGATTCTATAAATAAAGAATTTGAGATGAAAGATCTTGGAAAGACAAAATTGTGTCTTGGTTTGCAAATTGGGCACCTTGAAAAAGGAATTTTATTGCATCAATCAAACTACACAGAAAAGATTTTGAAATAATTTAATATGGACATAGCACATCCATTGAGTAACCTAATGGTTGTACGATCACTTGATGTGAAAAATGATGTTTTTGGTCCTAGAGAAAATAATGAAAAAGTTCTCGGGCCTGAAGTACCATATCTAAGCGCAATAGGTGCTTTGATGTATCTTGCTAATAACACAAGATCGGACATTGCATTCTCTGTTAGTTTATTATCAAGATACAGCGCTGCACCTACAAGACGACATTGGAATGGAATTAAACATATAATGCACTACCTTCGAGGAACTACTGATTTAGGCTTATTTTATTCATATGAGTCTAAGCTTAAATTAGTTGGATATGCGGATGCGGGTTATTTATCTGACCCACACAAAGTTCGATCTCAGACAGGCTATTTATTCACATATGGAGGAACAGATATATCTTGGTGATCAATAAAAAAACAATTACAGCTACTTCCTCAAATCATGAGGATTTTATAGCGATTCACGAGGCAAGTCATGAATGTGTGTGGTTGAGATCATTAATCAAACATATCCAAGAAACATGTGGAAAAGTTACGGTCATGGAAGATCCGACTACAATATATGAAGATAATACTGCTTGTATTGCTCAATTGAAGGAATGCTATATTAAAGGAGACAGAACAAAGCATATTTCACCAAATTTTTTTTCAGTCATGATCTAGAAAAGAATGGTGAAATCAGTAGTCAACAAATCCGCTCTTGTAACAATTTAGCAGATTTGTTTACCAAGGCTTTACCTTCCTCAACTTCTAAGAAATTGATTTGCTGCATTGGAATGCGTCGTCTTAAGGATCTCTAGTTAACTTGCGAACAGGGGGAGTAAACACTGTACTCTTTTTCCCTTAACTGAGGTTTTTATCCCACAGAATTTTTCCTTAGTAAGGTTTTTAACGAGGCAGTGTCCGATTCGCAACAGATGATACATCAAAGGGGGAGTGTTGAATAATTAATGTATCAGCCGCCTGGTACTACGTAGTCGGTTATATAATTGATGCGGGGTCCACGTCATTAATATTTGATATAATATATTTTCTACTTTTTTACATGTCATTAATATTTGATGTAATATATTTCTTACCTATTTACCGTTTTTACAGTTGGATTTCTCTATAAATAGGAATTCAATTTCTTCATTTGATATATACTTCAGATATAAGAAATAAAAATTTTTCTTAAATTTTCTCTCTGCCTTCTTTATTATTATTATAATTTCCTTTCATATATAGTTAATTTTTAAAAAAATAAGATCAAAAGAGTGGGAGAAATAAGGGACACGTGTATGGTGATTTTTTTATTGAAAAAATAGAAAAGAAACTCATGAATGCTTTGAAGGTTGTATTTAAAGAATTATCCTGACAAGGACATTGGGTGATGAAGGGAGAAGTGAGTTTTGGGGACACATATATGGCTTTGATTAAAAATGAGGATGTGCAAAAAAAAAAGATAGGAAAGGGCACGTGATAACAAGAGGGAATAGTGTATGGAGTGGTGTTTTTAAAGAGAAAAATAGGTGCCATATGTATTGTCAGATATATCTCCATTTCGCTTTCTTTTGTTTCTACCCTGTGAAACTTCATCTTATTTTTCTTTGGCATTCACCATGCTCCCAGAGAATAATTCATTCATCAATCTCAATGACTGAGCTCTTCTTCAAGATTAGAAAGATCAAAGGTAAAAATTTTATTCTTTTTAACAACTCGATGATTCTCACCGGAGAATATTTACCATCGAGCTGAGCTTGTTCTGCGGCCCTCATAAGGAATTTACTTTCTTTGTTTTCGTTTATAGATCAACTTGTTGGATCATAAGCTTGATCCAAGTTAAAAAAAACTCAAGAAACCCAAATCAAATAAAAATGAGTTCAAGCCCACAAATCCAAATTGTAGTAAATTACTTAGATATTTTTAAGTATGTAGATTTTATTTTATGGATGGAAAATGTATAATGTGTTAAAAAGTTGTGTTAGGTTTGATGAATGGTTAGAAAGTGTGAAATGTGGAGAGTTAGTTGGAATTTGTGGTAAGTAAGTGTGATATGTGGAAGGTTAGTTGAAAGTTATGGTTAGTAATGTGTTAGTTGTAAAATGTGGTTAGTATTTTGTGGTTGTATTATTTAGGTGACTTGACTAATTTATAAGCCTTGTATTATGATACATATTCACCTATAAATAGGTGATTGTTTAGTTATTTATGTATCAACAAAAATAAGAACTTCTTTAGAGAGAAAAGAAGTAAAGAGTGAGTTATAGTATTGTATTTTGAGTGGGAGTGTTCTTGTAATATTTTTGAGTTTAATAAAAGTTGTTTGTTTGAGTGTTTTAATTTCCAACAAAGTGGAAAGCTCGAGTCCTCCTCCCGAAAAGAATTTTTTTCCCGGAAAAATCGAGTTGAAACTGCCCAGGCGTTGCAGTAGCTAAAAAGCCCAGAAAGTATCGCAGTAGACTGCCAAAAGCGTTGCAATACATCCAGTAAAGACTCCAAAAGTGTCGCAGTAGAATCCATAAGTGTCGCAGCAGACTCTAGAAAGTGTCGCAATAGCTCCTATACGTCTAGAAAAGCTACTTGAGTAAGATGGCGAATAACGTGGCATCCTTTCAAGTTCCAACACTCAACAACAACAACAACTACGACAATTGGAGTATCAAGATGAAGGCTCTTCTTGGTGCTCATGATGTTTGGGGTATCGTAGAGAAAGGATTCAAGGAGCCCGAAAATGAAGCATCTCTCACGCCAGATCAAGCTACAACTTTGAAGGATTCCCGAAAGAGAGACAAGAAAGCTATCTTCCTCATCTATCAAGCATTAGATGATGACGGGTTTGAAAATATTTCAAGTGCAACTTCTGCCAAGAAAGCATGGGAGAAGCTACAAACCTCTTACAAAGAAGCCGAAAAGGTGAAGAAGGTCCGTCTCCAAACACTAAAAGGTGAGTTTGAATCCTTGCACATGAAACCATCTGAGTCTATCTCCGATTACTTTTCAAGAGTTGCAGTCGTTTCTAATCAATTGAAAAGAAATGGTGAGAAGTTAGAAGATGTAAGAATAATAGAGAAGATACTTCGCTCGTTGGATCCCAAATTTGAGCACATCATGGTGACGATTGAAGAAACCAAAGACTTGGAGGAGACGACGATTGAAGAACTCCAAGGATCACTACAAGCCTATGAAGAAAAGCATAAGAAGAAGCAAGGTATCTCTGAGTGACTCCTCAAGTTACAACTTAAGGATACGAGTGAAGGCCAAGGTAATAACAACCATGGCAGAGGCAGAGGCAGAGGACGAGGCTGTGGACGAGGAGGAAGCCGTGGTTATGGACGGAGTTGGAATTACAACAACAATTCCAACAACAACTATAAGAAAGGAGAAAGCTCCACGCAAGGTCATGGAAAAGGAAATTCGAACTCGAGGTATGATAAATCTCAAGTCCGATGCTATAACTGTCAAAAGTTTGGGCATTACGCTTCAGAATGTAGAGCTCGAAATGATCAAGTTGTAGAGAAGGCAAATTTTGTGGAGGAGAAGATCGAGGAGAAAGAAACGCTATTATTAGGATACAACAACAACAGTGATCATCAAGACAACACATGGTATCTCGACACTGGTGCAAGCAACCACATGTGCGGAAAAAGAAGCTTATTCATGGAGCTGACTGAAGAAGTAAGTGGCGATGTCTCATTTGGAGATGACAACAAGATATCGGTGAAGGGGAAAGGTAACATCCTATTTCGTGCTAAAGATGGTAGCCACCAATTAATTTCAAATGTCTATTATGTGCCTAATATAAAGTGCAACATTCTAAGTTTGGGCCAACTCTTAGAAAAAGGCTATGATATTCACATGAAAGATTGTAGTCTTTTAATAAGAGATGGCAAAGGAGATCTAATTGCTAAAGTACAAATGTCAAAGAATAGAATGTTTCCTTTGAACATTCAACGCGATGTTGGAAAGTGTTTGAAGGCGTGTTATAAAGATGCATCGTGGCTATGGCATCTTCGATTTGGTCATCTCAACTTCGGAGGACTGGAGCTACTATCGAAGAAAGGAATGGTCATAGGCTTACCGTGTATCAACAATCCTGATCAATTGTGCGAAGGATGTTTACAAGGGAAGCAATTCAGGAGAAGCTTTCCAAAGGGGACAAATTCTAGAGTCAAGAAGCCGCTCGAGCTCATCCACACAGACGTGTGCGGTCCTTTTAAGCCAAGTTCTTTCGGTAATAAAAATTACTTCCTCCTCTTCATTGATGATTTTTCAAGAAAAACATGGGTGTACTTCTTGAAACAAAAATCAGAAGTCTTTGAAGTATTCAAGAAGTTCAAAGTAGCCGTCGAAAAGGAGAGTGGTCATAAAATCAAAGCCATGAGATTAGATCGAGGAGGAGAATTAACGTCTAATGCATTCAATGAGTTTTGTGAAGCATATGGAATATGTTGCCCCCTAACAGTCCCTAGATCCCCCCAATAAAATGGTATGGCAGAAAGAAAGAATAGAACAATCCTCGACATGGCACGAAGTATGCTTAAAAGCAAGAAACTGGCCAAGGAGTTTTGGGCAAAAGCAGTGGCATGTACAGTCTACCTGTCAAATTATTCTCCTATAAGAAGTGTATAGGGAAAGACACCACAAGAGGCATGGAGCATAAGAAAGCCCAGAATCTCTGACTTGCGAGTCTTTGGCAGCATAGCTTATGTTCTTGTACCGAATGAGAATCGAACCAAACTCGATGATAAAAGCAAGAGTTTCATTTTCGTCGGTTATGACTCAAGCTCAAAAGGCTACAAGCTATACAATCCAACTGATAAGAAGGTTGTGATAAGCCGAGATATGATATTTGATGAAGCAGGAGAATGGAATTTTGATTCTCAGACAGAGGACTTCAAATTTTTCTCCATTCGAGGAAGATGAGCCGACAACACCTGAGCAACCAAGACAACTTCAACAAGGCCTCACAACTCCACCAACTTCTCCTACTTATAGAGATGGGTCATCTTCATCATCATCTCCATTCTCAAGTGAGACTAAAGATGAAAGAGAAGTGCATCGTACGAGAAGTCTTCGAGAACTCTATGAGGTGACTGAACAGCTAGACAATCTTACATTATTTTGTCTATTTGTTGACTGCGAGCCAGTGAAATTTCAAGAAGCTGCAAAAGAGAAAAAGTGGAGAGATGCAATGGATGAAGAAATCAAGGCCATTGAGAAGAATGATACATGGGAACTCACTTCACTTCCCAAAGGACATAAGGCGATATGTGTCAAATGGGTGTATAAAACAAATCAGAATGCCAAGGGTGAGATCGAAAGATACAAGGCAAGGCTTGTTTCAAAAGGCTATTGTCAAAAGGCTGGAATTGACTACGATGAGGTATTCGCTCCAGTTGCTCGATTGGAAACTATCGGACTAATAATTTCTTTAGCGGCTCAATAAAAGTGGAGAATTCATCAAATGGATGTAAAATCGGCGTTCCTAAATAGAGTTCTTGAAGAGGAAGTTTACATCCAGCAACCACCAGGTTATGAAGTCAAAGCCCACCAAGACAAGGTGTTGAAATTGAAGAAGGCTCTTTATGGGCTAAAACAAGCACCAAGGGCATCGAATAGCAGAATTGACAAGTACATCTGAGAGAATGGCTTCAATAAATGCCCCTTTGAGCATGCTTTGTACATCAAGATCAAAGATAGAGATATTTGGATCGTGTGCCTCTACATGGACGATTTGATATTCACTGGAAGCAACCAAAGAATGTTCGATGAATTCAAGAAAGTGATGATGAAGGAGTTCGAGATGACAGACATGGGGCTCATGGCATACTACCTCGGCATAGAAGTAAAGCAACAAAAGAATGGAATTTTCATTTCACAAGAAAGCTATGCCCAAGAGATCTTGAAAAAGTTCAAGATGGAGAATTGTAAGCCAATAAGCACACTAGTGGAGTACGGGATCAAGATGTCCAAACATGAAGAAGGTGAGAGTGTAGATCCAACACTTTTCAAAAGTTTGGTTGGAAGTCTACGCTATCTCACCTGCACGAGGCCAGATATCCTTCATGCAGTCGAGTTAGTTAGCCGCTACATGGAATCACTAACAACTACCCATTTCAAAACTGCTAAGAGAATTCTTCGCTATTTGAAAGGTATAATCAATTTTAGCTTATTCTATTCGGCTTCTAATGATTACAAACTTGTTGGATACAACGACAGCGATTGGGGTGGAGACGTAGATAACCGAAGGAGCACTAGTGGATTTGTGTTTTTCATGGGAGATACTGCTTTCACATGGATGTCAAAGAAACAACCAATTGTAACTTTGTCTACATGTGAAGCTGAATATGTTGCAGTAACCTCATGTGTTTGTCATGCAATTTGGCTCAGAAATTTATTGAAGGAGATCGGCTTGACCGAAGAAGAGCCGACTGAGATCTGTGTTGACAACAAGTCAGCTATTGCCTTAGCAAAGAATCCTGTATTCCATGATCAAAGTAAGCACATCTACATCCGCTACCATTATATAAGAGAGTGTGTTGTAAGAAAGGAAGTACAAGTTGAATATGTCAAGACACAAGATCAAGTTGTGGATATCTTTACTAAACCACCGACAAGTGAAAACTTCATCAGACTGAGAAGTTCACTTGGGATGACAAGATCAAGTTTAAGGGGGGGTGTTGGATCATAAACTTGATCCAAGTTAAAAAAAACTCAAGAAACCCAAACCAAATAAAAATGAGTCCAAGCCCACAAATCCAAATTATAGTAAATTATTTAGATACTTTTAAGTATGTAGATTTTATTTTGTGGATGGAAAATGTATGATGTGTTAAAAAGTTGTGTTAGGTTTGATGAATGGTTAGAAAGTGTGAAATGTGGAGAGTTAGTTGGAATTTGTGGTAAGTGTGATATGTGAAAGGTTAGTTGAAAGTCGTGGTTAGTAATGTGTTAGTTGTAAAATGTGGTTAGTATTTTGTGGTTGTATTATTTATTTGACTTGGCTAATTTATAAGTCTTGTATTAGGATACATATTCACCTATAAATAGGTGATTGTTTAGTTATTTATGTATCAACAAAAATAAGAACTTCTTTAGAGAGAAAAGAAGTAAAGAGTGAGTTATAGTATTGTATTTTGAGTGAGAGTGTTCTTGTAATATTTTTGAGTTTAATAAAAGTTGTTTGTTTGAGTGTTTCAACTTAGTAACTCTTCCATCTCATATGTAACAGATATGAAGCAATGATACTCAACCGAGGTATAAGTTTCTGCTCTTGATCATCAAAGTTTTATTCCTCAATATTTTTCCATTGCCTTTGACCCTCATCCGATCAAGTTTCCTCATGGATTTTCTTTCTTATGCAGAGAAAAAAATAGTTGCATAATAGATATAGGCAAGAGGTACAAGTAGACACTTCAAAAGACCAAATACTCTTCTATCTTTTGTTAGAGAATTGCCACTAATTGTAAGCTCTAAACGATTTTCTCTTTGGGCTTGAGCAGACTACTAGGTTCAGATAAATCGAGAGCTTGAAAGAGTACAAGAGAGAAGCTCTTTGTAAAATAGGTATGCTCAAAAGTATTTTGGAAAAGGGGCTTTTTTTTTTAATATGCAGAAATATAGGTTTATAATTTAGGATAATACAATTATTAATTGTTTTTTTGAATGAACAATTATTAATTGTAAAATGGTCACATTCTAAAACTTAATCGTAAAAATACGTTAAATCTCTCAAACACACGAGAATCAATTTCTTTTCAATTACCAATTTCCCTCTCAATGGCTGCCGAGAACAAACCAAATTCTGTTGCAACAGCCAATAACAAGAAAAGGAAGCAATACTATAGTCCCAATAATGTAATTTTTCTCTTCCACTGGTCTATGTGGCTGCTTAGTAAATTGTTGCTTTTGTGCTTATTTCAACTGAGTTTTGAGCTTTTGGGTGTATTTACTCAGAAACCTGTGAAGAATGAGTAGTTTTGTTCAAGGGTTTTAACTTTTATGAACTTTGTTGGCAGATAAATGTTTAAATGTATACGAAATTGATTGGAACTCTAGTTTAACTTTGTAAAGTGAGTGAGGTCTTTGACTGTGAGACCTTGATTTTGTTGACCGGTTAGTGTGTTGGCCTGCAATTTTGTAAATGATTTCGAATGTACTGGATCAAATTGTTGTTTGTGTAATTATGGTCACTAAAGTTTAATATGTGTAAGAGTTAGCATCAAATTTGACGGAGTACGGCGAGAATGACTTTATTGGACTCTAGAACGGAAGTAAAATGACTTTATTGACACTACAATAACATGAAAAATCATTATGGCAGTATTAATTCAAAACGAAAAAGAAGAATTGCAATTTAGAAACATAAAAAAACAGATATAATACATATTATACTAATTATTAAAATGGTATAAGGTCTATTATATTAAAGTTAAATTAACAGTAAAATAATCGAACGGCGCCATAATGGACTATAATAATAAAATATAGAATTACGTATTTGATATTTATTAAATAAAATTACATAACGGTTAAACTAGTGTTGAACTCGGTCGATGTTCACTTGGGATGACAAGATCAAGTTTAAGGGGGGGTGTTGGATCATAAACTTGATCCAAGTTAAAAAAAACTCAAGAAACCCAAACCAAATAAAAATGAGTCCAAGCCCACAAATCCAAATTGTAGTAAATTATTTAGATACTTTTAAGCATACTCCGTGCCATGTCAACAATTGTTCTATTCTTCCTTTCTGCCACACCATTTGGTTGGGGGGGATCTAGGAACCGTTAAGGGTCGACGGATTCCATGTGCTGCACAAAACTCGTTGAATTCATTGGATGTGAATTCTCCTCCTCGATCAGATCTCATGGCTTTGATCTTATAACCACTCTCCTTTTCCACGACTGCTTTGAACTTCTGAAACACTCCAAAGACTTCTAATTTCTGCTTCAAGAAATATACCCATGTTTTTCTTGAGTAATCATCAATGAAAAGAAGGAAGTAGTTACTATTAGCGAGAGAACTTGGCTTGATAGGACCACACACGTTGGTATGGATGAGCTCGAGCGGTTTCTTAGCTCTATAGTCTGACTCCTTTAGAAAACTTCTTCTGAATTGCTTCCCTTGCAGACATCCTTCGCACAATTGATCAGGATTATTGATACATGGTAAACCTCTAACCATTCCCTTCTTGGATAACAACTCCAATCCTCCAAAGTTGAGATGACCAAATCGAAGATGCCATAGCCACGATGCGTCTTGGTAACACGACTTCAAACACTTCACAACATCGTGTTGAATGTTCAAAGGAAACATTCTATTCTTTGACATTTATACTTTAGCAATCGGATCTCCTTTGCCATCTCTTATTAAAAGACTACAATCTTTCATGTGAATATCATAGCCTTTTTCTAAGAGTTGGCCCAAACTTAGAATGTTGCACTTCATATTAGGCACATAGTAGACATTTGAAATTAATTGGTGGCTACCATCTTTAGCACGAAAGAGGATGTTACCTTTCCCCTTCACTGATATCTTGCTGTCATCTCCAAATGAGACATCGCCACTTACTTCTTCAGTCAGCTCCACAAATAAGCTTCTTTTTTCGCACACGTGGTTTCTTGCACCGGTGTCGAGATACCATGTGTTGTCTTGATGATCACTGTTGTTGTTGTAAGCTAATAATAGCGTTTCTTTCTCCTCGATCTTCTCCTCTATGAAATTTGCCTTCTCTACAACTTGATCATTACGAGCTCTACATTCTGAAGCGTAATGCCCAAACTTTTGACAATTATAGCATCGGACTTGAGATTTATCATACCTCGCATTCGAGTTTCCTTTTCCATGACCTTGCGTAGAGCTTTCTCCTTGCTCATAGTTATTGTTGGAATTGTTGTTGTAATTCCAACTCCGTCCACGACCACGGCTTCCTCCTCGTCTGCGGCCTCATCCTCTACCTCTGCCTCTGCCATGGTTATTTCTACCATTACCTTGCCCTTCACTCGTATCCTTAAGTTGTAACTTGAGGAGTTGCTCAGATATACCTTGCTTCTTCTTATGTTTTTCTTCATAGGCTTGCAGTGATCCTTGGAGTTCTTCAATCGTCATCTCCTCCAAGTCTTTGGTTTCTTCAATCGTCACCACGATGTGCTCAAATTTGGGATCCAACAGGCGGAGTATCTTCTCTATTATTCTTACATCTTCTAACTTCTCATTGTTTCTTTTCAATTGATTAGAATTTACTGCTACTCTTGAAAAGTAATCGGAGATAGACTCGGATGGTTTCATGTGCAAGGATTCAAACTCACCTTTTAGTGTTTGGAGACGGACCTTCTTCACCTTTTCGACTCCTTTGTAAGAGGTTTGTAGCTTCTCCCATGCTTGCTTGGCGGAAGTTGCAATTGAAATCTTTTTAAAACCTTCATCATCTAATGCTTGATAGATGAGGAAGAGAGCTTTCTTGTCTCTCTTTTTTTGGGAATCATTCAAACTTGTAGCTTGATCTAGCATGAGAGAGGCTTCATTTTTGGGCTCCTTGAATCCTTTCTCTACGATATCCCAAACATCATGAGCACCGAGAAGAGCCTTCATCTTGATACTCCAATTGTCATAATTGTTGTTGTTGAGTGTTGGAACTTGAAAGGATGTCATGTTATTCGCCATCTTACTCAAATAGCTTTTCTAGATGTATAGGAGCTATTGCGACACTTTCTAGAGTCTGCTGCGACACTTATGGATGCGACACTTTTGGAGTCTACTGCGACACTTCTGGAGTCTTTTGCAACACACTGGACGTATTGCAACGCTTTTGGCAGTCTACTGCAACACTTTCTGGGCTTTTTAGCTTCTGCAACGTCTAGGCAGTTTCAACTCGATTTTTCCAAACTCGGGAAAAAAAATTCTTTTCGGGAGGAGGAATCGAGCTTTCAACCTAGCTCTGATACCACTTTGTTGGAATTAAAACACTTAAATGAACAACTTTTATTAAACTCAAAAATATTACAAGAGCGCTCACACTCAAAATACAATACTACAACTCACTCTTTACTTCTTTTCTCTCTAAAGAAGTTCTTATTTTTGTTGATGAAAAATAACTAAACAACTCACCTATTTATAGGTGAATTATACAACTCTCAACTAGCTCAACTACTCACCACCACCTCCAACTAATACAATTAATAGCCAACTTATTTAGTTAATTTAATGGCCTCCAAATTGGTTGTAGTTAATAGCCTCCAATTTGGTTATCACACACACAAATCTACATACTTAAAATACCTAAATAAATTTACTACATTTTGGATTTGTGGGCTTGAACTCCAATTGATTGGATTTGGATTTTGGGTTTCCATTGATATGGATCAAGTTTATAATCCAACAGAAAATACCAAAGTGCTCAGTTGGTGAGGTCTAACTCAAAATCAGAGCTCTCTTTAGTATGAAACAAGCATTAAACCAAGGCAGTGACAAACATATCGATTCATCACAGACGAGTGGTCAAATACATGTGCTTACAACAACGCACACCAGCAATAACAACTTCTCCTCCCTTACTCCCTCATTATTTTGTGTCTCCAGTGATGGTGTATCACAACCTTACAAAAATACAGGTGGTCCTCGTAATTCCAATGCATGGTTGGGGTGTGGCAAGTACCACACAAGGCTATCCCATATTACCATCTTTGCATGTTAGATTGATTTTAGTGATTTTTACTGTTAAAAAGTGCTTTTTATAAATTTTTGTTCATTATAGTTTAAGCAAGAGAGATCACCTATGTGAGAGTAAAATAAGATCGCTTGAAAGGAGACTAATGAGGCTTCAGTTCTCTAAAACTCTTCCAGTGCCAAGATATGTCAATGATCATAACAAACATAAACATTATGACAAACAAAACTATATAGAATTGATATTTGTGTGAGGTATATCATCATTTACACATAAAAATAAATAAAAGATGCTTCTCCTAGTCAACTAGTATATAAATATACTTTCACAAGGGAATGTTAAAAGGTCGAAATATGCTTATCCTATGTATATATTGAATGACAAACTTTATCACCATTTCAAGTTTTGGAAATATCTATATCGTTTTCAGTTTCATTCTTGTGTAGATTATTGAAAATATGAAATGTTAGAACAACATAAATAATGTTTTGTGCTATCAACTTCGGACTCAGTTTTGACAAGGAAGAGCTCAAATTGAATAACATGAAATGTCATATATTATACATATCGAGAGATTCCAATAGCATATTATTTTCCTAAAATGGATTAACATATATGAGAAACCAAAGTTCAAATTTCGATGTTATATGGCCTTCAACAAGTAACGAATGTGGATACATTTTATTATTGCGACACTCACATTAAAGCGGGTCACGACAAAAAGAATCTAAGTCATAATCCCGACACACTTGAAAAAATGTATAAGAGAAGTGTGAACTAATGAGTCACAATAGCGGCATTCAACTACTATCGCGACTCAATGCCGAGACAGAAAACATTTCACTTTATCAGTGATTATTTGGTTTTAACACCTTTAGTCGTATCAAAGATATATTCATTAAGAAATATGACTTTAAATGAATGGTTTTCAAGATAATATGAGAGACAAGTAATTGAAATATCAAGGGTAAAACTTTATTCTTTTACTGCCATTACGAGTCCAATTAATTTTAGTGCATTTAGACATACAACTTTTATTCTGCACTCAAAGGAACTCAGCGTAATGTGGTATGTGGGATCCCATACACACTATAAATATCTGTTACTCGTGCTGCGCATGTGGCACAGTGAGTAGCCATATGAACCTACCCAGAATTTTCACAGCATTGGCATTGGCCAACTCATTTTTGCTCTCTCCAGTTGCTCCTGCTTTGTTTGATATTCCTTCAAATGCTATGAACTTTAAATCATTCCCCAGTGCACCCTACAAATATACAAAAGTACATCAAAACGTTTAAGAAATTTTCAGTGAAGTATCCCTGCATTGAAAATATACGATGTCGTTGAATAATATATAAGTGGTGTAACGAACATACCAGTGCAACAGCAGCACTAGCAGTATCGACAGTTGAAACCTGAAAAGTCTTGTAAAGAAAATCTCTATAGGCTGGATTGGTTACGTATATATCCGAGCTAGATCCATTCAAACCCACTATAACATCACCTTTATCAATCTACCACCAAACTCAAATTAATAAACAATATTGATTCACAGATGAAATTAGTTATTAAGATAAATACAAGTCATAATAGATTTTTGAGTATTAATCTATAACTCAAATACATTTTTATTGTCTGACCTATTGAAGTAGTATATTTTGGTGTTTGACTTGTACAATTTTCATATATTCAGTTTCTAACCTAACCAATTTTAATATCGATAAGTTGTGCACCAAAATGGCATTTTATTATTATTGAATATAACTCAAAAAGATTTTTAAGTCATCATACACACTTACCTCAATTTCTAGAAGCATATCATAACCATTCACTATCAATGGGAATCCAAAAACGGGTACCATCCACTCCCTCCTCTGTGTATATATCACTCTCTTCATAAGCAATACTCTTTAACAAGTTTTCTCCTGCATCTGGAATGTTGAATTTGCCGAACACGAGCTGCCCTTTTTCACTTGCATTGTTGCTCTATATGTGTGTATATATATATATATTTTTATATATATATATATATTAACGTATTGGCAATAAATTGTTATAGAATTAATTGACTCGAAAGTAAATTCCGATTATGTAATAATTTTTTGAAAAGCAAGTGAAGAATGATAGAATGGTAAATTACGAGCCAATTCCAGCTCCAGCAAAAGCGATTTGTCCGGGCACAACAACACTGCTAAGGCTAATAGTATTGTTGGTAGTTCCAGCTGCTCCAACATATATTATTCCTCTTAAGTTGAAGAAACTGGCCAATAATTGGGTTATTATTCCGACATGTATCTAATCATCACCATCAAAAAATACTGTTTATTTATAATCATTTGAACACAAAATTAATATAATCATATATGCAAATAAATAAAATATACAAAATATTTCTTATGAAACAGTAAAAAAATGAAGTAATAACAATAAAGTATAGTGTAACAAGAAAAATAAAGAAATAATATAGGTGATTGTTGTATTTATTTGGATTTGAATTCTCTAAATTTATAATATTTATCAAATGTCAACCATTTATAAAATTAAAACGGTTAAAATTTAGTGCCAGCAACCAACTTTAAATTTGAGTTGATATAACATATTCCCATATTTGGAAGTTCTAATTAAAAATCCATTTTTCCAATTTTTTTTATAGTTATAAGAAATTTTAGTAATAATAATTTATTGGTCAAAATTTAAATTGGACAAGTGATTTTTCTTTGTTGCAAAATGATAAAGTTGACTGTAAAAAACTTTTACAAATAATTAATACAACTTCCTTATATATTAACTTCGTAATACTAATATCTCCCAATATACCGTTTTTAATTATCATACTATTATATCATTGAGGTTTTTTACTAAATCAAAATTTTAACATAGTATACGTTTATTAATATTTCTTATATCTCCATCTTAATTGTAAATGTAGCAAGTTTATATTTCTCTTAAAGAAAATTTTAAGCATGTGTTTGGAACCACAATATTTAAAGGAATTCAATTCAATTTCTGTAAAAAGAATTTACATTTAATCTTCTATATAAATTGAATTGAATCGAATTGAATTCCTTCGAAAAATATTAATTCCAAATAATGGATTAAAGCCCTCTTTCCAAATGCAACTATAACTTGATGGTTAGAGAAAATATGTCATAACTTGTAAATAATAATTTTATAACTGAAATCAAGATGGGACATGAGACTTACAAAAAGGAGCATACCGATGGAGTACTATAGCTCTTGATGTACACGACAGGAGATCCCATAGATGGTACCAGCAACAATTCTTCTTCCTATTTTCCAGCCAAAATAAACAATTTTTAATTATAATTATATACAATTATTTATTCCACACTTAATGCTGTTAAATTGTTTACTCGTTCCATATTATGGAGTAACTGATAGTCAATACAATTCAATTAAAATATTAAATAGAAAAATTTGTCTATATATAACATAAATGTAAAAAGGGTTGACAAGCTCAGTTTTAAAAATTTCCGTTAGTCTCGTTTAGGCACTATTTTGGGGCTTGTCGTCCGATTTTTCATTCCTAGGGCGCTGTTAGGCGCTTGACTGATTTATTGCCACCTAGGCACACTGCCTAATCCGATTTTTTCTACCTACGCGACGTCTAAATTTAATTTTTTTATGATACTAATATTTATAATAATCATAGTTTACTATCAAAAAGTAGCTTGGTTGGTAAAACTGGAGTATATTAAAGTGTTCTCATAATAAAATTGTCATTTTGAGTCTCAAACCGAGAAATAATATGCTTTATGCCACAAATATATAGGTTCCTACCGTTCAACTAGCACTTAGTGATTTTTAAAATATGATCTAAATTATGTTTTTGATATTTTATATTGCTATAATTTATTTTTTAGTTGAATTTATTTTTATATATCGATAAATATTTTTAAAAATAGAAAATACGAATCCGCCTACCCGCCTAAATTTCGCCTAGGTCTCGTCCATACCTTTTTAAGCTCCGACCGCCTGACTAACATCTAATGCTTTTTAAAATACTGTTGACAAGTGCTTGCAAATTAAATAATTTATTTCCTGTTGATGTTCAAAATTACCAACAAATAGCAAGTGCAATATAAATAAATTCAGGTAAATAAGATTTCAAGATTCATTGCTTAAACATTAAAATATTATAATATATATATATATATATATATATATATATATATATATATATATATATATATATATATATATATATAAAGTAAAGAAGTCCTAAATTACTTTTTTACCTTTATAACTTTAAAAAGAACTATTAATATTTTATTATTAAATTTATTTTAATTGATATTTATCATAATTAAATCATTATTAATATTTATTTATTAATATATATTTTCATTATTAGTGAATGCCGTGGGAATATATAAGAGAAAGTGACTTGTCTAACATTTAAGAATATATAATCCTACTTTTATTCTGCAACCCCTCCAATCCAATACTTTCATTTTGATGATGCTATTATTCAATTTTTTAATCATTTTTCTGAATATAACAAGAAAATTAAATTAATACATATTCTCACTGTTGATGGATTATATCATTAGCAATATTTTTAGATAAAACTTTATCATATGAATTGCATTAATAAACTCCAATGTTACATATAAATTTTGGATTATTTTTCAAAGAAACTGCTATGTTATATAGTACTCTATGGTTATTGTTATAATTTATACCATATGAGAAACTTTATTATCAACCAGAATAATATCAAAATACCTAAACCAATAAATAAATAATTGAGGTTAACATTTTTATTGAAGACGATTGTTCGGGAGGTCAATAATCAAAATTTAAATTTAATTTTATTCGAATTAGTCCCTTATAAAGATACAAGTACAATATTTTGGCAAGCAAATTTGTTCTAATTAATTAAATATTCTCAATTAAAACGTGGTAAACAATTTCTCCTTTTTTTCCTCAAATCATGCATAAATAAATCATGCTTCACAATTATTTTTATGATGATTTTAAAAATTATTCAGGAAGGAGTTTTTTAGATTGTGGTAAAATTGTTGATTTAGAGTGCCAAAATGGTCATATCTGGGGTGTATAAATAGCAAATGTTTTAAAAAGGTAGAAGTAAATGGGAACATGTTCTTTTGCCAAAAGTGTAATTAATATAGTTAAAGTATTTCAATATTGAAACTTTAATGAATTAAAAATTCAAATTGGTTTCACAGATATAAGCTTTAAGTTCGTCTAATGGATGAGACAGAGTTTATTTCTTTACTAATTGGGGACCGTGAAGCGCAACTGTTGATTGAAAAAACTGCAAATGAATTGAGGGAGAAACTAATTGAGGTACATAGTTATCCCATATAATTAATATATCTTCTTTGAATTTCAGATAAGTTTAGTTTTTTCTCCATTAATAATGTTTTAAACATCTTTTATTATTTTTTGTCTTTTGAAATTATATTAGATGACAAATGCACTTGGTGAAACACCTATACCAATGGAATTGGAGAACATTATAGGAAGAGAAATTATGTTCAAACTTTCAGTTAAGAGCAACAATATTATTGCACATGATGAACTGTATTATGTGATTAAACTTACACAGGATGAACAAATTCTGAAATAATATAATCTTTCTCTCCGTCAAAATTCAATGAATGTAAGTTTAATTTTATTTTATATGTAGCTTTAAATTATTACATTATATTATTTACATTTTAGTTCATATATATTTTAACTTTAAATTTTTTTTACAATAGAATCCAGATTTCAATGTTGATCAATTTTCAGATGCAAATGAAAATTTCAAGGTACTTCTAACATTTATATTATAAGTATAAATGATTCACTATCTACTATGATTTGAATTAGATATTTTATTTATTTATTTAATTTTGTTTCGCAGGATTCGATATAAAAAATGAGGTCAGTTCTCCTTTCACACATATAGAGATAAGAAATGAAACTTTGACAACTCGATATTGATAGGTGAAGATAATGCACAACTTTCGAGCAATCGAGCAAAATGGATGAGGATTAAGAAGGAGAAGAATAATTGATATGTATCTCTTTTTAAAGAAAGATTAGTATTTGTTGAGATATTGTCAAAGTTGTTATTTGGTGTTATGTATTATTTATTTTGTATTGTTGGATTGTTTCATTTTAAACATGTGTCATTTCTTCCTATTTCTACCTTTCCAATTTTTTTTGTAAATTTTGCAATTATTATATTATTTTCTCCAAAGTGGAAAAAAATATTGTTCATTGATTGATTATAAGCCTATTTAAGAAAAAATTAAAATTTTATCATAGTATTTACTCCTTATGGATAATAATTGAATATTTATAATTATTTGATTAAGTGAAATAATAGAAATATTCCATTATTATCACAATAAATATTTAATAAAATTGCAACAAATTAAATTTTAAGAAATATATTTAGGAATTAATGTAACTTTTTTCTCATTAAATATTTGACATGGAATCACAAGATAACCGCAGAAAATTTTAAATTATAATCCTATTGAAGAAAAAATTTGAATTTTATGATAGTACTTACTCCTTCTTATGTATAATAATGTAATATTTTTAATTATTTGATCAACTAATATATCTCCTAAATATGTTTTAAAAGTTTAATTTGTTTTTCTTGATTTTATTTAGTTTTATTCTATTGATTATAAACTTGTTTAAGAATTAATGTGACTCTTTTTTCCTCATCAAATATTTGACATGGAATCATAAGATAACTGCATAAAAGTATAAATTAAAATCCAATTTCAGAAAAAAAAAATTGAATTTTATAATAGTATTTACTCCTTCGAATGAATACTAATGAAATATTTTAATTATTTGATCAAGTGAAATAATATAAAAATATTCCATTATTATCACCATAAATATTTAATAAAATCAGAACAAATTAAATTTATAGAAATAAATTTAGGAATTAATGTGACTCTTTTTTTGTCATCAAATATTTGACACGAAATCATAAGATAACTGCAGATAATTTTAAATTATAATTCTATTTAATAAAAAAATTGAATTTTATAATAGTACTTACTCCTATAATGTAATATTTTAAATTATTTGGTCAACTAATATATCTCCTAAATCTATTTATTTAAAATTTAATTTGTTATTTTTAATTTTATTTAATTCTGTTGGTTATAATCCTATTTAAGAAAAAAATTGAATATCGTAATAGTATTTACTCCTCCTTATTTAAGAATTAGTGTGAATCTTTTTTCCTCATTAAATATTGACAAAAAAGTATAAATTATAATAATGTTTAAGAAAATATTTGAATTTTATAATAGTACATACTCCTTCTTATGGATACTTTTATAATAGTAACTCATTCTTAAAGAAGATAATGAAATATTATTTTTATTTGATTAAATGAATTCAAATTTCATAACTATTATCTAAGTATATCTATCGACTAATATATATATCGTAAATCTATTTTCTTAAAATTTAAAATATTGGTATTGATTTTATTTAATTCTATTATGTTGATTATAATCCTATTTAAGAAAAAAATTTCAAATTTAATTTAGTTTTTTATGTAAAGATATCATCATAACGATTATTTACTCTAAATATAAGCATAAGAAATGCTTATATCTCAAAAAGAATTTCTTATTCTTCCTCTTATCTATCACCCTTTTTCTTTAAACTTCTCATTGTTCCTTAAAGAAAAAAAAGAAAAAGATAACTCATGCTCTTTTCTTATATATATATATATATATATATATATATATATATATATATATATATATATATATATATATAATACAAAATAAACTTATCAATGATATACTTATTACAAATAACATATCCGAGCATCGCACTGACACTGCACTAATAGTATCAAAAAGAAATTTCTTATTTACAAATATAAGCTGATAAAAATTTCTACCAGAATTTATATATGATATACTGAACTACACCTATCTAAATCTAAAGTGAAACCCATAATTACAAATTTTATAAAAATTTGAGTACATTACTAAGAAATCACGATAAATTTAATATGAATATATCATATTAATAGAAATCTTATAAAAATTTGAGTACATTACTAAGAAATCACGATAAAAGTAATTTAATAGAAAAAATTCAAAATTTTAAGAGTTAGGTATATATAAATTGCATCATCTAATAAATTTTTACTTTTACTGACCATGGAAGTTATTTATTACCGTTGAACGCATTTTTAACTTCTTAAGATCTCATCAATCCTTCCGAATATTGATGTATAGGATTTTTCTATGGTTTCGATAGAAAAACAAAACAATTTCAAAAAAAAAATATTGTATTGGATTACTTGAAGCACCTCATTGTTTTAACTTTGATTAATAATAATATAGTATTGGATTACGAGTTTTTTTTAGTATGAAATTAAAAAAAACGTATGCTGGTTCCTCAATCATGAGAACATGTGCTCCATTATTAGCGTGGGTTAACTGGAATTTGTATTCAGGGTAAACTTTAAAAAAGTACCTTATAGTTTCACTCATTTGTAAAACGGGGTCTGAGGAATTTTTTTATAAAACGGGGTCTGTGATTTTAAAAATTTGAAAACTTAGGATCCTCAATATTAAATTATGTCATAAAAATGAGTAATCTTATTCATTTTTATCTGAATTTTTGTGGGGTGGTTAATAAAAATACAAAACACATCAGTGAAAGATTTTGAAATTTTTTGACCAGTGCAAATATTTTTTAAATTAAATTATGATAACAAACTTTAAGAAATCATAAAAAATATAAAGAATCTCCGAAAATTACTCAAACTCCTACGTATAATTTTTAAATAATAAGGTTAAATTATTAGAATGTTAAATTGTTTAAAATATTCAATGTAACACCACTATTTCGAAGCCAAAGACCCCTTTTTGCAAATTTTTTAAAACTACGGACCCTATTTTACAAAAAAAATTCCTTATACCTTATTTTGCAAATGAGTGAAACCACAAGGTACTTTTTTTAAGTTTACCCTAGTATTTATCGAAAGAAATGAGTATCTTAGACCCCACTCTAAAATGTAGGTTTGAAGTAAAAATTTTCTCCAACCTTACTTCAAATTTTGAAATGTGAGCAGTGTCATTTCAAATTTAAAGCGGCACTATTCTTATTTTTGATTTTTTTATTATTTATAATTAAATACTTGTTAAAACTATAATATTATTTTAGTACTAATACAAGTATTTTATTTTTTTTTTATTTTTTTATAAATTGATACTACTATTTATAGTCATGATTCATAAGTTTGGACTGAAAGTTGAGGTAAAGGGTTGAATAATGAATAAGGTAGCTTCTTCAAATTATAGAGTAAACTAGAATTTGAAGTGAAATTTTGGGTGATAGGGTTGGAGATGCCTTAATAAAATAGCTGGATGCTAATAATAGTCTGTACTTTGGCATCAACTTTAAGTAATAGCCGACGCTATTTCTATTTCAAGGCGCTGGTTTGTGTTTCCTGCATTTAGCATTAGCTTAGTTGAGCGGGGTTAGTTTCAGCAGCTAGTCCATTACACATTGTAATTTAACAATATTTTATTTGAAACTAAGTTTAAGAAAACTAATAAAATGAGATTTAACAATTTTTTTTTATATTTTGGTTTGAGTTTTCCACAGCGGCACTCCAAACCATGTTAATCATGGGGTCTGATATTAACGTGCTGAAAAATTTTAGTTTGAAACACATTTAGATGATAAATATTTACTTCAATAATATTATAAAAAAAACTCATTGTTTTTACTTTGATTAATAATATAGTATTGGATTACAAGTCTTTTTTCCGGCTTTTTTTAAATATACGGAAATATGGGTTTATAATTTAGGGTAATACAATTACTAATTGTAAAATGGTTACATTCTAAAACTTAATTGTAACAACGCGTTAAATGTTATGAACTTTGTTGGCTGATAAATGTTTAAATGTATACGAAATTGATTGGAACTCTAGTTTAACTTTGTAAAGTGAGTGAGGTCTTTGACTGTGAGACCTTGATTTTGTTGACCGGTTAGTGTGTTGGCCTGCAATTTTGTAAATGATTTCGAATGTACTGGATCAAATTGTTGTTTGTGTAATTATGGTCACTAAAGTTTAATATGTGTAAGAGTTAGCATCAAATTTGACGGAGTACGGCGAGAATGACTTTATTGGACTCTAGAACGGAAGTAAAATGACTTTATTGACACTACAATAACATGAAAAATCATTATGGCAGTATTAATTCAAAACGAAAAAGAAGAATTGCAATTTAGAAACATAAAAAAAAACAGATATAATACATATTATACTAATTATTAAAATGGTATAAGGTCTATTATACTAAAGTTAAATTAACAATAAAATAATCGAACCACGTTGTAATGGACTATAATAATAAAATATAGAATTATGTATTTGATATTTATTAAATAAAATCACATAACGGTTAAACTATTGTTGAACTCGGTCGAACTTCTAAAATCATGAACCATCAATTTCATTAGTTTAATATCAAGTCCGATTTAAATAACATTGAAAATTATCGTACCAAAACATGAAACGGTATAAATTTTTTATACCAAATATCAGGGTTATAAGATTATTATATCAAAACATAAAAACGGTATAAAATCTATTATACCAAAACTAAATAATAGTGAAACCATAACAACAACAAAATAAACATGTATAATACATATTATACCATAATATTAAAAAATTTAAAGTCTATTATATCAAGGCTAAATAACAACAAAATCATAACAACAACAAAATAAACATGTATAATACATATTATGCCAGAATATTAAAAATTTTAAAGTCTATTATATCAAAGCTAAATAATAACAAAATAAGCAGGTATAATACATATTATATCAAATATAAAAAGGTATAAAGTCTACTAGACAAAATAAGTCATATACAATCAATAAAAAAACAGTTAAAATACATATTATACCAAATATTTAAATGGTACAAGTCTATTATACCATCGAAGATATGCGGAAAATAATTTTGAGGCTGCAAAAGAGCTTTTTTTCTAGAAAAATATGTGGAAAATAATTTTGAGACGGTAGAAAAGAATCTTAAATGCACCCTAAGCATATTGTTGTAACAAAGGCTAGAAATTCTACTTAGCAATGAAGAATGAAATTAAGGACTTCTACAAGCAACATCTGCTTGACATGGACTTCTTAATTACCTAAAAAAACCATCATAACAATATGAAATTAAATGAATTTTATTGATATTAGGATATCATCTACAAAATTACAATTAGAATTGCATCATTAAAATATCTCTCTTTGTCATTTTATCAAATGTGCAAAACAAACACCTATAATTTCAAATGACCACCATCAATTTCACAATTAGTAAATAGAGAATTGAACCAACAATATTAATCTCAGTTTATGGTTGGTATAATCTTGGTATAATATTCCAGGAAATAACCCATTGAAGTCCACCTGCAACTATTTTTAGTCTAAATTAGACACAATACCCATTCATCAAAGCTGCAATCCAATACATGCATAAATTAATGAAACTGAATTAAATCCAACAATCAAAAATTAACTAGAATGGATAGCACTGGAATACAACTAAAACCAATAAATGCTTACATAAAGAATCCAAAATTAATCTAAAAAATCATCTTTGTATCAGCACCAGCATTGAAGGGAATAATGACTACAGTTTTAGTTCTGAAACTCTGTCTCTATTGCTACAAATATGCTTTTCTTCCTCCTCTGATAGAAAGAATCCTACTGAAGAATGATTTCAATTGAATGATTTTGATCGATCGAAAAAATAAAAATCATCTATGAGCAGTTGAAGATTTGTTGAACAAGGCTGGAAAGAGATAAAGAAAGGCTCAAACAAAAAAGGGACAAACAAGGCTGAGAAGAAATTGATGAAAAGAATTTTGGAGTTTTTAGGTTTGTGAAATTTCAAAACCAAATTCACTTATTCTTATGAGCAGGTTAGAGATGGAAACCACGTAGAGTTAAAAGCAAAAGTTAAAAAAGGCACAAAAACAAAAATCAATGCTGTTTATAACATAATTGAAAATAAATCTAAAAACATTGCAATCCTTACAATTTCTCTTTTTCCTTTTTTGTGTAAGGGTGATGCTTTCAAAATGCTCTACTCTTTGCCCTTTTATATGGACTTTTTCCATCTATATTTTCTTTAATAGTTTATTTTGAATCACATGCTCTCGTTGTTTTAAAAAGTTTCACGCATGCCTCATTACAGCTGTTTTATATTTTCTATTCCCAGGGTGTTACAAGATTTTTAGCCATTTTATTGTTCGTCGGATTTTTTTTCCTACACACTTTCTAGTCAGATTTCTTAAATTTAAGTTGTGGCTAAACGCAATTTCTAAGATATTAAGTCCCCATTTATTAGTAGGAAAATGCTGTATAAGAGAAAATATTTTTCAGAAAAATATAATATTTTCTTGTGTTTTGACACAACCCGTCTTTTTTAGCGTGTTTATCAAAGGAAAATGTTTTTCCAGTTTCTAGTTGGGTAAAACATATTTCATTATTTATTAAGGCATTTTCATGTTAACTAATAAATATTTTCCTTTGACTTATTTTATGTTTTAAACAAACAACAGAAAATTTAAAAAATATTATCCTGTAAAAGATTTTACTGCAGACAAACGGAGTCTAATTCTTGTAATAATTACAATTTGATTTCTTTTTACACAAAAAATAGCTTAGATAGTAAAATTGATGAGTCTCGAGACCACCAAAAATAAATCCCTGCACAAAACAAACTTGTAGTTAGTAGAGCAGGGGTCGAATCCACAGGGAACGGTATTTAACATTGTTATTCTAAGAAGACGACACACAGTGTGACCTAGAAGTACTCTCGATGGGTGTTCGTAGATTGAAACTAAATAAAACAGGTAAATAAGCAATGCAAGGCAACGACTCAACCAAATGGGAACAAGACCGTATATCATGGTGATCATAGGACGAGGGACTAATAGCAACGAGACCTAGATTTAGTTATACTGGTATTCATGCACCGTACAATTCCAGCAACCTTTCCTTACAGTGTACAGAGACAGGACTTCGCGCCATGACCTCCTTCTTACTCATTGTGTCTCACGACTTCGCGTTAGAGAGCTTGCCAATGAATAGTAATAAATGATTGAAAAGCCTAAATCCTTACCGACTGGTAGTGAAGCACTCCTAACAGGCGTAAGATTACCTTTCTCCAATCTCGATGGAGACTGTTGTCACTATATCCCTTTCAGACACAATTACGAATGCAAGAATTAAGATTGCCAACAATCAAAAAGACTTACCAAATGGGTGATCGATCCAACAGCGAGACTAAGTGATACTCTTACCATAAACCCTTTTAACGCCGAGATTGGTAAATAGGCCGCCTTGCGAATTTCTATATTCAATAGCGGTCCTCACACCATTTAAACACAACGTTGACCATTATTTGGTCAAGCCATGAATAAATTAGCTAGACATTACTGAAATTAAATGTGCGCAAATGTAAAGGGACTGAAAATAAATCATGCTCAAAATATAAAGACTTGAAATTGAAATAAAGCGATAAAAACTGAAATCGAACTTGCAATTAAACTTGAATAAATCTGAAATCAAACTGTAAAAAGTACTTGAAACTAAGAACACAAAGACTAAAAGCTAGACTAAAATGAATTCTGAAAAGTGAAAGGCTTGGTTGGTAGATGAATGGATGATCCCCAATGGTGTGCAGGCGGCCTTAGTTTTTATAACTGGATGCCTTTCTCATGCTTCCTCTTTAGTGACTGAATGAGACTTTTGGCATTTAACTCCTTGGATTTATTTCCTTTATAGTCTTGGTCCTTGAATGGTAGTAAAATCCTTGCCTTGATGAAATAAGTAAAGGGATCAAACTTCCAATTGAGGTGGCTCTTCCCGAATAGGATTTTCCTGAATTGGTGATCATCCAGTTTTGGTTATTTACGCTTTGGTATTGATTTTGTCTTGATCGTTCTAGGATGCTCTGGAATCACCGGGACCAGCTATCGTTCCTGCTGTCTGCTTCAGGATGTTGATATGTCATCAAGACCTTGTCAGTCGTGGTGAACACGCCATGATCTCGGTGACTGATATTTCTCAGCGAGACTTCCTCTTTTCATTCCTTCTTCTATTTTAGGAGGGTTCTAGGTCATCGGGACCAGACTAGTCTTGATGCATCCAACAGGAGACTCCTAAATTGCTCGTTTTCTGTCTAGAAATGCATCTTTCTCCAAATTGCCATGAAAACTTGAAAAGACAGAAAAGAAAGTAATAGCGGTCATAAAGACTAAAAACATGGTCTAAATGATATTGAAATATGCACAAATATATGCTGGAAATACAACCCATCAAATCTCCCCACACTTATTCCACACTTGCCCTCAAGTATGCATCAAGAATCAGGAAGACGGGAAAACTATGTAATAACTTTTGAACAACTAAACAGAGACCAAATCCTTTCACCGAGACTTATATCGAGGCTCCTTATTGACCACTAATCATTCCAATGTAGGATTACCATCAAGAAGACCTTGCTCAAAGCTTTACCCGCGAGTTTTTACCGATTTAAAGCATAGGATATAAAATATTGTTATAGTTCATAACTACCTAGAATTAAATTTAAGCGCGTCTTGGCATTCATAAGATGACCCCATCTACAACCTCTTTTTACTTCGGCACATCTTGGTAGGATCCTTAGGATTCAACTAGCCAAATTGCTGGGATTTCTTCGTGAATTTAAATAAATTTTTGCTAGCTTATAATTGGATTTTTCTTTAGATTTTTCAACCGATCACGTACTTTGCAAATTTTTACCTCAGTCCTATTGCATTCTTATCAACCCTCAGTTCTTTTGAAAGAGTCTTCAACCAATTTTTAGCCGTAGATAGCTCTTTCTTCTAACTCTCCTTATGAAAGAGTCTTCACCCAATTTTTAGCCGTGGATAGCTCTTTCTTCTGTCAGTCCTATGAAAGAGACGAACAAGGTGGTGAGCCAAGTAGGTCTCATTTCATCTAGATTACGGGTTTTTAGCAGAAGGTAACCACCAAGTCTATCACCAAAGTAGTAAGGTCTCGAAGGAGGGTTTTATGATGCAAGGCACTAACTAAATTCAAATCAAGGCCAGATTAAAGCTCTTTAAATAATAAAATTATGTTACACTTTCCTGCACTGACTGGGATTAAGAATTTTACAAGGTGAGTATCAGAAATCCCATATTGGAATGTCAATGTTCAATTTAGGTCTCGGTGTGAGTTTCAATTAATTGGAATAGTCCTGTTAATCATTCAATTAGTTATTTACACAACATTCCTAATATGCAGAAATATAGGTTTATAATTTAGGATAATACAATTATTAATTGTTTTTTTGAATGAACAATTATTAATTGTAAAATGTTCACATTCTAAATCTTAATCGTAACAATACGTTAAATCTCTCAAACACATGAGAATCAATTTCTTTTCAATTACCAATTTCCCTCTCAATGGCTGCCGAGAACAAACCAAATTCTGTTGCAACAGCCAATAACAAGAAAAGGAAGCAATACTATAGTCCCAATAATGTAATTTTTCTCTTCCACTGGTCTATATGGCTGCTTAGTAAATTGTTGCTTTTGTGCTTATTTCAACTGAGTTTGTGCTTTTGGGTGTATTTACTCCGAAACCTGTGAAGGAGTAGTTTTGTTCAAGGGTTTTAACTTTTATGAACTTTGTTGGCTGATAAATGTTTAAATGTATACGAAATTGATTGGAACTCTAGTTTAACTTTATGAAAATATCGTACCTGGATCCGATATTTCAGAATTTGATTATTACGTACTTGTATGTATCAACGAGCTAATTCCTGCAAAACAATGCACAACTTGGGGGCGATCGTTGTTTACCCCGGGGGGGACCCTCCGATGTCTAAGTCAGTAAGGGATTTTTAAGAAATAGTGTGAAAGCATTTGTGAGAGTGTGACTGTTAGATACCTGTTGAACTGACCTAGGGGCCTATTTATAGGCGCAGGAGCTGCCCCATTCCTGATAAAATAGGGAGTCCCAATCATGATGAGTTTAGGATTCTTCATGTATATCTGATCCTTGTCCCCCAAGTAGATGAGGATAAGGATAGGGGAGAGAATATAATAACTAGAGTCAAACCTGGACTTTCCTTCCCTGTGGGAAATGGAGAGACCGTTGAGGAGGCCATGAGTCGCTTGGGGGTTGTGACCGGTCAAGACTTCCTGTGGTCCCCGCTTTAAGGGTTCTCCAGCCAGAATATGATTCCAACAGGTTTATCTAGCTGGGCTTTCCCAACTCAGGAGGAGAACAAGATAGATGCCCCCTTCGTTGACCCGGTCTCTTAGCCGAGACGGACGAAATATATAACGTAAGTTATCAGAAGCCCCCCCCCCCTCACACACACACACACACACACACACACACACACACACACACACACACACACAAGTGTGAGAAGTTCTTTAGGGCTTCCGAAGGCGTGAGCCAGTTCGAAATCAGGCGGCCTTAGGGCTCCGTGGCCAATTGTGGCTCAAAGTTCTTGAACCTTCTTTGGGGAGTCTCTTCATCTTCCTTGGCGACAGCCCTTAGTTTCAGTTATAATACTCCTTTCGCGATTTTCGACGAGGCGATTTCTGGCGAACCGACATTTCTCTAGCAACTTTTCTCTTTGCATCTTCCAATCAAGTAAGCTCTTTTACTTTCCTCGCCTGTAAATATGGGTTGTCATGCATGCTTTGTTTTGATTTAGTGATTTTTCCCATGTTTATCTTTGTCTGAAAATCCCTGTTAATTCTGCGTGAAATGCCCCCTTTTTTTGTTAAAAACGTGCTACGTATGATTGAGGGGTAGCTTCCTCATGCTTCGCTACCCCGGGATTTTGGCTAGTCGCAGAATCTGGGTTTTATATCTCTTTCTTTAGGACTAGTATGAACATGATGAGCACCGGAATTTTTTTTTATGATTCAAACATTTCCCTCCTGGCTGAAATAGTACCTAGATCCACTAAGATAGATTTTCTTGGAATTTAACTCATTTTAGGCGGCTACCTTTGCTAGGCGGTCATGTCATCTACTACCTCCGTAAGCACCGGGTCAGCCGATAGATTATTTGATGAGCATTGTGCTGAGTTTCCTTACTCGGTGTCGAGGTGTTTCGTAAGTATTGACCGAACTAACATTCGTCCTAACATTAGGGTTAAAAGAACAGCCGGGAGGATAAACCGAGGGGGGGAGAGCGCTGATGATGAAAGGAGAGCATCTAGCGCAATGTCCTCAAGCTCACAACTGCACTCATTCAACTCCGCTTAGGCAAGTGGTGGTGAGCAAGAAATCTAGCAGCCGGCTCGCCAAGGTACCGATGCTTCGGTACCCTATGGTTTCAAGGTCAAGAAGGCGGTGAAAAAGGGCAAGGCCAAGCTCACTACTAAGGGCCCGACTGAAGAGGAAGCCCTTAAGTCCAAAAAGATGACACCTCCGATTGAAGACATAATATCCATCGTTTACTCGGTGGATATTGAATTTGAGAAAGCTGCGTTCCCTTGGCTGAGAAAGTGTAGGTAATGCTTTCGGCCGAAGATCAACGCGTTCATAAGCCGCCTCTCAGGTGGTTCAGCATATACCTAGAATAGATTTGGTCAGGGTTCCTCTACCTGCTGCCTCTAGGAATCTGCGACTTGCTGAATTACTAGAATATTTGCCCGTCTCAAATACACCCAAACACTTGGGGTGATATTGCAGGTCATTATAAGATTTGTATAGACCTAGGTCTTAGCTTTGATGCTAACTTTTTCAAACGGGTCACCTCCTGCAACCTGAATAAAGGCGAGGATCACCTACATTTCTCCCACAAGAAGGGATTCTATGGCTTCACCGAGAAATCTGACTCGGTGAAGAACTTTAAGTAATTCTATGTATATATCCAACTTCAGGAAGGGTTTTCCACATTTCTAACCTAATGGTCACTCAAAGTGCCGCCCGCCTTTACCGTCCCCAAGAATGATCTGGACATCCGGGTTGAGCTATTTGAGCGGTTAAAGAGAGGGGTTTGGACCTTGGGCAACATTTCTTATGCCCTGGTCCACATGTATAGGGTGATAGATTATGCCCTAGAGTCGGATGATGGTTTTGAATACTATCCAGGCCCTAAGCTACCCTGTAAGTCATTAATTCCTTTCCGTGTATTATATTTTTCAGCCATGTCAGGTGTTAGAGCTAAAATTTCTAGTACCATAGCCAAACGGGTCAAGAACTTGCAGTAAGAGAAAACTCAAACGGCTCCGGTTGAGTTGGCAGCTCAATCTAACGATGATGTTAATCCAGTTTTGCTAGGCAAAGGCCCTACCCTGGAAGCTGTATGAGGGAAGAGCGTTAGTGCTCAAGCCTCGGAGCCGGTCAGCTATAGGACGAAGAAAGGCAAGGAGACTTGAGAGGTAACACCACGCTTTTTGAGCTCTACGCTTGTGCAATTTTATTATTTGTTGCTTAAGATTGTTTCACAGGTCGTCCTTGACTTAGTGATAGTGTCGAGGGCATCTGAAAATGCAGATTCGGCTAATCCCCCTCCATCCTGCTTGTGAAGAAGGCTCTATAAAAGGTGACAGGGGATAAGCCGGCTATTACCCTGCCATAAGTGCAGGAGTCACTCCGAGAGGCCTTTCCCTTGGAACGGGAGGCTCAATGTTATGAAAAGGAAGATTTTCTTACCCTATCGGGCCTACTCTTCCAATCCATTAGCCAGGTATGCTCCTGCTTTTTCCAAATATTCATATTTACACTTGGTGGCACACTCATCCCCTTTTGTTGGTTTAACAGTCCTTATCCCGCGGAGCTGAGTTATACCGTAGGGTGGAGGCCAAGAAAACAAATGCCGAAAAGCTTACTGAGGTGATTGATTTATGCAAGAGCCTAAAGAGACAACTAAAGCAATCGGACGAGGCTAACAAGAAGCTGGAAGGTGACCTTATAAAATTGAAAGGAGAACATGAGTTGCTCCCATCGGCTCATGAGGTCACCTCCAATGATTTAGTCAAAACTCAGGCAGACCTTGCCGCCAGCCAACTAGAGAGTCAGTCCATTCAAGCCTCGAAGGAGAAGGATGAAGTGGAGTACCTTCACTCAATCGAAGACATGGTGGATGACGGTTACCAGTTTGGCCGGATGGTGTTAGATGCCTGTCGATTACTCTACCCAGATATTCCTGAGGCCCTACTGCGATCGCTTAAGTATCTAGGATCCAAAGAGCAGGAGGTGGTTCTAAAGGGCTCGCCGGGGCTGGCTAAAGAAGGGCAGACTGCTGAGTCAGGGAGAATGGAGGACGAGTCTAGAGACTCCGGCCCACTAGTTTAGTTTTGCTCTAGTAATTTTCAATTTATATGTACCTTTTTGTAAGCACAATTTTATTTAAGCCTAAGATATGAGGCATTTTTCGAAGGTCTTATTTCTGTGCCTATATATTATTTTTGCTCGGTCTTACATTTTATTGTTGATTAGAGTAGCCTTTTTATTAAGGACTTTAGCCGATTAGGCATCGATTTCATATACGCTCTAGGGGCACGACCGCCTAAAGCGTTTTTGCCGTAGTTTTAACTAGGTCTTATGCGCGTATGATTTCTTGTGCCCGTGGATATGCTATAAAGTATGATCAATACTTAGTTGAGGCAAATGTATAATTGAAAGAACGCTTTCATTAATGAACTAAATACAAGTCCGAGAATTCTACGCATCCGGATATCTACTTGAGGGGAGCCGCCTTATTAAAAAATCCCTTAGCGGAAAACCCAATGGGAAAAATACCCAAGGAAGGAAAAAGAGTGCGGCTACTAAACTCCCTAAGTACTTTCTGTGTAGTAGGGTCTAAGATTAGCAATGTTCCATGTGCGAGGAAGCTCTTTGCCTTTCATAGTCCCTAGTTTATAGGTGGCCGGTCCAATGACTTTGATGACTTTACAGGGGCCTTCCTAATTGGCGCCCATTTTTCCTTTGCCTCTGTGGACTTGTGAGGCGGTTGAGTCTTTGAGAATAAGATCCCCTTCCTTGAGAACGACCTCTCGTACACGCCTATCATGGTATTTTATGATTTTTGCCTTGTAAGCCACCATGAGGATCCAAGCCCGCTCCCTTCGTTCATCCAAGTTGTCCAAGTGATATCTCATGTTGATGTTATTTTGTTCTTCTGTATAACATGCCACTCGATTGGATGGAGCTCCTACTTCAACCGGGATTACCGCCTCAACTCCATGAACTAGGGAGTAGGGAGTTTGGCCAGTTGTTCTGCAGGGGGTGGTTTTATAGGACCATAAGACTTTGATTAGTTCATCTGGACATCTTCCCTTTCGATCTAGCACTCTTTTCTTCAGTCCTTCTCTAAGGGTTTTATTAGTTACCTCCGACTGTTCATTCGTCTGTGGATGTGCCATAGATGAGTAGTGATTCTCTATTTTTAACTCTTTGCAGAAATCCTTGAATTTTTTTGAGATGAACTGCGAGCCGTTGTCTACAATTATCCTCTTTGGTATCCCAAATTGAATGATTATATGCTTCCAAATGAAGTCAATAATCCGCTCAGCTGTGACCGAGCTAAGTGCTTCCGCCTTCACCCACTTGGAAAAGTGATCGATTGCCACCAGTATCCACTTTCGTTGTCTAGACGCTTCTAGCATTGGTCCCATAATATTAATCCCTCAAGACATGAATGACCAGCCGATCAAGATTGGCTTTTACTTTGCTTTTAGGAGGTGTGACTTCTTTGCATGTATTTAGCATTGATGGCAATTTTTGACATATTCCTCTGTGTCAGCTTTGACTGATTCCCAATAATACCCTATGAGTGCGATTCCCCTATATAGCGTCTCTGCCGCCCGGTGGGATCCATAATCTCCTTCATGAATTTCTTTTATGATTCGCTTACCCAACTCCGGGGTGACACACTTGAGCTATATATTCGAGTAGGATTTCTTGTATAACTCATCTCCCATCAAAGTATACCAAAAATATTTCTGGGTAATTTTCTCCGCCTCAATTTTATCTTCCGGTAGCTTATCGCAAGCCAATTAATCATAATGGGGTTGCATCTACCCAAGCGATTTCTTCTGAATCCATAAAATTTCTTCTTGCTCCTCACAAGCTGGCTGGATCAAGACTTCATAAGGCAGCTTAGCTCTTTCCATGAGTCTATCCCAGCAGCTGCTTTGGCTAATTTATCTGCTTTTTCATTCTCGTTCCTCAAAATGTACACAATCTTCCATTCAGTTCCCTTAACCTCTAGGTTTTCCAATAATTTGCCTACTTTGGCCAAGTATTTTACCATCTCAGCTCTTTTAATTCCATGCGTACAGTTGATCTGGTTAGCTATCAGTCTGGAGTCGCTCTTCAAGACCATAATGTTTGGAGCTATTTTATTGGCTAACTCTAGCCCTTTGATTACCGCCTCATACTCAGCCACGTTATTGGTAGAGGGTAACGCTAGTTTGGCGGCGTAAGACAACCTAATTCTCTCTGGTCCTTGGATATACACTCCAACTCTGGCTCCTTCTGCACAAGAAGAACCATCCATAAAAATCATCCACATTTTCGACGGAATGGTTTTCTCTAGCTCAATTCCTGCGAATTTAACCACAAAGTCTGCTAATACTTGTGCTTTCAAGGCCTTCCTTGCCTCAAACCTTATGTCATATTCACTAAGCCTAATAGCCCACTCGATTCGGCGACTAGACGTGTTCGGCCGCCGTAAGACCCTTTTGAGGGGAACACTAGTTCTTACAACTATCGTATGTGCCTGAAAGTAAGGTCTGAGCTGATCTACCGAGTGAATTAAGGCCAAAGCTAGTTTTTCAATTTTTGGGTATCTCAATTCTGCATTCCTGAGCACCTTACTCGTGTAGTACACGAGATACTGATCTTGTTCATCTTCCCAAATTAGGATGGTTCCCACCGCCTCGTCCGTTGCTGCTAGGTAAATGTAGAGTGTGTCCCCAACATTGGGGTGGCTCATAAGTGGAGGTTTGGCCAAGAAGTCCTTTATCTTTTCAAAGGCCTCTTGACAATCTTTGTCCCACTTAAACTCACGATCTTTCTTGATGGCCTTGTAGAATGGCATACATCTCTTTGTGGAGAAAGAGATGAACCGTTCAAAGGCATCGATCCTACTATTAAGACGTTGAACTTCATTCAATGTGCGAGGCGGCTCCATCCTAATTATGGCTTCAATTTTTTCTGGGTTTGCTTCAATGCCTCTTTCTGAAACTATGAAACCTAGAAAATTTCCACTCTTAACCCTAAAGACACATTTCTTAGGGTTAAGCTTCAATCGATAGGCCTGCAAGGTCTTAAACACCTTTTTCAAATCATCTGCATGTGACTCTTCATCTTTGCTTTTCACTATCATGTCATCC
This sequence comes from Euphorbia pulcherrima, assembly GCA_947683365.1. Lineage (NCBI taxonomy): Eukaryota > Viridiplantae > Streptophyta > Magnoliopsida > Malpighiales > Euphorbiaceae > Euphorbia > Euphorbia pulcherrima. The sequence goes on from CANTUS010000008.1 coordinate 38,157,305, forward strand.
ACGTAAACTTCTATCATCTCACCAATCATGTCTTTGAACATTCTATTCCCAAATCGTTGGTAAGTTGCTCCAGCTTTTTTCAATCCAAACGGCATGACTGTGTAGCAATATGTCCCTTTGTGTATAACAAAGAAGGTCTTCTCTTCATCTGACGGGTCCATGAGAATCTGGTGATATCCCACTTTTGCATCTAGGAAAGAATACACTGCGTACCCGGCTGTATAGTCCACTAATTGATCTATACTTGGTAGAGGATAACTATCTTTAGGCATTGCTTTATTCAAATCAGTGAAGTCCACACACATTCGGTAGTTCCCGTTTGGTTTCTTAACCAATACTACGTTCGCCAACCATATGGGGTAATCTACCTCTCAGATATGTTTGGCCTTGAGCAATTTGTCAATTTCCTCTTCAATAGCCTTCTGTCTCTCCGGAGCATGCTTTCTCTTCTTTTGTATTACTGAGGCCACTCTCGGATCAAGATTGAGGCGGTGCTGAATTATTTTGGACCAAACTCCCAATAAGTCATCGTGACTCCAGGAAAATGAATGTTAGCGTCCTACTAGGATCGAATTAATTGCTTCCTTGGTGTCTATTTTTAAATCTTTTGCTACTTTCAATGCTCAGCCGGGTCCATTCATAAACACTTCCTGCTCCCCAACCGGCTCAGCTATTAGACTACTTTCGTCCAAGTTTGCACTCACCCGGTCTTCCTCTACATCTCTTTGAGCCGGCTGCTTCTCTTTCCTTAATAAGGCAATGTACATTTCATGCGCTACCAAGGGGTTTCCTATTGCTACTATCGTCCTATTTGGGGTTGGTATTTGCAATACCAAGTAGATTGGGGAAATTGAAGCGAACAATTCGCATAAAAAGGGACATCCTTAGATATTGTTGAATCCGACTGAAATTTTAGCAATGGTAAAGTCCACCTCCGCGTGATATACATGTTCCTGGTCCCCGATGGCTACGTTTAACTTAACCTCTCCTAGAGAAACGATATTATGACCGCTTAAATCTGAGATGGTGGTGTAGCCTGGCTGGACTCTACGATTGTTTATCTTTAATTGTTCGAATGTTATTCTAGTTATTAGGTTGACAGAGCTTCCCGTATCAACTAGGACCCAGTAGATCGTGCATTTTTCTACCTTAGCTTCTATCACAAGCGGGTCCATGTGAGTTTTAATTACCAGGGTTACCTTCCTAAAAGCTTTATTGGCCTCTGAAATGTCATTTTTTATGAATGGATAGTCAGAGGAATGCCTTGCTTTTTTGGAAGGGGGCTCTCGATCATTTCCGACTTCTATGACCATCACATTTATTCCCCGATCATCATCCTTTTTCTCATCTCTGGGCTTTTCCTTGGATTTGTCTCACTTGTCGGTTCTTCTTGTAACTCCTTTGACAAATTGGCTGAATTTCCCTGCTTTGATTAAGGCGTGAACTTCTTCTGCCAGGACCCTACAGTTGTCTGTATGATGTCCCTTAGCTCTGTAAAACTCACAATACTTGTCATAGTCTCTACCCAATGTTTTTCCTTTCGGAATGTTTGGAAGCAGACACTTTTCTTTTCTGGTCCGCTCTTGATTGCCACCAAAATCCGACTCAAGGATGTATTCAATTTTGGACTGTCTTCCTCTTGATCGTACCGGCTGGATCCTCGGCTGCTCCGGTCTCTTTTCCTCTTTCCTCTTTTCTCATCCCTTCTGGGATTGTCATTTGAATTCCGCCGGCTCGGGCGACTTACTTCATCTACTTCCATAAAGTTCTAGGCCATGCCAATTAACTGGGGGAATTGAGTCAGTTTTCTGGTAATTATTTCCTGCCTGAGCCGGTCATTTCTAGTTCCCTTAATCAAAGCTTCCTTTGCCGTCCCATGATCCAAATCGGCGATGCCTACACAGGCTTCATTAAATCTCTTTAGATAATCGCTCAAGGATTCATCTTGCTTTTGCACCACCCCGTAAAGGTCCCGACTGACATTCTCTGGCTAAGCCGATCCTAAGAAGTGTTTTTGAAATTTTCCCCTCAATGTTTTGAAATCTTTTATTGAGTTAGGCGCGAGGCGAAGGAACCAGCGTTTGGCCGCTTCAGTTAAGGCGATGGGAAAATACCTGCATCTGAAAGCTTTTGGGGCATTAATCAAGTCCATTATGTTTATATAATTTGCCAGGTGCATTCTAGGGTCGTCCTTCCCGTCATATTTATCTAGAACTAGGGAAAAACATAATCAGGCAGCTTCTAATTTAGGATGCATTTTTGAATAGGGAGAGGTCCTTTTCGCTGATCAGCTCCTAGAACGATATAGCATATTTCTTAAGCCGTCTCTTCAATTTTGAATCAAAGTCTTCTGAACTTCCTGATTCGGATTCGAATAAAGATGACCCAGACGGCGAGGGAGTGGGTGTCTTATGCTTTTTCCCCTTAACCTTTCCTTTTGATTTCTGCCTGGATCTGGTTTTATCCGAATCCTCCACCTCGACGGTCACAACCGTTGAGTCCGTTGCTATTCCTCCTATTCTGAGGCCCCTGTTTTGGAGCCTTATTCCCATTTGAGTGTCTTATCCTTCCTGCACCAACATTAATATCCTCTCAATGTTGCGAGATCTGAGTTAATGAAGCCACCTGTAGGTGGTACCTTCGAGGAGGGCTCCTTTGTGGCTAGGGCCACTGGGTGGGCTGACACTGGCGGGGTCATTGTGAGATGTTGAAAACCCCTTATTACCTGGGATATCGATGTTGGAATGCCTGAAACGGAGTTAAATTATGCGAGCAGATTTCAATTAACAGTGATTTTAGGCAAAATTTCAATGTCTTCATGAATTTCTCCTACCAGATGGCCGATCGACACAAAGTGCCTATAGGTCGACCTCATCATGAGTTCTTACTGCTCCTGTGTTAGTGCCGCCTGGCGAGCGATTTCCATGAACGGGTCCAGTTCCCTTTGAGGATGGGAGGAGCGTTCCTTCGTGTCCTTAGTTCCTGAACCCCCAGCTGTGATCGATGCCTTGGCCGCTGTATCCGCCGTGATTGGGGTTTTTCCTATTGAGTTGGTGTTTCTGACACCACCTGAAGTGTTTTCCACACCATAGTTGATGATTGGATCAGAGTTCTCGTGCGACATGATCACCGTGCGAGATCTGAATTGATGTGTTTCTACCAATGAACAATAATTCTTGCCTGAACAAGTAAACAAAGTCCACGCTCATCGCACCACTAAAAATATCGTACTTGGATCCGATATTTCAGAATTTGATTATTACGAACTTGTATGTATCAACAAGCTAATTCCTGCAAAATAATGCATAACTCGGGGGTGATCGGTGTTTACCCCGGGGGGACCCTCCGATGCCTAAGTCAGTAAGGAATTCTTAAGAAATAGTGTGAAAGTATTTGTGAGAGTGTGATTGTTAGATACCTGTTGAACTGACCTAGGGGCCTATTTATAGGCGCAGGAGCTGCCCATTCCTGATAAAATAGGGAGTCCCAATCATGATGAGTTTAGGATTCTTCATGTATATCTGATTCTTGTCCCCCAAGTAGATGAGGATAAGGATAGGGGAGAGAATATAGGTACTAGAGTCAGATCTGGACTTTTCTTTCCCGTGGGACACGGAAATACCGTTGAGCCGGCCATGAGCTGCTTGGGGGTTATGACCGGTCAAGACTTCCTGTGGTCCCTGCTTTAGGCGTTCTCCAGCCGAAATAGAATTCCAGCCGGTTTATCTAGCCGAGCTTTTCCAACTCAGGAGAAGAACAAGCTAAATAGTCCCTTCGTTGACCCGATCTCTTAATCGAGACGGGTAAAATATATTAAGTAAGTTATCACTTTGTAAAGTGAGTGAGGTCTTTGACTGTGAGAACTTGAGAACTTGATTTTGTTGATCGGTTAGTGTGTTGGCCTGCAATTTTGTAAATGATTTCGAATGTATTGGATCAAATTGTTGTTTGTCTAATTATGGTCACTAAAGTTCAGTGTTTTAAAACTCCCAGTTTAACTCTTTTTAGGCCCCGTCTAGGCGCTATTTTAGGGCTCACCGTCCGACTTTTTATTCCTCGGGCGCTATCAGGCGCTAGACTGACATATTACCGCCTAGGCACCGCCTAGGCCGATTTTTTCCGCCTAGACACCGCCTAGTCCGATATTTTCCCCAATTTTTAAGATATTGATACCTATAATAATTATAGTTCAATTTTTTCAATTCAAAAAAGGTAGCACGGTTGGTAAAACTAATGTACAATAAAATATGCTCAACATACAATTTTCATTTTGAATATCAAACCGAGAAATAATACGCTATAAACCACAAAAAATTAGTGAGAATATTTGTTTTTAAGGAATTGATTTTAATGTTGATGTGTTTTTATATAAAAATTAACTAAGACTTATGTTTTCATATGCTAAACTATATTTTTTTAAAATATATTTATATTATAATTTATTTTTTAGTTAAATTTATACTTTTATCTATTAATGATTATAAAAAATTAAAAATTTACAAATCCGACTAGGCGCCACCCAAATACCGCCTAAACATTTAAAGCCCCAATCACTCTAACTAGCACATAGCGCTTTTTAAAACCTCGCTAAAGTATAATATGTGTAAGAGTTAGCATCAAATTTGACGGAGTACGGCGAGAATGACTTAATTGGACTCTAGAACGGAAGTAAAGTGACTTTATTGACACTACAATAACATGAAAAATCATTATGGCAGTATTAATTCAAAACGGAAAAGAAGAATTGCAATTCAACAACATAAAAAAACCAGATATAATACATATTATACTAATTATTAAAATGATATAAGATTTATTATATTAAAGTTAAATTAACAGTAAAATAATCGAACCACGTTGTAATGGACTATAATAATAAAATATAGAATTATGTATTTGATATTTATTAAATAAAATCACATAACGGTTAAACTATTGTTGAACTCGGTCGAACTTCTAAAATCATGAACCATCAATTTCATTAGTTTAATATCAAGTCCGATTTAAATAACATTGAAAATTATCGTACCAAAACATGAAACGGTATAAATTTTTTATACCAAATATCAGGGTTATAAGATTATTATATCAAAACATAAAAACGGTATAAAATCTATTATACCAAAACTAAATAATAGTGAAACCATAACAACAACAAAATAAACATGTATAATACATATTATACCATAATATTAAAAAATTTAAAGTCTATTATATCAAGGCTAAATAACAACAAAATCATAACAACAACAAAATAAACATGTATAATACATATTATGCCAGAATATTAAAAATTTTAAAGTCTATTATACCAAAGCTAAATAACAACAAAATAAGCAGGTATAATACATATTATATTAAATATAAAAAGGTATAAAGTCTACTAGACAAAATAAGTCATATACAATCAATAAAAAAATAAGTATAATACATATTATACCAAATATTTAAATGGTACAAGTCTATTATACCATCGAAAATATGCGAAAAATAATTTTGAGGCTCCAAAAGAGCTTGTTTTTCTAGAAAAATATGTGGAAAATAATTTTGAGACGGTAGAAAAGAATTTTAAATGCACCCTAAGCATATTGTTGTAACAAAGTCTAAAAATTCTACTTAGCAATGAAGAATGAAATTAAGGACTTCTACAAGCAACATCTGCTTGACATGGACTTCTTAATTACCTAAAAAAACCATCATCACAATATGAAATTAAATGAATTTTATTGATATTAGGATATCATCTACAAAATTACAATTAGAATTGCATCGTTAAAATATCTCTCTTAGTCATTTTATCAAACAACTTATGTGCAAAACAAACACCTATAATTTCAAATGACCACCATCAATTTCACAATTAGTAAATAGAGAATTGAACCAACAATATTAATCTCAGTTTATGGTTGGTATAATCTTGGTATAATATTCCAGGAAATAACCCATTGAAGTCCACCTGCAACTATTTTTAGTCTAAATTAGACACAATACCCATTCATCAAAGCTGCAATCCAATACATGCATAAATTAATGAAACTGAATTAAATCCAACAATCAAAAATTAACTAGAATGGATAGCACTGGAATACAACTAAAACCAATAAATGCTTACATAAAGAATCCAAAATTAATCTAAAAAATCATCTTTGTATCAGCACCAGCATTGAAGGGAATAATGACTACAGTTTTAGTTCTGAAACTCTGTCTCTATTGCTACAAATATGCTTTTCTTCCTCCTCTGATAGAAAGAATCCTACTGAAGAATGATTTCAATTGAATGATTTTGATCGATCGAAAAAATAAAAATCATCTATGAGCAGTTGAAGATTTGTTGAACAAGGCTGGAAAGAGATAAAGAAAGGCTCAAACAAAAAAGGGACAAACAAGGCTGAGAAGAAATTGATGAAAAGAATTTTGGAGTTTTTAGGTTTGTGAAATTTCAAAACCAAATTCACTTATTCTTATGAGCAGGTTAGAGATGGAAACCACGTAGAGTTAAAAGCAAAAGTTAAAAAAGGCACAAAAACAAAAATCAATGCTGTTTATAACATAATTGAAAATAAATCTAAAAACATTGCAATCCTTACAATTTCTCTTTTTCCTTTTTTGTGTAAGGGTGATGCTTTCAAAATGCTCTACTCTTTGCCCTTTTATATGGACTTTTTCCATCTATATTTTCTTTAATAGTTTATTTTGAATCACATGCTCTCGTTGTTTTAAAAAGTTTCACGCATGCCTCATTACAGCTGTTTTATATTTTCTATTCCCAGGGTGTTACAAGATTTTTAGCCATTTTATTGTTCGTCGGATTTTTTTTCCTACACACTTTCTAGTCAGATTTCTTAAATTTAAGTTGTGGCTAAACGCAATTTCTAAGATATTAAGTCCCCATTTATTAGTAGGAAAATGCTGTATAAGAGAAAATATTTTTCAGAAAAATATAATATTTTCTTGTGTTTTGACACAACCCGTCTTTTTTAGCGTGTTTATCAAAGGAAAATGTTTTTCCAGTTTCTAGTTGGGTAAAACATATTTCATTATTTATTAAGGCATTTTCATGTTAACTAATAAATATTTTCCTTTGACTTATTTTATGTTTTAAACAAACAACAGAAAATTTAAAAAATATTATCCTGTAAAAGATTTTACTGCAGACAAACGGAGTCTAATTCTTGTAATAATTACAATTTGATTTCTTTTTACACAAAAAATAGCTTAGATAGTAAAATTGATGAGTCTCGAGACCACCAAAAATAAATCCCTGCACAAAACAAACTTGTAGTTAGTAGAGCAGGGGTCGAATCCACAGGGAACGGTATTTAACATTGTTATTCTAAGAAGACGACACACAGTGTGACCTAGAAGTACTCTCGATGGGTGTTCGTAGATTGAAACTAAATAAAACAGGTAAATAAGCAATGCAAGGCAATGACTCAACCAAATGGGAACAAGACCGTATATCATGGTGATCATAGGACGAGGGACTAATAGCAACGAGACCTAGATTTAGTTATACTGGTATTCATGCACCGTACAATTCCAGCAACCTTTCCTTACAGTGTACAGAGACAGGACTTCGCGCCTTGACCTCCTTCTTACTCATTGTGTCTCACGACTTCGCGTTAGAGAGCTTGCCAATGAATAGTAATAAATGATTGAAAAGCCTAAATCCTTACCGACTGGTAGTGAAGCACTCCTAACAGGCGTAAGATTACCTTTCTCCAATCTCGATGGAGACTGTTGTCACTATATCCCTTTCAGACACAATTACGAATGCAAGAATTAAGATTGCCAACAATCAAAAAGACTTACCAAATGGGTGATCGATCCAACAGCGAGACTAAGTGATACTCTTACCATAAACCCTTTTAACGCCGAGATTGGTAAATAGGCCGCCTTGCGAATTTCTATATTCAATAGCGGTCCTCACACCATTTAAACACAACGTTGACCATTATTTGGTCAAGCCATGAATAAATTAGCTAGACATTACTGAAATTAAATGTGCGCAAATGTAAAGGGACTGAAAATAAATCATGCTCAAAATATAAAGACTTGAAATTGAAATAAAGCGATAAAAACTGAAATCGAACTTGCAATTAAAGTTGAATAAATCTGAAATCAAACTGTAAAAAGTACTTGAAACTAAGAACACAAAGACTAAAAGCTAGACTAAAATGAATTCTGAAAAGTGAAAGGCTTGGTTGGTAGATGAATGGATGATCCCCAATGGTGTGCAGGCGGCCTTAGTTTTTATAACTGGATGCCTTTCTCATGCTTCCTCTTTAGTGACTGAATGAGACTTTTGGCATTTAACTCCTTGGATTTATTTCCTTTATAGTCTTGGTCCTTGAATGGTAGTAAAATCCTTGCCTTGATGAAATAAGTAAAGGGATCAAACTTCCAATTGAGGTGGCTCTTCCCGAATAGGATTTTCCTGAATTGGTGATCATCCAGTTTTGGTTATTTACGCTTTGGTATTGATGTTGTCTTGATCGTTCTAGGATGCTCTGGAATCACCGGGACCAGCTATCGTTCCTGCTGTCTGCTTCAGGATGTTGATATGTCATCAAGACCTTGTCAGTCATGGTGAACACGCCATGATCTCGGTGACTGATATTTCTCAGCGAGACTTCCTCTTTTCATTCCTTCTTCTATTTTAGGAGGGTTCTAGGTCATCGGGACCAGACTAGTCTTGATGCATCCAACAGGAGACTCCTAAATTGCTCGTTTTCTGTCTAGAAATGCATCTTTTCTCCAAATTACCATGAAAACTTGAAAAGACAGAAAAGGAAGTAATAGCGGTCATAAAGACTAAAAACATGGTCTAAATGATATTGAAATATGCACAAATACATGCTGGAAATACAACCCATCAAATCTCCCCACACTTATTCCACACTTGCCCTCAAGTATGCATCAAGAATCAGGAAGACGGGAAAACTATGTAATAACTTTTGAACAACTAAACAGAGACCAAATCCTTTCACCGAGACTTATATCGAGGCTCCTTATTGACCACTAATCATTCCAATGTAGGATTACCATCAAGAAGACCTTGCTCAAAGCTTTACCCGCGAGTTTTTACCGAATTAAAGCATAGGATATTAAATATTGTTATAGTTCATAACTACCTAGAATTAAATTTAAGCGCGTCTTGGCATTCATAAGATGACCCCATCTACAACCTCTTTTTACTTCGGCACATCTTGGTAGGATCCTTAGGATTCAACTAGCCAAATTGCTGGGATTTCTTCGTGAATTTAAATAAATTTTTGCTAGCTTATAATTGGATTTTTCTTTAGATTTTTCAACCGATCACGTACTTTGCAAATTTTTACCTCAGTCCTATTGCATTCTTATCAACCCTCAGTTCTTTTGAAAGAGTCTTCAACCAATTTTTAGCCGTAGATAGCTCTTTCTTCTAACTCTCCTTATGAAAGAGTCTTCACCCAATTTTTAGCCGTGGATAGCTCTTTCTTCTGTCAGTCCTATGAAAGAGACGAACAAGGTGGTGAGCCAAGTAGGTCTCATTTCATCTAGATTACGGGTTTTTAGCAGAAGGTAACCACCAAGTCTATCACCAAAGTAGTAAGGTCTCGAAGGAGGGTTTTATGATGCAAGGCACTAACTAAATTCAAATCAAGGCCAGATTAAAGCTCTTTAAATAATAAAATTATGTTACACTTTCCTGCACTGACTGGGATTAAGAATTTTACAAGGTGAGTATCAGAAATCCCATATTGGAATGTCAATGTTCAATTTAGGTCTCGGTGTGAGTTTCAATTAATTGGAATAGTCCTGTTAATCATTCAATTAGTTATTTACACAACATTCCTAATCTTGGTTATTATTACATCTTAATGGCAGGTTAGAGAGCAAGATAAGGTCATTGCAAGGGCAAAAATATGAAGTATGAGTCCCTATGAAATCTCTTAGAGCGAAGAAATAAAAATATAAAGATGCATAAAAAGATTTCAACAGAGGAAGCAAAAAATATAGAAATCCCCTCCCCAAACTTAAAATTTGCATTGCCCTCAATGCAAAAGAGAAAAAAAATAAAAAGAAAAAAACGAAAAAGAAAAAGGAGAAAAAAATAAAAGAGAAGGCAGATTAAAATATTACTGTCCTGGTGGAGGAGGAAGGAGGCAAAATAGGCTCAAGTGGTTTTGCTACATCCGCTTCACCTTGAACTGTTGGATGATGAGGTTAATGTTCAATTCCAGGGCATCACAATGGACCTGGAGGTCATGGTTCTTAGCTTTAAGCGTGATAGTACTCTGGAAAAGATCTTTGTATTGGTTCTCTAGACTTATAAATTTCTAGAGGAGCTCGGCGTAGGCAGCGGCAGTGGTAGAGTCATCATGAGCTAGCGGGTCTAGCTGGTGATCAATGGGAGCAGGTGGAGCAGGTTTGTCCTCAGGAGGACCAGGGGGGCACATCACCATGACCCCATTAATTGATTCTACTAATAACATGGTAGCAAGAGTCTTTAAGTCTAGTTTGAGTGTAGGGAGCGGGATTGAAGTGTTCCATGCTGTGAGCAACCATCGAGATCACAGCGCCTAGGATCAGAGGGCTTTTGGTATGAGTGAGAACATATTAGAACTGCTTTGCCAACCAGGCCCTCAAGTGAAGCTTCTTATCGTTCTTCATGCACCACAGAATGTGGAACTCCTTTTCGTTCAAGGTCCCTTAGCTTCTATAGCGACTAGAAAAATTATAAGCAAGGATTATGTGGGCATACATGGGATGGGGCTCATGAATATAGAAGTCTCTGGAGTCTCCGGACTTCCAAGTGGTGACTCGGGGATCATTGTTATAAAGAGAGAAGTAGGTCTTGATGGGATTGAAATCAGAAGGGAGAGCATCGCACATGTCATCAGAGGGCTCAATCATCCCTAAAGCCTTGTTGAAGTCATCGAGACTTCAGTTGAAGTATTTCCCATGGAGACAGAACTTGATTACCCCCTCCTCTTGGTAGCTCGTGTAGTTTTGTTTGAAATTAAGAGTAGCATATAACTCCCAAATAAGCTCCTGGTAGGAAGGAAAATAGATGAAGAGCAGGAGCATCTATAAGATTATTGTAAAGGCATCAATGATGGCTTGTTTGATGTCGAGAGTAGTTAGGGTCTCGGAGCAGGCGAACTTGTAGGGCTTTGATGCCTGGCCCTTGAAGTGAAGGAAAGTGGCGCGTGGACCAGGATGGTCAAAAGAGTTATGTACTTTTCCCTTCTCACCGGGAGTAGGGATTTTCTCGAACTTGATCACCTTGGCCTTCTTTGAACTCTAGCCCTTGGCAGCGCTCCTAGTGAACATCTTTCTTTTAGGAGGAGGGGCAGGAGTATAGCCGCTTTCTTCTCCAGAGTCAGTCTCGACGGGGATAGTTTGGGGTTTGGCCCCTCCCTTGGTCTTCTTCTTCTTCTCTGTCTTTATCAAAGTCTCATCGGACTCCTCTTTTTCAGCAACGGTGGGATAGATGGTGGAGATAGGGTCGACAGTAAGAGGAAGTTTATTGAAAGTAATAGTGGCACTGACAGAAGTGGTAGGAGTGACAGCGCCATGACTTGATAGCACCGTGGTTTTTAGAGTGACCAGAGCGGCGGGAATGGTGGCAGATGGCATTGTGACTATAGTAGTATCGATACTGGGAATGACGAAGGTCTGAGCCACCACAGGAGTGGTGGCGGTGATGGTGGAGTAAGTTTTGACTGCCGGGATGGTGACAACAGGAGTGGTGGTGGTGGTGAAGGCGGTGGTATTGACGGTGTTGCTGTCGATCATGATGTCAGTGGTTGGAGTGGTGGTATTGGTAGAAGCCATTTAAGAAGAAAGAAGGTTGTATTTTAGGCTGGAGAAGAATAAGTTTTGCTTTAAGAGTTTGAATGTGAGCGTGACTGGTAAGAGTGAGGAGAGAGATTTAAATAGGAAGCATAGGTGTGCAAGGGAGCCTGGCTCATAGGGTATTGATGAGGGAATCGGCAATCATGGTCTTGGTTGTAATCCGAATCATAAAAAATCTCCATGATAATCGCATGACTGCCACGTCATTCACTGTGCTTATTCCCTAAGCACGCGAGCTGGTTCACATCCCTTGTCCTCTCAATCACTCGGTGTGATGTTTTGACTCCCAGCAGTGTATTGAGACCTAAATCTGCAACAAGAAAATAAATTCAGTCCTAGTCTAGAAATAGCTAACAAAAATAACTAAAAGAAAAGAAAAAAGGATAGAAATGCTTGGGCTGCCTCCTAAGTGTGCATTGGTTTAACGTCGCTTGCCCGACGCACCACACCAAAGTCATGGTGTGGTGTTAGGAGTCTCTGTGAGAGTGATCTCCTCAGAGTGAGCTTGGAATCCTTTATAATATGGCTTGAGATGATGCCCATTGACTTTTAGAACTTTGCCGATCTCGATACTCTGTATAACGACTACTCCGTGTGGAAATACTTTAGTCACGACATAAGGTCCGGCCCATTAAGACCTCAACTTCCCAGGGAATAATTTGAGGCAAGATTGCAAGAGAAGCACTCTCTGTCCTATGTTGAAGGTTTTCCTAGAAGTGAAAAGGTCTTGATGGCGCTTAGTAGTCTCCTTGTAAGCTTTATTCCTTTCATAGACATCACGGCGAATCTCTTTGAGTTTTGTAGTTGCAACTTTCTATGTTCCTTGGACGCATCGAGACTATAGTTAGTCTCTTTGATGGCCCAGTATCCTTTATGCTCAATCTTGATAGGCAAGTGGCATGCTTTCCCATAGATAACTCTATAAGATGACATCCTAATGGGGGGTTTTCCATGATGTGTGGACGGCCCAAAGAGCTTCAAAGAGATGGAGACTCCAGTCTTTCCTATTAGGTTTAACCGTCTTCTCTAAGATGACTTTAACCTCTCTGTTGCTCACTTCAGTTTGGCCATTCGTTTGTGGGTGGTATGCCGTGGAGGTCACGTGCTCGACTCCCCATTTCGTTAGTAGTGTTGAGATCGTCTTGTTGTAAAAATGTGTACCGCGATCACTAATGAGCAGTCTCGGTGTCCCGTATCTGCAGATGATATTATCCTTGATAAAGTCTACCATGGTCTTTCCATCATTGTTCTAAGTTGCCTTGGCTTCTATCCACTTAGAGACATAATCAACTACTAGGAGGATGTACTTGAACCCATAAGAAGGAGGGAAAGGACCCATGAAATCGATACCCCAGACATAAAAGATCTCAATGACCAAAGTAGGAGTCATCGGGAGATGATCTCGACATCCAAGATTACCAATCCTTTAGCAGTTCTCGCATGCCTTGTAGAACATGTAGGAGTCACGGAAGATGTGAGGCCAATAGAATCCGCACTCGAGAATGCATTGTGCTATTCTCCTTAGTCCACCGTGACCTCCACAAACTTCAGAATGACATGCTTGTAAGAGTCTTGTTATCTCTTTCCTAAAAAAACATCTCCTCAAAATCAGATCATTTCCTTATCTTCATAGGTAAGGATTATCCCAGAAGTACCTACTGGCTTCCCTTTTCATCTTCTCCTTGTCATTGCGCATGAAATCCTCCGGGAATCTTCCGGTGGTAAGAAAGTTGACAAGGTCTGCGTACCATGGAGTCTTGGTGATAGAAAAGAGACTCTCCCCTAAAAATTCATCCTAGACTTCCCTTGATTCTTCTAAGTTCGTGAGTCTGCTAAGATGATCTGCTACCAAATTCTTTGTCCCCTTTTTGTCCCTAATCTCGATGTCAAATTCTTGAAGCAGAAGGATCCATCGAATCAGCCTCAGCTTAGCATCCATCTTGGTCATAAGGTACCTCAGGGCAGCATGATCTGAGTACACAACGACCTTGGAACGAAGAAGATAAGATCAGAAATTCTCTAATGCAAAAATGATAGCAAGGATTTCCTTCTCAGTTATGATGTAGTTCCGCTGAGATGCATTTAGAGTCTGAGAGGCATAATAAATTACATAAGCATCTCGGCCAACTTGTTGTCCCAATACTGCTCCTACTGCCTTATCGCTTGCATCGCACATGATCTCGAAGGGCTGGTCCCAGTTGGGTGCTTGGATAATGGGTGCAGAGACTAGCTTCTTCTTGATAGTGTCAAAGGCTTTCTTGTAAGGATCCCTAAACTCAAAGTCAGCATCTTTCTAGAGTAGTCTGTATAGGGGCTCGGCGATCTTCGAGAAGTCCTTAATAAATCTGCGATAAAAACCTGCATGTCCAAGAAAAGACCTGACTTCTTTCACAGAAGTAGGGTAGGGTAAAGACTGGATAACATCAATTTTAGCTTTATCTACCTCAATGCCTTTCTTGGATATAACATGACTGAATATCAAACCTTGGTCTACCATGAAGTGGCATTTTTTGTAGCTAAGCACTAAATTAGATTCAATGCAACGTTTGAGAATCTTACCAAGGTTATCAAGGCATGCATCAAAGGAGTCACCATAAATAGTAAAGTTATCCATAAATACCTTGATGATGTTTTCCACATAATCTGAAAAGATACTCATCATGCACGCGGGAGCATTGTAGAGACCAAAAGGCATTCTTCTGTAAGCAAATGTGCCAAAGGAACACTTAAATGTTGTCTTATCCTGGTCTTCTAGTGCCACCGGGATCTGATAGAATGCTGACATTCCATCGAGATGGCAGAAATAAGATTTGCATGCTAGTCTCTCCAGCATTTAATCAATGAATGGTAGTGGGAAATGGTCCTTCTTGGTTGAGGCATTGAGATTGCGGTAGTTAATATAGACTCTTCATCCATTTTGTATTCTTGTCAGGACCGCTTCTCCTGCCTCATTTGTTATCACCGTGATCCCTGTCTTTTAAGGAACGACTTGGACTAGGCTAACCCACCCACTGTCAGAGGTAGGGTAAATGAGGTTAGCCTCCATGAGTTTGATCACCTCTTTCTTCACAACTTCCATCATAGGAGGGTTGAGTCTTCTTTGTGGCTGGCGATAAGTCTTGACGTTAGTGGTAGGGCTGATCCACTTGATGTCGGCTATAGTCCACCCAATTGCCTCCATATGTTACTGGAGCTAGGAGACCAGTCGCTTTTCTTCATCAAGACTTAACTTATTGGAAATAAACATCGGGAGTGTGTTGTTATCCCCCAAGAAGGCATACTTAAGGTGACTTAGGAGATTTTTCAGTTCGATTTCTAGTGGTTGAATAATAGAAGGAATAAACTTCTTAAATGGTGGCAAATAAAGTTTTGGTACGGGTCTCGGTGCAGGTGTAGATTCATCGAGACTGTGGATAGTTTCTTTCACATTTTCATCAAAGTTAGTATCATCGAGACTCTTGGTGTCAAGTGCCTCAGTCAGCGTGATTAAATATTCATTTGAGAGATTGAGTTCGAAGATCTGTTGAATAATAGGATCAAGACTATACACTGGATAGGCTCGAATCTTCGTTTGGGGTCTTCATAGCATCATACACATTGAAAGTGGCTACTTCCCCATTGACCTCCATAGTGAGAGAACCATTGTGCACATCGATTTTATTCTTGGCGGTACTCAAGAATGGTCTCCCTAGCAATAAATCTGAGTTCCCCTTTTTGTCTACATCACACATATTAAGAACATAAAAGTCAGCAGGAAAAACAAAATCACTTACCTTAACTAATACATCCTCTAAGATCCTCTCAGGGTACACAATAGAGCGAGCTGTAAGTTATAAGATAGTCCTGGACTCCTTGAGAGGCATGTTGCAGTTGGCTGATATCTACTGGTAGATAGAGGAAGGCATGACATTTATAGATGCACCGAGATCATACATAACTTTCTGGATTCCAACTTGACCTATGGTGCAATTGATCGCGAACATTCCCTGGTCCTTAAGCTTAGGAAGCAATTTGCATTGGATCACGGCGGATATATTCTCCCCTATAACAACTTTATCCAAGTCCTGATGCTTCTTCTTATTGGTACACATCTCCTTGAGGAATTTTGCATATTTGGGTATCTGTCTGATCACATCGAGAAATGGAATGTTGATCTCAACTTTCCTCAAGGTCTCAAAGATCTCTTTCTCTTCCTTCAGCTTCTTGGTCCTTTCTAGTCTTTCTAGGAAAAGAGGTTTAGTCTCGGTGGAAATCACTGGTTCCTCTAGGTCATCGAAGATCACAATGACTTTATCCTCTATTTCTGCTCTCAGTGGTTCTGACTGGGTCCCTTTCTTTTCTCTTAGCGAGATTGCGCTGACATTCTCTCTTAGATTATCCTCTGTTTGAGATGGAAGTCTCCCCATATTCTCAATTTTAGAGAGAGTGCTAGCTATCTAAGCCATCTATTTCTCTAAGTTTGAGAAGTTACCTTACAGTCCTTGTATCCGATCATCTACTAGCTCAAACTGCTTATTGGAGCCCTCGATGAGAGTAGTGAAAAGCTCATAAGGATTATACTGTGGTTGCTGAGGTGGGTTGGGCTGGACTTAGAGTTGTTGAGGAGGTCTCGGTATGATCGCATTCTACTGATTTCTCACTATGAGTTGATTCTGTGGTCCCCGTGATTGTTGGTGGTCGTTATTACCCCAAGCGAGTGCTGCATGATCCCGCCATCCTATCTGATTCCGCTATGGCTGTGCTATGTATGGCTTCTTGTTCCCCTGATTAATATAGTTACTATAGTTATCGTGATTTCCATAGTTACTATAGTTATTGTAGTTGCCATATTTTCCCATGGCATGGATTTGTTCAAACTCAGGGTCTCCTATATGAGGACATTCATCAGTAGTATGAGTGGTCTTTTTGCATAGCTTACATTCCTTTGCAACCTTAATCTGGATAGCTATTTTATGCACAAGTTCAGCGAGTCTTTCTATTTTGTCAGTGAGATCATAAGAGCTAATCTCATTGGCAGATCTCGATGTGGATTTCCCTTCGTGACTTCCAAATTATTAAGCATTATCCGCTATAGTCTTGATGATTTCCCAAGCTTGAGTTGGGGTCTTGTTGATGAGAGTGCCCCCACTAGCGGCATCTAGCATGGTCGGCATAGAGAATGGGAGTCCTTCATAGAATGTCTGGACTAAGGCTTTATCAGTGAATCCATGAGGAGGATAGGCTGCCAATAGATGTTGGAATCTTTCATAGTACTCGTAGAGACTCTCTGTATCTTTCATTGTAGCTGAACAGATCTATCTTTTCAAAGTGGTAGCTCTCGATGCTGGAAAGTATTTGTCAAGAAAGACTCTCGACTTCTATTCCTATGACGTTATCGATCCTGGTTTCAAGTGACAAAACTAGTCATTGGCCGAGTCCTCTAGAGAGAAAGCAAAGGACTTCAATTTTGCAAGGTTCAGATAGACCTTGGGCGGCTTCATGGAATATACTATCAAATGGAATTTCTGCAAGTGTTTGTAAGGGTCATCAGTGGCCCTTTCGGCAAATTTGGGCAAGCTATGGACAAACCTCAATCTCATCTCAAAATTGTTATCTTCAGTTTCTTCGGGTCGACTACTCTTCGTTAGCCATGGTCATGATGGCTATTTCAGGTTCCGATTATGAGTTAGTCGAATAGTCAGACAGTCCTTCTATAGTGATTTAATTATCATCGAGTCTGTTTGAAGTTTCTGCCTGATGTTTTGAGTCTCTACGTTCTCGTGCTTGCTTAACATGAGCTCTGTTGGATCTTTCAATTTCCGGATCGTACAAGAATTTATTGCCACGACCTGTGGCTCTGGTCATCCACGTTTTAAACTAGTCAAAAGGAACCGTTCCCTGGCAACGGCACCAAAATTTGATGGGTGTCAAGACCATAAAAAATAAATCCTTGCACAAAACAAACTTGTAGTTAGCAGCAAGCATGGGTTGAATCCACAGGGAACGGTATTTAACAATGTTATTCTAAGAAGATGACATACAGCGTGACCTAGAAGTACTCTCGATAGGTGTTCATAGATTGAAACTAAATAAAATAGGTAAATAAACAATGCAAGGTAGTGACTCAACCAAATGGGAACAAGATTGTATATCATGGTGATCGTAGGACAAGGGATTAATAGCAACGAGACCTAGATCTAGTTATACTGGTATTATGCATCGTACAATACCAGCAACCTTTCCTTATAGTGTATAGAGACCGGACTTCGCGTCACGACCTCCTTCTTACTCACTGTATCTCTCAACTTCACGCCAGAGAGCTCGCTAATGAATAGTAATAAATAATAGAAAAGCCTAAATCCTTACCGACTTGTAGTGAAGCACTCCTAACCGGTGTAAGATTACCATTCTCTAGTCTCGATGCTGACTATTGTTACTATATCCCTTTTCAGACATAATTACGGATGCAAGAATTAAGATTAACAATAATCACAAAGACTTTCCAAATGGGTGATCAATCCAACAGCGAGACTAAGTGATACTCTTACTATAAACCCTTTTAGCGTCGAGATTGGTAAATAGGTCACCTTGCGAATTACTGTATTCAATAGCAGTCCTCACACTATTTAAACACAGCTTTGACCATTATTTGGTCAAGCCATGAATAAATTAGCTAGACATTACTGAAATTAAATGTGCGAAAATGTAAAGAGACTGAAAGTAAATCTTGCTCAAAATATAAAGACTTGAAATTGAAATAAAGCGATAAAAACTGAAATCGAACTTGCAATTAAACTTGAATAAATCTGAAATCAAACTGTAAAAAGTACTTGAAACTAAGAACACAAAGACTAAAAGCTAGACTAAAATGAATTCTGAAAAGTGAAAGGCTTGGCTGGTAGATGAATGGATTATCCCCAATGGTGTGCCGGCCTTGGTGTTTATAACTTGATGCCTCTTTCATGCTTCCTCTTTAGTGACTAAATGGGACTTTGGCATTTAACTCCTTGGATTTATTTCCTTTATAGTCTTGGTCCTTGAATGGTAGTAAAATCCTTGCCTTGATGAAATAAGGAAAGGGATAGAACTTCCAATTGAGGTGGCTCTTCCCGAATAGGATTTGCCTAAATTGGTGATCTTCCAGTTCTAGCTATTCTGGTATTGATGTTGTCTTGATCGTTCTAGGATGCTCTGGAATCACCGGAACCAGCTATCGTTCCTGCTGTCTACTTCAGCATGTTGATATGTCATCGGGACCTCATCAGTCGTGGTGAACACACCATGATCTCGAAGATTGATATTTTCTCAGCGAGACTTCCTCCTTTCATTCCTTCTTCTATTTTAGGAGGCTTCTAGGTCACCGGGACTAGACTAGTCTTGATGCGTCCATCAGGAGACTCCTAAATTGCTCATTTTCTGTCCAGAAATGCATCTTTTCTCCGAATTGACATGAAAACCTGAAAAGATAGAAAAGGAAGTAATAGCGGCCATAAAGACTAAAAACATGGTCTAAATGATATTGACATATGCACAAATACATGCTGGAAATACAACCCATCAAAAATTAAGGTACATCAAAGTGTTCTCCCCACACAGGTTTCTTTTTGCATCTCAACTAGAGAAATAGTGCATTCTAAGCCACACAAAATAATGAGCGTGAGATACTTCAGTCCAAGATAAAGTAGATATAAAAAAATTTGTATTTGCAATGAATTGTTTTTATACACGAATTTTAAAGAGGATGGCACTGAACTATGACCTCTCACCTCCACATTAGGAGATGTAACAATTGAGTTACACCCAATTAGTACAATGAATTTTCTATAATGTAAGAATTAACTAAAATTTTATAACGTTTATTATTATTTGGGTAAACTTTAAAAACATGCCATTTGGTTTGGTCGTTTTTCAAAAAGGTGCTTGTGAAATATTTTTTTTCAAAAGGGTGTTTCTGCTTTCAAAAATTTGCAAAAAGAGGATTTCCATAATTTTAAAACCACATTTTGAAGTGAAATTTTACAGCAACTTTAATGAAAATATAATACAAGCTAGTGATAAATTTTAGAATTTTTTGAGAAGTATTAATATTTGTCTGATTAAAAATTTATTATAATTTTAAAAAATTATAACAAAATGAAATTTTTTCAAATATCACTCTAATCTTCATATATAATTCTTAAATAATATAATTTGAATATAGGAATATTGAATTTATTGAAATAACTAGCGCAACAGCTAATTTTTGAACCACATATACCTTTTTAAAAACTTTTGATACCACAGACACCCTTTTGAAAAAAAATTCCACAAATATTTTTGAAAAACGACCAAACCACGTGCCTTGTTTTTGAAGTTTATCCTTATTATTTTTATGATATTTTTTATCATACAATAATTCACATTTTAATTGGATTTGAAATTTTAATATATTTGAAAATAAAGAAATAAAAATCCACTTACTTTTGTAGGGAAATTGTAAGGATTGCAATGTTTTTAGATTTATTTTCAATTATGTTATAAACAGCATTGATTTTTGTTTTTGTGCCTTTTTTAACTTTTGCTTTTAACTCTACGTGGTTTCCATCTCTAACCTGCTCATAAGAATAAGTGAATTTGGTTTTGAAATTTCACAAACCTAAAAACTCCAAAATTCTTTTCATCAATTTCTTCTCAGCCTTGTTTGTCCCTTTTTTGTTTGAGCCTTTCTTTATCTCTTTCCAGCCTTGTTCAACAAATCTTCAACTGCTCATAGATGATTTTTATTTTTTCGATCGATCAAAATCATTCAATTGAAATCATTCTTCAGTAGGATTCTTTCTATCAGAGGGGGAAGAAAAGCATATTTGTAGCAATAGAGACAGAGTTTCAGAACTAAAACTGTAGTCATTATTCCCTTCAATGCTGGTGCTGATACAAAGATGATTTTTTAGATTAATTTTGGATTCTTTATGTAAGCATTTATTGGTTTTAGTTGTATTCCAGTGCTATCCATTCTAGTTAATTTTTGATTGTTGGATTTAATTCAGTTTCATTAATTTATGCATGTATTGGATTGCAGCTTTGATGAATGGGTATTGTGTCTAATTTAGACTAAAAATAGTTGCAGGTGGACTTCAATGGGTTATTTCCTGGAATATTATACCAAGATTATACCAACCATAAACTGAGATTAATATTGTTGGTTCAATTCTCTATTTACTAATTGTGAAATTGATGGTGGTCATTTGAAATTATAGGTGTTTGTTTTGCACATTTGATAAAATGACAAAGAGAGATATTTTAATGATGCAATTCTAATTGTAATTTTGTAGATGATATCCTAATATCAATAAAATTCATTTAATTTCATATTGTTATGATGGTTTTTTTAGGTAATTAAGAAGTCCATGTCAAGCAGATGTTGCTTGTAGAAGTCCTTAATTTCATTCTTCATTGCTAAGTAGAATTTCTAGCCTTTGTTACAACAATATGCTTAGGGTGCATTTAAGATTCTTTTCTACCGTCTCAAAATTATTTTCCACATATTTTTCTAGAAAAAAAGCTCTTTTGCAGCCTCAAAATTATTTTCCGCATATCTTCGATGGTATAATAGACTTGTACCATTTAAATATTTGGTATAATATGTATTTTAACTGTTTTTTTATTGATTGTATATGACTTATTTTGTCTAGTAGACTTTATACCTTTTTATATTTGATATAATATGTATTATACCTGCTTATTTTGTTGTTATTTAGCTTTGATATAATAGACTTTAAAATTTTTAATATTCTGGCATAATATGTATTATACATGTTTATTTTGTTGTTGTTATGATTTTGTTGTTATTTAGCCTTGATATAATAGACTTTAAATTTTTTAATATTATGGTATAATATGTATTATACATGTTTATTTTGTTGTTGTTATGGTTTCACTATTATTTAGTTTTGGTATAATAGATTTTATACCGTTTTTATGTTTTGATATAATAATCTTATAACCCTGATATTTGGTATAAAAAATTTATACCGTTTCATGTTTTGGTACGATAATTTTCAATGTTATTTAAATCGGACTTGATATTAAACTAATGAAATTGATGGTTCATGATTTTAGAAGTTCGACCGAGTTCAACAATAGTTTAACCGTTATGTGATTTTATTTAATAAATATCAAATACATAATTCTATATTTTATTATTATAGTCCATTACAACGTGGTTCGATTATTTTACTGTTAATTTAACTTTAGTATAATAGACCTTATACCATTTTAATAATTAGTATAATATGTATTATATCTGTTTTTTTTATGTTTCTAAATTGCAATTCTTCTTTTTCGTTTTGAATTAATACTGCCATAATGATTTTTCATGTTATTGTAGTGTCAATAAAGTCATTTTACTTCCGTTCTAGAGTCCAATAAAGTCATTCTCGCCGTACTCCGTCAAATTTGATGCTAACTCTTACACATATTAAACTTTAGTGACCATAATTACACAAACAACAATTTGATCCAGTACATTCGAAATCATTTACAAAATTGCAGGCCAACACACTAACCGGTCAACAAAATCAAGGTCTCACAGTCAAAGACCTCACTCACTTTACAAAGTTAAACTAGAGTTCCAATCAATTTCGTATACATTTAAACATTTATCAGCCAACAAAGTTCATAACATTTAACGCGTTGTTACAATTAAGTTTTAGAATGTAACCATTTTACAATTAGTAATTGTATTACCCTAAATTATAAACCCATATTTCCGTATATTTAAAAAAAGCCGGAAAAAAGACTTGTAATCCAATACTATATTATTAATCAAAGTAAAAACAATGAGTTTTTTTTATAATATTATTGAAGTAAATATTTATCATCTAAATGTGTTTCAAACTAAAATTTTTCAGCACGTTAATATCAGACCCCATGATTAACATGGTTTGGAGTGCCGCTGTGGAAAACTCAAACCAAAATATAAAAAAAAATTGTTAAATCTCATTTTATTAGTTTTCTTAAACTTAGTTTCAAATAAAATATTGTTAAATTACAATGTGTAATGGACTAGCTGCTGAAACTAACCCCGCTCAACTAAGCTAATGCTAAATGCAGGAAACACAAACCAGCGCCTTGAAATAGAAATAGCGTCGGCTATTACTTAAAGTTGATGCCAAAGTACAGACTATTATTAGCATCCAGCTATTTTATTAAGGCATCTCCAACCCTATCACCCAAAATTTCACTTCAAATTCTAGTTTACTCTATAATTTGAAGAAGCTACCTTATTCATTATTCAACCCTTTACCTCAACTTTCAGTCCAAACTTATGAATCATGACTATAAATAGTAGTATCAATTTATAAAAAAATAAAAAAAAAAATAAAATACTTGTATTAGTACTAAAATAATATTATAGTTTTAACAAGTATTTAATTATAAATAATAAAAAAATCAAAAATAAGAATAGTGCCGCTTTAAATTTGAAATGACACTGCTCACATTTCAAAATTTGAAGTAAGGTTGGAGAAAATTTTTACTTCAAACCTACATTTTAGAGTGGGGTCTAAGATACTTATTTCTTTCGATAAATACTAGGGTAAACTTAAAAAAAGTACCTTGTGGTTTCACTCATTTGCAAAATAAGGTATAAGGAATTTTTTTTGTAAAATAGGGTCCGTAGTTTTAAAAAATTTGCAAAAAGGGGTCTTTGGCTTCGAAATAGTGGTGTTACATTGAATATTTTAAACAATTTAACATTCTAATAATTTAACCTTATTATTTAAAAATTATACGTAGGAGTTTGAGTAATTTTCGGAGATTCTTTATATTTTTTATGATTTCTTAAAGTTTGTTATCATAATTTAATTTAAAAAATATTTGCACTGGTCAAAAAATTTCAAAATCTTTCACTGATGTGTTTTGTATTTTTATTAACCACCCCACAAAAATTCAGATAAAAATGAATAAGATTACTCATTTTTATGACATAATTTAATATTGAGGATCCTAAGTTTTCAAATTTTTAAAATCACAGACCCCGTTTTATAAAAAAATTCCTCAGACCCCGTTTTACAAATGAGTGAAACTATAAGGTACTTTTTTAAAGTTTACCCTGAATACAAATTCCAGTTAACCCACGCTAATAATGGAGCACATGTTCTCATGATTGAGGAACCAGCATACGTTTTTTTTAATTTCATACTAAAAAAAACTCGTAATCCAATACTATATTATTATTAATCAAAGTTAAAACAATGAGGTGCTTCAAGTAATCCAATACAATATTTTTTTTTTGAAATTGTTTTGTTTTTCTATCGAAACCATAGAAAAATCCTATACATCAATATTCGGAAGGATTGATGAGATCTTAAGAAGTTAAAAATGCGTTCAACGGTAATAAATAACTTCCATGGTCAGTAAAAGTAAAAATTTATTAGATGATGCAATTTATATATACCTAACTCTTAAAATTTTGAATTTTTTCTATTAAATTACTTTTATCGTGATTTCTTAGTAATGTACTCAAATTTTTATAAGATTTCTATTAATATGATATATTCATATTAAATTTATCGTGATTTCTTAGTAATGTACTCAAATTTTTATAAAATTTGTAATTATGGGTTTCACTTTAGATTTAGATAGGTGTAGTTCAGTATATCATATATAAATTCTGGTAGAAATTTTTATCAGCTTATATTTGTAAATAAGAAATTTCTTTTTGATACTATTAGTGCAGTGTCAGTGCGATGCTCGGATATGTTATTTGTAATAAGTATATCATTGATAAGTTTATTTTGTATTATATATATATATATATATATATATATATATATATATATATATATATATATATATATATATATATATATATATATATATATATATATATATATATATATATAAGAAAAGAGCATGAGTTATCTTTTTCTTTTTTTTCTTTAAGGAACAATGAGAAGTTTAAAGAAAAAGGGTGATAGATAAGAGGAAGAATAAGAAATTCTTTTTGAGATATAAGCATTTCTTATGCTTATATTTAGAGTAAATAATCGTTATGATGATATCTTTACATAAAAAACTAAATTAAATTTGAAATTTTTTTCTTAAATAGGATTATAATCAACATAATAGAATTAAATAAAATCAATACCAATATTTTAAATTTTAAGAAAATAGATTTACGATATATATATTAGTCGATAGATATACTTAGATAATAGTTATGAAATTTGAATTCATTTAATCAAATAAAAATAATATTTCATTATCTTCTTTAAGAATGAGTTACTATTATAAAAGTATCCATAAGAAGGAGTATGTACTATTATAAAATTCAAATATTTTCTTAAACATTATTATAATTTATACTTTTTTGTCAATATTTAATGAGGAAAAAAGATTCACACTAATTCTTAAATAAGGAGGAGTAAATACTATTACGATATTCAATTTTTTTCTTAAATAGGATTATAACCAACAGAATTAAATAAAATTAAAAATAACAAATTAAATTTTAAATAAATAAATTTAGGAGATATATTAGTTGACCAAATAATTTAAAATATTACATTATAGGAGTAAGTACTATTATAAAATTCAATTTTTTTATTAAATAGAATTATAATTTAAAATTATCTGCAGTTATCTTATGATTTCGTGTCAAATATTTGATGACAAAAAAAGAGTCACATTAATTCCTAAATTTATTTCTATAAATTTAATTTGTTCTGATTTTATTAAATATTTATGGTGATAATAATGGAATATTTTATATTATTTCACTTGATCAAATAATTAAAATATTTCATTAGTATTCATTCGAAGGAGTAAATACTATTATAAAATTCAATTTTTTTTTCTGAAATTGGATTTTAATTTATACTTTTATGCAGTTATCTTATGATTCCATGTCAAATATTTGATGAGGAAAAAAGAGTCACATTAATTCTTAAACAAGTTTATAATCAATAGAATAAAACTAAATAAAATCAAGAAAAACAAATTAAACTTTTAAAACATATTTAGGAGATATATTAGTTGATCAAATAATTAAAAATATTACATTATTATACATAAGAAGGAGTAAGTACTATCATAAAATTCAAATTTTTTCTTCAATAGGATTATAATTTAAAATTTTCTGCGGTTATCTTGTGATTCCATGTCAAATATTTAATGAGAAAAAAGTTACATTAATTCCTAAATATATTTCTTAAAATTTAATTTGTTGCAATTTTATTAAATATTTATTGTGATAATAATGGAATATTTCTATTATTTCACTTAATCAAATAATTATAAATATTCAATTATTATCCATAAGGAGTAAATACTATGATAAAATTTTAATTTTTTCTTAAATAGGCTTATAATCAATCAATGAACAATATTTTTTTTCACTTTGGAGAAAATAATATAATAATTGCAAAATTTACAAAAAAAATTGGAAAGGTAGAAATAGGAAGAAATGACACATGTTTAAAATGAAACAATCCAACAATACAAAATAAATAATACATAACACCAAATAACAACTTTGACAATATCTCAACAAATACTAATCTTTCTTTAAAAAGAGATACATGTCAATTATTCTTCTCCTTCTTAATCCTCATCCATTTTGCTCGATTGCTCGAAAGTTGTGCATTATCTTCACCTATCAATATCGAGTTGTCAAAGTTTCATTTCTTATCTCTATATGTGTGAAAGGAGAACTGACCTCATTTTTTATATCGAATCCTGCGAAACAAAATTAAATAAATAAATAAAATATCTAATTCAAATCATAGTAGATAGTGAATCATTTATACTTATAATATAAATGTTAGAAGTACCTTGAAATTTTCATTTGCATCTGAAAATTGATCAACATTGAAATCTGGATTCTATTGTAAAAAAAATTTAAAGTTAAAATATATATGAACTAAAATGTAAATAATATAATGTAATAATTTAAAGCTACATATAAAATAAAATTAAACTTACATTCATTGAATTTTGACGGAGAGAAAGATTATATTATTTCAGAATTTGTTCATCCTGTGTAAGTTTAATCACATAATACAGTTCATCATGTGCAATAATATTGTTGCTCTTAACTGAAAGTTTGAACATAATTTCTCTTCCTATAATGTTCTCCAATTCCATTGTTATAGGTGTTTCACCAAGTGCATTTGTCATCTAATATAATTTCAAAAGACAAAAAATAATAAAAGATGTTTAAAACATTATTAATGGAGAAAAAACTAAACTTATCTGAAATTCAAAGAAGATATATTAATTATATGGGATAACTATGTACCTCAATTAGTTTCTCCCTCAATTCATTTGCAGTTTTTTCAATCAACAGTTGCGCTTCACGGTCCCCAATTAGTAAAGAAATAAACTCTGTCTCATCCATTAGACGAACTTAAAGCTTATATCTGTGAAACCAATTTGAATTTTTAATTCATTAAAGTTTCAATATTGAAATACTTTAACTATATTAATTACACTTTTGGCAAAAGAACATGTTCCCATTTACTTCTACCTTTTTAAAACATTTGCTATTTATACACCCCAGATATGACCAACCATTTTGGCACTCTAAATCAACAATTTTACCACAATCTAAAAAACTCCTTCCTGAATAATTTTTAAAATCATCATAAAAATAATTGTGAAGCATGATTTATTTATGCATGATTTGAGGAAAAAAAGGAGAAATTGTTTACCACGTTTTAATTGAGAATATTTAATTAATTAGAACAAATTTGCTTGCCAAAATATTGTACTTGTATCTTTATAAGGGACTAATTCGAATAAAATTAAATTTAAATTTTGATTATTGACCTCCCGAACAATCGTCTTCAATAAAAATGTTAACCTCAATTATTTATTTATTGGTTTAGGTGTTTTGATATTATTCTGGTTGATAATGAAGTTTCTCATATGGTATAAATTATAACAATAACCATAGAGTACTATATAACATAGCAGTTTCTTTGAAAAATAATCCAAAATTTATATGTAACATTGGAGTTTATTAATGCAATTCATATGATAAAGTTTTATCTAAAAATATTGCTAATGATATAATCCATCAACAGTGAGAATATGTATTAATTTAATTTTCTTGTTATATTCAGAAAAATGATTAAAAAATTGAATAATAGCATCATCAAAATGAAAGTATTGGATTGGAGGGGTTGCAGAATAAAAGTAGGATTATATATTCTTAAATGTTAGACAAGTCACTTTCTCTTATATATTCCCACGGCATTCACTAATAATGAAAATATATATTAATAAATAAATATTAATAATGATTTAATTATGATAAATATCAATTAAAATAAATTTAATAATAAAATATTAATAGTTCTTTTTAAAGTTATAAAGGTAAAAAAGTAATTTAGGACTTCTTTACTTTATATATATATATATATATATATATATATATATATATATATTATAATATTTTAATGTTTAAGCAATGAATCTTGAAATCTTATTTACCTGAATTTATTTATATTGCACTTGCTATTTGTTGGTAATTTTGAACATCAACAGGAAATAAATTATTTAATTTGCAAGCACTTGTCAACAGTATTTTAAAAAGCATTAGATGTTAGTCAGGCGGTCGGAGCTTAAAAAGGTATGGACGAGACCTAGGCGAAATTTAGGCGGGTAGGCGGATTCGTATTTTCTATTTTTAAAAATATTTATCGATATATAAAAATAAATTCAACTAAAAAATAAATTATAGCAATATAAAATATCAAAAACATAATTTAGATCATATTTTAAAAATCACTAAGTGCTAGTTGAACGGTAGGAACCTATATATTTGTGGCATAAAGCATATTATTTCTCGGTTTGAGACTCAAAATGACAATTTTATTATGAGAACACTTTAATATACTCCAGTTTTACCAACCAAGCTACTTTTTGATAGTAAACTATGATTATTATAAATATTAGTATCATAAAAAAATTAAATTTAGACGTCGCGTAGGTAGAAAAAATCGGATTAGGCAGTGTGCCTAGGTGGCAATAAATCGGTCAAGCGCCTAACAGCGCCCTAGGAATGAAAAATTGGACGACAAGCCCCAAAATAATGCCTAAACGAGACTAACGGAAATTTTTAAAACTGAGCTTGTCAACCCTTTTTACATTTATGTTATATATAGACAAATTTTTCTATTTAATATTTTAATTGAATTGTATTGACTATCAGTTACTCCATAATATGGAACGAGTAAACAATTTAACAGCATTAAGTGTGGAATAAATAATTGTATATAATTATAATTAAAAATTGTTTATTTTGGCTGGAAAATAGGAAGAAGAATTGTTGCTGGTACCATCTATGGGATCTCCTGTCGTGTACATCAAGAGCTATAGTACTCCATCGGTATGCTCCTTTTTGTAAGTCTCATGTCCCATCTTGATTTCAGTTATAAAATTATTATTTACAAGTTATGACATATTTTCTCTAACCATCAAGTTATAGTTGCATTTGGAAAGAGGGCTTTAATCCATTATTTGGAATTAATATTTTTTGAAGGAATTCAATTCGATTCAATTCAATTTATATAGAAGATTAAATGTAAATTCTTTTTACAGAAATTGAATTGAATTCCTTTAAATATTGTGGTTCCAAACACATGCTTAAAATTTTCTTTAAGAGAAATATAAACTTGCTACATTTACAATTAAGATGGAGATATAAGAAATATTAATAAACGTATACTATGTTAAAATTTTGATTTAGTAAAAAACCTCAATGATATAATAGTATGATAATTAAAAACGGTATATTGGGAGATATTAGTATTACGAAGTTAATATATAAGGAAGTTGTATTAATTATTTGTAAAAGTTTTTTACAGTCAACTTTATCATTTTGCAACAAAGAAAAATCACTTGTCCAATTTAAATTTTGACCAATAAATTATTATTACTAAAATTTCTTATAACTATAAAAAAAATTGGAAAAATGGATTTTTAATTAGAACTTCCAAATATGGGAATATGTTATATCAACTCAAATTTAAAGTTGGTTGCTGGCACTAAATTTTAACCGTTTTAATTTTATAAATGGTTGACATTTGATAAATATTATAAATTTAGAGAATCCAAATCCAAATAAATACAACAATTACCTATATTATTTCTTTATTTTTCTTGTTACACTATACTTTATTGTTATTACTTCATTTTTTTACTGTTTCATAAGAAATATTTTGTATATTTTATTTATTTGCATATATGATTATATTAATTTTGTGTTCAAATGATTATAAATAACCAGTATTTTTTGATGGTGATGATTAGATACATGTCGGAATAATAACCCAATTATTGGCCAGTTTCTTCAACTTAAGAGGAATAATATATGTTGGAGCAGCTGGAACTACCAACAATACTATTAGCCTTAGCAGTGTTGTTGTGCCCGGACAAATCGCTTTTGCTGGAGCTGGAATTGGCTCGTAATTTACCATTCTATCATTCTTCACTTGCTTTTCAAAAAATTATTACATAATCGGAATTTACTTTCGAGTCAATTAATTCTATAACAATTTATTGCCAATACGTTAATATATATATATATATATATATATATATATATATATATATACACACACATATAGAGCAACAATGCAAGTGAAAAAGGGCAGCTCGTGTTCGGCAAATTCAACATTCCAGATGCCGGAGAAAACTTGTTAAAGAGTATTGCTTATGAAGAGAGTGATATATACACAGAGGAGGGAGTGGATGGTACCCGTTTTTGGATTCCCATTGATAGTGAATGGTTATGATATGCTTCTAGAAATTGAGGTAAGTGTGTATGATGACTTAAAAATCTTTTTGAGTTATATTCAATAATAATAAAATGCCATTTTGGTGCACAACTTATCGATATTAAAATTGGTTAGGTTAGAAACTGAATATATGAAAATTGTACAAGTCAAACACCAAAATATACTACTTCAATAGGTCAGACAATAAAAATGTATTTGAGTTATAGATTAATACTCAAAAATCTATTATGACTTGTATTTATCTTAATAAATAATTTCATCTGTGAATCAATATTGTTTATTAATTTGAGTTTGGTGGTAGATTGATAAAGGTGATGTTATAGTGGGTTTGAATGGATCTAGCTCGGATATATACGTAACCAATCCAGCCTATAGAGATTTTCTTTACAAGACTTTTCAGGTTTCAACTGTCGATACTGCTAGTGCTGCTGTTGCACTGGTATGTTCGTTACACCACTTATATATTATTCAACGACATCGTATATTTTCAATGCAGGGATACTTCACTGAAAATTTCTTAAACGTTTTGATGTACTTTTGTATATTTGTAGGGTGCACTGGGGAATGATTTAAAGTTCATAGCATTTGAAGGAATATCAAACAAAGCAGGAGCAACTGGAGAGAGCAAAAATGAGTTGGCCAATGCCAATGCTGTGAAAATTCTGGGTAGGTTCATATGGCTACTCACTGTGCCACATGCGCAGCACGAGTAACAGATATTTATAGTGTATGGGATCCCACATACCACATTACGCTGAGTTCCTTTGAGTGCAGAATAAAAGTTGTATGTCTAAATGCACTAAAATTAATTGGACTCGTAATGGCAGTAAAAGAATAAAGTTTTATCCTTGATATTTCAATTACTTGTCTCTCATATTATCTTGAAAACCATTCATTTAAAGTCATATTTCTTAATGAATATATCTTTGATACGACTAAAGGTGTTAAAACCAAATAATCACTGATAAAGTGAAATGTTTTCTGTCTCGGCATTGAGTCGCGATAGTAGTTGAATGCCGCTATTGTGACTCATTAGTTCACACTTCTCTTATACATTTTTTCAAGTGTGTCGGGATTATGACTTAGATTCTTTTTGTCGTGACCCGCTTTAATGTGAGTGTCGCAATAATAAAATGTATCCACATTCGTTACTTGTTGAAGGCCATATAACATCGAAATTTGAACTTTGGTTTCTCATATATGTTAATCCATTTTAGGAAATAATATGCTATTGGAATCTCTCGATATGTATAATATATGACATTTCATGTTATTCAATTTGAGCTCTTCCTTGTCAAAACTGAGTCCGAAGTTGATAGCACAAAACATTATTTATGTTGTTCTAACATTTCATATTTTCAATAATCTACACAAGAATGAAACTGAAAATGATATAGATATTTCCAAAACTTGAAATGGTGATAAAGTTTGTCATTCAATATATACATAGGATAAGCATATTTCGACCTTTTAACATTCCCTTGTGAAAGTATATTTATATACTAGTTGATTAGGAGAAGCATCTTTTATTTATTTTTATGTGTAAATGATGATATACCTCACACAAATATCAATTCTATATAGTTTTGTTTGTCATAATGTTTATGTTTGTTATGATCATTGACATATCTTGGCACTGGAAGAGTTTTAGAGAACTGAAGCCTCATTAGTCTCCTTTCAAGCAATCTCATTTTACTCTCACATAGGTGATCTCTCTTGCTTAAACTAAAATGAACAAAAATTTATAAAAAGCACTTTTTAACAGTAAAAATCACTAAAATCAATCTAACATGCAAAGATGGTAATATGGGATAGCCTTGTGTGGTACTTGCCACACCCCAACCATGCATTGGAATTACGAGGACCACCTGTATTTTTGTAAGGTTGTGATACACCATCACTGGAGACACAAAATAATGAGGGAGTAAGGGAGGAGAAGTTGTTATTGCTGGTGTGCGTTGTTGTAAGCACATGTATTTGACCACTCGCCTGTGATGAATCGATATGTTTGTCACTGCCTTGGTTTAATGCTTGTTTCATACTAAAGAGAGCTCTGATTTTGAGTTAGACCTCACCAACTGAGCACTTTGGTATTTTTTGTTGGATTATAAACTTGATCCATATCAATGGAAACCCAAAATCCAAATCCAATCAATTGGAGTTCAAGCCCACAAATCCAAAGTAAATTTATTAAGGTATTTTAAGTATGTAGATTTGTGTGTGTGATAACCAAATTGGAGGCTATTAACTACAACCAATTTGGAGGCCATTAAATTAACTAAATAAGTTGGCTATTAATTGTATTAGTTGGAGGTGGTGGTGAGTAATTGAGCTAGTTGAGAGTTGTATAATTCACCTATAAATAGGTGAGTTGTTTAGTTGTTTTTCAACAAAAAAAATAAGAACTTCTTTAGAGAGAAAAGAAGTAAAGAGTGAGTTGTAGTATTGTATTTTGAGTGTGAGTGCTCTTGTAATATTTTTGAGTTTAATAAAAGTTGTTCATTTAAGTGTTTTAATTCCAACAAAGTGGTATCAGAGCTAGGTTGAAAGCTCGATTCCTCCTCCCGAAAAGAATTTTTTTTTCCGAGTTCGGAAAAATCGAGTTGAAACTGCCTAGACGTTGCAGTAGCTAAAAAGCCCAGAAAGTGTTGCAGTAGACTGCCAAAAGCGTTGCAATACGTCCAGTGTGTTGCAAAAGACTCCAGAAGTGTCGCAGTAGACTCCAGAAGTGTCGCATCCATAAGTGTCGTAGCAAACTCTAGAAAGTGTCGCAATAGCTCCTGTACATCTAGAAAAGCTATTTGAGTAAGATGGCGAATAACATGACATCCTTTCAAGTTCCAACACTCAACAACAACAATTATGACAATTAGAGTATCAAGATGAAGGCTCTTCTCGGTGCTCATGATGTTTGGGATATCGTAGAGAAAGGATTCAAGGAGCCCGAAAATGAAGCCTCTCTCACGCTAGATCAAGCTACAAGTTTGAATGATTCCCAAAAAAAGAGAGACAAGAAAGCTCTCTTCCTCATCTATCAAGCATTAGATGATGACGGTTTTAAAAAGATTTCAAGTGCAACTTCCGCCAAGCAAGCATGGGAGAAGCTACAAACCTCTTACAAAGGAGTCGAAAAGGTGAAGAAGGTCCGTCTTCAAACACTAAAAGGTGAGTTTGATCCTTGCACATGAAACCATCCGAGTCTATCTCCGATTACTTTTCAAGAGTAGCAGTAAATTCTAATCAATTGAAAAGAAACAATGAGAAGTTAGAAGATGTAAGAATAATAGAGAATATACTCCGCCTGTTGGATCCCAAATTTGAGCACATCGTGGTGACGATTGAAGAAACCAAAGACTTGGAGGAGATGACGATTGAAGAACTCCAAGGATCACTGCAAGCCTATGAAGAAAAACATAAGAAGAAGCAAGGTATATCTGAGCAACTCCTCAAGTTACAACTTAAGGATACGAGTGAAGGGCAAGGTAATGGTAGAAATAACCATGGCAGAGGCAGAGGTAGAGGATGAGGCCGCAGACGAGGAGGAAGCCGTGGTCGTGGACGGAGTTGGAATTACAACAACAATTCCAACAATAACTATGAGAAAGGAGAAAGCTCTACGCAAGGTCATGGAAAAGGAAACTCGAATGCGAGGTATGATAAATCTCAAGTCCGATGCTATAATTGTCAAAAGTTTGGGCATTACGCTTCAGAATGTAGAGCTCGTAATGATCAAGTTGTAGAGAAGGCAAATTTCATAGAGGAGAAGATCGAGGAGAAAGAAATGCTATTATTAGCTTACAACAACAACAGTGATCATCAAGACAACACATAGTATCTCGACACCGGTGCAAGAAACCACGTGTGCGAAAAAAGAAGCTTATTTGTGGAGCTGACTGAAGAAGTAAGTGGCGATGTCTCATTTGGAGATGACAGCAAGATATCGGTGAAGAGGAAAGGTAACATCCTCTTTCGTGCTAAAGATGGTAGCCACCAATTAATTTCAAATGTCTACGATGTGCCTAATATGAAGTGCAACATTCTAAGTTTGGGCCAGCTCTTAGAAAAAGGCTATGATATTCACATGAAAGATTGTAGTCTATTAATAAGAGATGGCAAAGGAGATCCGATTGCTAAAGTACAAATGTCAAAGAATAGAATGTTTCCTTTGAACATTCAACACGATGTTGTGAAGTGTTTAAAGTCGTGTTACCAAGACGCATCGTGGCTATAGCATCTTCGATTTGGTCATCTCAACTTTGGAGGATTGGAGTTGTTATCCAAGAAGGGAATGGTTAGAGGTTTACCATGTATCAATAATCCTGATCAATTGTGCGAAGGATGTCTGCAAGGGAAGCAATTCAGAAGAAGTTTTCTAAAGGAGTCAGACTATAGAGCTAAGAAACCGCTCGAGCTCATCCATACCAACGTGTGTGGTCCTATCAAGCCAAGTTCTCTCGCTAATAGTAACTACTTCCTTCTTTTCATTGATGATTACTCAAGAAAAACATGGGTATATTTCTTGAAGCAGAAATTAGAAGTCTTTGGAGTGTTTCAGAAGTTCAAAGCAGTCGTGGAAAAGGAGAGTGGTTATAAGATCAAAGCCATGAGATCTGATCGAGGAGGAGAATTCACATCCAATGAATTCAACGAGTTTTGTGCAGCACATGGAATCCGTCGACCCTTAACGGTTCCTAGATCCCCCCCAACAAAATGGTGTGGCAGAAAGGAAGAATAGAACAATTGTTGACATGGCACGGAGTATGCTTAAATGCAAGAAACTACCCAAGAAGTTTTGGGCAGAAGTAGTGGCATGTGCAGTCTACCTATTAAATCGTTCTCCTACAAGAAGTGTGTGGGGAAAGATGCCAAAAGATGCATGGAGCGGAAGAAAGCCCAGAATTTCCCATCTTCCAGTCTTCGGGAGTGTAGCTCATGTTCATATACCAGATGAGAATCAAACCAAGCTTGATGATAAAAGCAAAAGTTTTATTTAATCGGTTATGACTCAAGCTCAAAAGCTATAAGCTATACAATCGGAATGAGAAGAAATTTATGATCAGCCGAGATGTGATATTTGATGAAGAAGGAGAATTGAACTTTGATTCTCAAAAGGAAGATTTCAATTTTTCTCCATTCGAGGAAGATGAGCCGACAACACCTGAGCAACCAAGACAACTTCAACAAGGCCTCACAACTCCACCAACTTCTCCTACTCATAGAGATGGGTCATCATCATCATAATCATCATCGTCTCCATCCTCAAGCGAGACTAAAGATGAAAGAGAAGTGCATCATACGAGAAGTCTTCAAGAATTCTATGAGGTGACTGAATAATTAGACAATCTTACATTATTCTGTCTAATTATTGATTATGAGCCGGTGACATTTCAAGAAGCTGTATAAGAGAAATAATGGAGAGATGCAATGGACGAAGAAATCAAGGCCATTGAGAAGAATGACACATGGGAACTCACTTCACTTCCCAGAGGACACAAGGAAATAGGTGTCAAATGGGTGTACAAAATAAAGCGGAATGCCAAGGGATAGATCAAAAGACATAAGACAAGGCTTGTTGCAAAAGGCTATTGTCAAAAGGCTGGAATTGACTACGATGAGGTATTCGCTCTAGTTGCTCGATTAGAAACTGTCAGACTAATAATTTCTTTAGCGGCTCAAAACAAGCGGAGAATTCATCAAATGGATGTAAAATCGGCGTTCCTAAATGGAGTTCTTGAAGAGGAAGTTTACATCCAGCAACCACCAGGTTATGAAGTCAAAGGCTATGAAGACAAGGTGTTAAAATTGAAGAAGGCTCTTTATGGGCTAAAACAAGCACCAAGGGCATGGAATAGTAGAATTGACAAGTACTTCCGAGAAAATGGCTTCAATAAATACCCCTTTGAGCACGCTTTGTACATTAAGATCAAAGATGGAGATATTTTGATCGTGTGCCTCTACATGGACGATTTGATATTCACTGGAAGCAGCCAAAGAATGTTTGATGAATTCAAGAAAGTGATGACGAAGGAGTTTGAGATGACAGACATGGGGCTCATGGCGCACTACCTCGACATAGAAGTAAAGCAACAAAAGGATGGAATATTCATTTCATAAGAAAGCTATGCCCAGGAGATCTTGAAAAAGTTCAAGATGGAGAACTGTAAGCCGATAAGCACACCAGTGGAGTACGGGATCAAGATGTCCAAACATAAAGAAGGTGAGAGTGTAGATCCAACACTTTTTAAAAGTTTGTTTGGAAGTCTACGCTATCTTACCTACACGAGGCCTGATATCCTTCATGCAGTTGGGTTAGTTAGCCACTACATGGAATCACTAATAACTACCCATTTCAAAGCTGCTAAGAGAATTCTTCGCTATTTGAAAGGTACAATCGATTTTAGCTTGTTCTATTCGGTTTCTAATGATTACAAACTTATTGGATATACCGACAACAATTGGGGTGGAGATGTAGATAACCGAAGGAGCACTAGTGGATTCGTGTTTTTCTTGGGAGACACTACTTTCACATGGATGTCAAAGAAATAACCGATTGTAACTTTGTCTACATGTGAAGCAGAATATGTTGCAGCAACCTCGTGCATCTGTCATGCAATTTGGCTTAGAAATTTATTGAAGGAGATTGGATTAATGCAAGAGGAGCCGACTGAGATCCGTGTTGACAATAAGTCAGCCATTGCCTTAGCAAAGAATCCTGTATTCCATGATCAAAGCAAACACATCGACATACGCTACCATTACATAAGAGATTGTGTTGCAAGAAAGGAAGTACAAGTTGAATATGTGAAGACATAAGATCAAATTGCGGATATCTTCACTAAGCCGCTCACAAGCAAAAACTACATCAGATTGAGAAGCTCACTTGGGATGACAAGATCAAGTTTAAGGGGGGGGGTGTTGGATTATAAACTTGATCCATATCAATGGAAACCCAAAATCCAAATCCAATCAATTGGAGTCCAAGCCCACAAATCCAAAATGTAGTAAATTTATTTAGGTATATTAAGTATGTAGATTTTTGTGTGTGATAACCAAATTGGAGGCTATTAACTACAACCAATTTGGAGGCCATTAAATTAACTAAATAAGTTGGCTATTAATTGTATTAGTTGGAGGTGGTGGTGAGTAATTGAGTTAGTTGAGAGTTGTATAATTCACCTATAAATAGGTGAGTTGTTTAGTTGTTTTTCATCAACAAAAATAAGAACTTCTTTAGAGAGAAAAGAAGTAAAGAGTGACTTGTAGTATTGTATTTTGAGTGTGAGTGCTCTTGTAATATTTTTGAGTTTAATAAAAGTTGTTTATTTGAGTGTTTTAATTCCAACATTTTCAAGCATATTTTGGACAACTATAGAAATTTTTTCCTTCCATTTTTAGTTGCTAAGATTTTTTAGGTTGGTTTTGATCTTACTCAGGTGTCTTTGACTTGTCATATAACATCTTGGGTCCCGTACTTTAAATTTTTTGAGGTTTTGGCATTGTGAAGCCTGCGGCAGGTGTTGACACCCGTAGAACCCTTACTGCGAGTGTCAATGTCACCACAATCATTTTGGGAACTGACAGTCACTTTGAACAGGCATAACAAACATGACGGAAATTCAAAATTTTGTCCCTTGTCCCTAGGAACTCCTATTAGTTGCATATAATTTAATTAAAGCCTTAACTAAATTAATTTTCTACCTAAGTTATCATGCATAGACTACGCATACCATAACTCTTAGTTATATCCCAACATTAATATTCTATACCCAGCATGTTATAATTCTAAGTTATAACCTAAGCATAAAATAAACTAACCATGCAAACAATAACCTAAGCATAATTATTAAGTCTAAAAACGCTTAAAGAAAAAGACCTAATAATTAAAAGAGAAACTTACCAGTTCAAGTGTGCTTTAGCAGAAACTTCTTGCAAAAGCCTCCAAGTGTAGGATAGCCTCTATGAGTATCCAAACAAACCCCACCATCCGAAACCTCCCCGAGAGGATGAACTGCAAAGCTTTAAGTAGCTGCTAGACGACTCCAAAATCCACCTAAAAATACTAACTAAAAGGACTCCTTAAATCACTACAAGAAATTTGGTATTTTGTGACGCAATGAAATCGTCATGGAAACACGTTTTTTCGTCACCGTTGATAAAAGGTGATGAAAAATCATCGTCACATTCTTCGTTTAGCATGTCCGTCGTATTTTGTTCTTATGACAATTTTTCAGTTCGTTATAAAATATTTAATTTTATATGACGGAATATCACATGTGTCATTGTACTTTTTTGTTTATGTGACAAATATTTTATCATTTTATTAATATTTTTTTTGTCATTTTTTAGTATCGTTCGTCACTAAAGTTTTATATTTGTATGACAGATTATATATTTCGTCATCTTAAATTTCAATTATGGTGACGAACTACAATTGAATATTTTACCTACAAAGTTTTAGAGACACTTCTTTTGTCACAAATAATGCTTAAGATTGTCACTATAACATATAAGTTGTAACAATAAAGCAACTATATGTGACAACTTTAGCTAGTCATGGTATGTATATTTGTTGTGACGCTTTCATACATCATTTAATATATAATATTGTCATAATAGGTACATTATTCTTGACGTTTTATATCGTCACATGTGATTAACTTTGATGACAACATATTTATCGTCATAAAAAATAATTGTTACGAAGTATTGCGTCATCTAAAAGATTATGCAGTGACAAATCTTCTATAATATTTTGTGACTAAATTATAATTGTTACAAATAGTTATAAATTTTGTGACAATATTAAATTGTCACTATATGAATATTTGTTGGGGCGTTTTTATACATCATTAAATATATAATATTGTCATGATAGGTATATATTTCTTAACGTTTTTATCATCATGTGTGATTAGCTTAATTTGATGACAAAATATTTTGTCCTTAAATATTGAATGTGAAAGTATTTCGTCTTATTAAAAATACTATAGTGACAATTTTAAATAATATTGTGTGACTAAATTATAATTGCTAAAAAATAATTATAGATTTTAATGTTAAAATATGAATATGTTATACTATTTGGTGACAAATAATCGATTCATATAAATTAATTATAAATATATTTATTTAACCCCTAAAAAAGGCACATTATATTAAAATTAATTAATAAAAACAACCACTTGATAAAAACAACCATGTCTTTCTAAGAAAATCTTTAACATAACAAACATAGAAAAATGAACTTCTAAAACTAAAACAATCAACAAAGTCTAGTAAGAACATCTCCGTTATGTTTCTCTAGGTCCATCAACATGCAACTTGTAATTCAAATACCTGCATAATAGTTTAGCATTATGAAAAATCTTAACATCAAAACAAGTTTATTATTTGCAAATAAATATTTGACCTTCTATATCTGTCTCTTTGTTAGCAGCCATGAATGTCATTAACCTTTTGATGTCAGCACTGTGCTCACGTAATTGATCTTCTTTCTCATGTAATTGGTGCATCATAATTTGGCATAAGTGAGAAAAATATAGGAGTTTCTTTTCTCATTTTCTTAGACCTTATGGCACGAGGAGCCATTTGTTCTCTAAAATCTAAAGAAAATATGCTAAGGTTCGTGAGATTCTAAGGTTTGTTATAAGAATGTGTAATAAAAATTGAGATGGAGTAGTGTTAGTAAAGGAAAGATATCCTAACTATTATTCTTGCACTACAATTCATTATTTTCTATACCCCTATTTATTTGTTATTTTCAAGTTATCCTTATATTCCTATTGAGTATTTTTTCCTGGTTAGAATCTATTTAGAAATTTTTTTTATGTATAATTCGTTTATATAATACATTTACCATATATCACCCGCCAAATCTTCCCCCACCTAAAATATGTATCAAATTAAACTAATTAAACGTTTGAAATAAATAAAAGAAAGAGGTGGAAGTGGACAACATGACTATCTATTCCACTTCTGTATTTTTCTTTTAAAAATTCCTTTTCATTTGAAAAATCCACTTCCATATTTATTTATTTACTTATGTTACTTATGAAAAAAAGTGATTTACTTCACTATAATTATTAATATGGAAAAAGTGAATTTCGAGATGGCAATATTATATTATTATTTATATATATACGATTAATAAAAGAACAGAAGTGTGCGTCTTATTTTATGTAATTTTTATCATGATATTTTACCACTCGGGAATCAAAATTATATTTCCCCTTGAATCTTAAACTAATCTAACGTTATTTATATAATATAGGTTTCAGTTAAAAGTCATTAATAAAACAAAATCAAAATAATGCGTCATTATATAAACAAAATAAAATATACGATGATCATCAATTACGGTGATATTTATATATCATCACCCATTATAAAATAAGGTAAAGGCTACGGTGACTTTGTTTTCAACAAAGTAAAAGTTACTTTGCTCTTCATCACTATTGGATGAGTGGAGTGAAGATCAATCCAATGGTAATAATGACAAAGTAAAGAATAAACAAATTC
Source organism: Euphorbia pulcherrima (assembly GCA_947683365.1). Lineage (NCBI taxonomy): Eukaryota > Viridiplantae > Streptophyta > Magnoliopsida > Malpighiales > Euphorbiaceae > Euphorbia > Euphorbia pulcherrima. The sequence continues at coordinate 38,198,431 of CANTUS010000008.1, forward strand.
ACCGTAGAATAACCCATATAAAATTACTTTGTCATGCTATTTGTTACTAAATCATGACACATATAACATCACAAAAAAGTTTTAAATAGTGACAATATACAATTGTCATCCATTAACACTGTAGTGACATGTGTTATAATTCGTCATAATATGCACTAAAAATAAATGACAAAATCCAAATGTCGCACTTTAAATAAAATATATGACAAATTAAAAACTGTCATTTTCTTTTTAATTAAATTGTGATATAAAAAATAGTCATAAAAATAGTATATACAATGAGGATTTAAAACCGTCGTTAATTATCATAATTGTGACAACCGTTATATGTCATCATAACAATGCATTACAAAATATGATAAAAACTCAATAATGTCACTGTAAAATAAATTATATGACGAAATTTAAGATGTCATACTATTGTTTCTCAAATTATGACGAATATGAAATGTCATAAAATATTTTTTTATAATGACAATGGTATTGTCACTAATTGACTTTACCTTGTCACTGTAAATATTTCCCTCCAAATGTCTTCTACAAATTTTTGCCTCCAAAATTTAAAACGACGCTAAATTTTTTATCATCACAAAATTATATAATTAGTGACAAAAGTGAACATTAATAGCGACATACAATTAATTCGTCATTAAAAAAAAATAATGACGACTGGTATGTTTTGTCACAATAAAGCTACTAATTATGACGAAATCATGTCGTGGCAAAAAAAACCGTCAAAATATGCCAAATTTCTTGTAGTGAATAATTAGGAATCCCTAGTTTTGTTCTTTAAAGTTGGCTTGAGAAAACACGTTAGAATCTCATGTCAGAGCTCAATGGAAGAACTTGTGCACTAAATAGAGGAGGAGAGGGCCTCCTTATATAGGTAGAAGGGGGAGCATAACTTGCTCCCCAAGATAACGTAGGAATAGGGTTTTCACTCTAATCCCACCTGGCCAACACAGGAACCCATGCACGGCTTGCCGCAAGGGCTTGCCTTGCCCCGCGAGCTGGGTCTCACTGGCTTTCCCGTAAGCCCAACTCGAGGGTGGCCCAATGGGCTGCATAAGCACTGCTTGTGCAGCCCACGCCGCAGGCCCACGCAAGTAAGGCTTGTGCAGCCTGCAGCCTTCGAGTGCACTATACACTTGCATGACACTTTTTTCACAGACTCCCACAAGTCCTTTCGGCTTATGGGGTCCACTCGTGCAGGGTCCAATTTTTAGCTTCCTCTAAATCAGTATTTATTTATGGCCCTAATAAATTTTACCAGTTAAAATAAATTCTTTGGTCTAACCAGGTAATGGTCTAACCATTCCACATTTAATATTGTCGTAATAGACAAGGTCTATTAACTCTTTACTCAATCCGATGAAAGTTCTATGCCTGTGACCTTATAGGATCCCAGAGTATTGAGCTGTTAAGGTTTAACCAGTCCTTGTTCTATATGAACAATTGCCTCGAGGTTCTAGATTGTGATTAGAACTTGATTACCTTAAATGACTATAGTACGCCTCTAGCAAGGGTCCACCATCCCATTCCTTGGAACGTCATTTGTTCTTATGACTTAATCCTGGTTAATGCAACAGTTGCCTAATGCAATGAACTCCTTCCACTGCTTAATATTGGCACCATCTGGTTTATTGGGTTCGGTTAAAGTGTTAACCCACTAATAGCGAGGTTGCTCGAAGCTATCCCGGTTATTTATTTGTTACCAAAGTATATTTCTTTTACCATAATGTGTTTGACTATGAACTATTTCTATCAAAAACATACTCTGATTAGAGGTTTATAGCAATCATCACTTTAACAACTGGCCAGGTATAACTCCTTAATATATCCAGAGCGATCGATTCTTTCCGACTACATAGCTTACCAATGTGCTGTCATCACTATATCGGTAATCAATCTGGCACCCTAAATTAATGAGTAAATAGGTATGACCCAAAGTATAGCGATGATACCACACAAGATAACTAGGATATCACGTATGAGGATATTTGCAAAGCTATTGCATAAAGATAAACACTAACACCTTGATATAAATACTAAATGTTTATCTTATTGCGGTTTCCAATATATCCACCAGATAAATCCATGTATCAATCTTAAGGCACCACCTTCAGCTATAGGAGATTAATTGCTTGGACTTATTCAAAGAAAGTTGACCACATGCTAGTCTTACTGCTTCATCAATATCCTTTCTTGATGAAACTATGACTAGGGGATAGTTTAGACATAATCGTAGTTGCACTTGAAGCAGATCTCACTAAGCATAGTTTAACAATGATCTCTCTCTTCATGCTATGATATACGTCAAAGACTTTTATACACAGATATCAATGAACATATTTTAACCAGTCATGATATATATGGACACATTGATATAAACAAAAGATTAAATACCTTTATTAATAAAATGAATTATTTGTACCATTACATAATTAAGATATATCGCCCTAATTGCCTTAAGCGCATACATTATATCTAACAAATCGACACCTACAAAGACCCCTTAGCATGCGTCGACACCCACGAAGCGGTTATGATTTCATAACTGTTTTTATTCGTTCTTAACTCATTTCACGTTAGTATTAACAAATTCCTAAGAAGGATAAAAATAACTCTTTTTCAGCCATATTTTAGACCGTAGAACATTTTATGAGAGAGAAAATCATTTGGGTCATAATTTTTGAGGTTTTTGGGAATTTCTATTTATTCTCAACTTTCTTTTGAATTTTTAATATTTCTCTTTTTATTCTTCTTTGATTTTGGTAAAAAGAATTTGTAATCTTGCTCCCTATACTCTTTAGGTTAGATTGAGTTTAAGATCTTGATAATTCATCAAATATTGAGAAGATATTTGGTTTATTTTCTTGTTTTTAATCTTCTTTATGTTCTTCATTTCTCTTTAAGTTGTGATCCGAAATGTGAAGTTCTTACTTTGACTTTGTGCTTTTACAATAATTTTTTACTGTTTTAATCGGAGCCCACTCATAGGCAACAATTTAAGAAATAAGATGTCCGTACTCATTAACAAAATGTATTTCCTCCAGAACTTCAGTTCCCAACTATACCTCAATCAAAACCCTCGCGATATTGAGCCATGTCCTGTCTTTGGTAATCCTATCATTCATAATAGGTTTTCCAATAAGGCTACTAATGGCGCTTAAAGAATTTTCACTCCAGTAACGAGCTGGCAGGTAGGGGAATTTAACCCAAACAGGCACCATTGTGATGCCAGCCAAAGCATCTACTTCACCAGCCCAAGGCCTAACTATTAGGGGCTTCTGATAAAAAAACCAGACTCCATGAGCTACAATAGAATCTGTCACAGCAACATCATTAAACTTTACAATGAATTGATGGTTATCCAGATGAATTACCTTATCAATTCTAAAAGTATTCCAGATTCGGCGAACAAAGCTTTCGCATGTGTTATCACACTCTCTAGGATAGGATCCAAGCAGATAATCTTCTATGGTGAAGGTGGTGCCTTGAGTTGACATATGGATGTATTCAGAAGATACATTAGAGACTTCTATAAGTTAAACACTTGGTAAATATATCTAAGTGTTGGTGTTTATCTTATTGCAATAGCTTTGTGAATATCCTTATACTAGATATACTAATTGACTTATGTGGTACTGTTGTTATACTTTGGGTCATACCTATTCATTCATTAATTTTGGATGCTATAGGTGATTACGGGTATAGTGATGACAATACGTTGGTAAGCTAAGTAGTCGGATAGAATCTATTGCTCCCGATATATAAGGAGTTGTACCTGGCTGCTTTTTAAAGTGACGGCTGCTTTTTAAAGTGACGGCTGCTTGAAACCTCTGATCAGAGAATGTGTTGATAGAATTAGTTTCTATTCTACACATCATGGTAAAGAAATGCACTTCAGTAACAAGTCAAACACTGGGATAGCTTGTAGCAACCTCGGTATTAGTGGGTTACCGCTTTAACCGAACCCTATAAACCATATGGTACATTATTAAAGAATGGAAGGAGTTCATCGCATTGGTTAACTATTGCACAACCAGGATTGAGTCACAGGAATGTGACATTCCGAGTATTGGGAGATGGTATACCCTTGCTAGAAGCGTACTACAATCGTTCAAAGTATTCAAGTTCTATTTACAGTCGAGAACATCGAGCCAATAAATTCTTAATAACGAACAAGGATTAGTTAAGCTTTGACAACTCAATACTATGGGATCCTATAAGGTCACACATAGGACCTTCATCGGACTGAGTAAAGAATTAATTGACCAAATCTATTATGAGAATATATATTAAATAATTGTTGAACCATTATCTAGTTAAACCATGAATTTATTTTGACCGGTAACAAATTTAATTGGAGTCTTAAATAAATTGAAATGTTATTTGAAGTGGTTTGACCATTATCTTATTATACCATGAATTTATTTTAATCTATAATTAATTTTATTAGGATCACAAATAAATTAAAATATTGTTTTGAAAAATGGAGGACTAAGAGGTATGTTTTGCCTATTGAGAGAATTTAGTGTAGGACCCTAAAAAATAACTAGACCTGCAAATTTATTCATGAGGGTCTCGATGCGCAAGCCCCTTGTGAGCTAGCGCTTGAAAGCCCACAAGGGGCTTGTTGCAAGCTGGGCTTGTGGCATTCGACAAGCATGTTCTTACCGCCTAAGCATAGGAGTGAGATGAGAATTTTCCCCATCCTACATTAAATATCCTTGCTCTCCCTATAGAAAGGCTTTTCTTCCTCCTTGTTTCAACACACCAAGCACCAAGTCTTCCTTTGAGCTCTAACTCAAGATTCTTTAAATAGTTCTCTCGAGTCAACTTAGAAGGTTTATTTTGAGGAGCCTGATTTTATTTGAGCACCTCTAGTTATAATTTCGGGTGGGTCTTGGAGTGGTCTAGAAGCTACTCTACGGTTCTTCTTCTTTGGGAGGTTTTGGGTCATGGGATTCGTGCAGATACTCATAGAGGTTGTCCTACAATGGGAGGCTGTGCAAGGGGTCGTTCTGCTAAAGAATGCTTCAACTGATAAATGTTTCTTTTAATTATTACGTCTTTTTCTTTAAGCATTTTTAGACTTAAGTAATTATGTCTTAGTTATTATAAGCATACTATAGTTTTACATAAGGATATAACTTTAGAGTTATGGTAAGCTTAGTATAATAAAGTTATGCATAATAACCTAGGTAGAGAATTAATTTAGTTAGGGCTTTAATTAATTATATACAACTAATAGGAGTTCCGTGGGATAAGGGATAAAATTTTGAAATTCCGCCATGCCTGTTATGCGTGTTCAAATTGACTGTCAGTTTCCAACAGTACGGTGAGGAACGCTAGTATAACTAAATCTAGGTCCCGATGCAATTTATATCTTGCCATATGATCACGATGACACTTAGACTTGCTCTACTTAATTTTTTCTGGTCATTGTCTCTCATTGTTTATTACTTGCTTTACTTAGTTTCAATTTTCAAATATCCAAAACGATCACTACTTGGTCACGCTGTTTGTCATCTTCTAAAAATAACTCAGTTAAAGACTGTTCCACGTATCACCGACTCTAGGTTTTTGTGTTGGAGAGATTTATTTTTTGTGGGCTCGAGAACCATCACATTTTAAACCTGAATCTTCAATTTTCCATTATTTCGTACTCATGTATGTAATGTATGTAATGTATGTTTTACGTTCATTATGCTACTGATTTTGGCTGATTTTGTGTTGGTGCCTCCATTTAGGTCAACACTTGTCCTGGCCATTAGAGAGCTATGGCAGGCATCGATGCGTGCAACAAGCCTTGCTGCTAGTGTCAACGTTAAACCCGCAGGTCTTGCCTTTGTTTTCCTATTTTTTTGTTTGTTATTCTATTCTCGACTTTTATTCAATTTGTGTCGTAAGTATGACCTTGGTGGATGTGATTGAACGTTTGGTAGTCCAAACATGATCAGAACCTGATCCATGAAACTCAACCTCACGACATGCCATGTGGTCATATCACTAAAGATTTGATAAATAAACAAATTGGAAGTGCTTTTGAATGAAACAAAATTTAAACTCTCATTCGTACTAATGTCAAACTGACCCTCTAGTCGTCAAGGATAAGCTTTATCGATCTTTTACAAAATGACTAAAAGTTCTCTATTATGATTTTTTGTTTTTCGTATGGTTAAAAATTTCTCAACTGTGTATGATAGTATTATTTACCAATTGTTGTAAAAGTACTAACCTCTATTTTGCAGTCGTATTCACATTTCTTATATCCTCGTCTATTTTTAAGGCGGTTGTAAAATTTCATTATAATTTCACGCATTTACTTTCTCACACTAATTTATCACTTTGTGAATGGTTTATTGCTTTATGTATTTATTTTGTCCGAGTGAGCATAATCATTAAAAATCAGTACAGAAACTAACTAAAATGGAATATAATGCTTCATAAGTAATAAATCAAATTATTAGCGAAGTAGGATATTCATCCGAACTTGAATCTCTGTGTCATGGTACAGATTCCTCACTTAGGATATGAACCTGTAATAAACTTTTAGTCTAGGATGAGCTAATGAAATGGTGACTTTGTTCTATAATAGTTATGTCGATTTGACTAGTCTTTTAAGGCAATGCTTTTTCTAAAAATACATGCACGGTTTCTTGGTTCTCATTCTTAAGCCCCGGGTTCGCTTCGCCACATTAAACCTTGTTATCGAAAAGGTCATCAACTCATAGTGGTGACTAAAATAGGATTGATTCTTCTAAGTTTTCAAAAGTTTCAAAACTTGAAAGACTTTGATGAATGTTTAAAGCACTTTGTTCAAACAAGTTACCCTTTGTCGTTCGCATTATCATATGTTGACTCGGTATTTTATAGATGCCGCGTAGAAGCTCTACAAGGTGCCACATCACCAGTCGGTCTAGTAGCCGACTCACCATCTGGCTAGATGAGTGAACAATGGGAGTTGTGCCGAACTAATTAAGAGGCAGAATCCAGTCATAACTATATTTCGTAAACATATAGAAAGGAATAATATCATTTCCTAAACGGATAAATAAGAATAAACCTCCTATAGAGGAAATCACGCTTAAATAGGATCCTTACCTGATAAGGATTCTTCATCAATAGAGGAAATTCACTCTCGCCCAAACAAGGTAACAAGACACTATAAGTAGAGGGTCATTTCCCCATCTCAGGTACCACATTCACAAATACTAAACTCTCTCTCTTTTTTGCTTGCCTCCTCTTTATCACCGTCGCTAACTTAAGCATTGGAGACGCTAAGCTGGTCACACGGCTAATCACTTTGACGTCTTTTCTATCTTGCAGCCACCATCTCCAGCGAAGGCAAACCCCCTCTCTCTTCTATAAAGGTTAGTCCTAGAAACCCTCTCTTTGACCAATCTTTCAGTGGCGCAGTGAGCGTGGACAGATTTACTTGCTCCGGCGAGAATTTTGTCTTCCGACGAACACAAAACTTCAGATGGATGACAATCAGAACCATGATCAGGCGACCAACAACAACTCCGATGACTCTAGGATGAAAATCAACTCCCAGTCAACGACGGCGACATCCCTTTCCGCCACTGTTCTAACATTAGACTCTGTCGTAACGCTACCAGCTTCTGCCACCACCAAGATGGCATTCTTTAAAAGTTTTGCTCAGCACTATCAAGTTTCTCCAGAAGACCAAAATCAGTTACGTAGAAACCTATTTAGAGTAATGAGGGAGGGATGGCTGGACACTTGACAAGTGGATCGCTCCACCATAAAGAAATCTCTATCCGTCCTATCATCCACTCGGTCGGGCCTTACAACACCTACCTAGGTGGATCATTTAACATATACTAAGGTGAGCCATCCAACACTCATTCGGGAGGGCCACACAACGCCCATCAAAATGGATCTTTCAACATCCACTCGGTTAGGCCATACAACGCCTATCCGAATCATAGTGGTTCAGAAGTCGATACTCGACTAGTTCAAAATAATACCAACCTGGACACGTCTCACGTGGACAGGAGTACGGAGGTTCCTTCGTGGAGGGATTTGATTGGTATGTCATAAGCATGACAAGCTGAATGGGCAGCATTAAACGAGCCTGTATATGGGATGCACCACCCGCTTGGACCTACCCCTTCTGGCTATTTTCATCTAGGCGGTACGTATCTAGGTCCCACTCATTTCACTAATCTCCCCCATTCACCACCTCTTAGATCGCAGCCAAAACCCAAGAAATATAAAAATAAGATGGATCTAGCATATGCCTTAGAAGCACACACCTATATGAACTTCCCAAACACATTAATTGGTCTAGCCAAGTACTAGTTTGACTCATTGCCAGTCAAGTCTGTAGATTCATGGGATGACTTGAGACAGGGACTACCACCTGTACCCTTAGTGAAGTCACTCAAAGATAGGATGAGTCACTCTGCTCTTACATTGAGCGATTCAATAAAGCTTGCCTACAGGTACAAGATCTGGACTATAGCACCGCTAGGGAAGCCATGATTAGAGGTACAAAAAATGAAAGACTTCGTGCAGAGCTCATCCAAAGGCAACCCAAGAAGCTAGATCAAATGATCACCATTGCGAAGAACTTGATCAAAGTGGACAAAGTTGGCAGGCCACATAAGCCATCTGAAAGAGCTCGACCTAAAGACTGAAAAGCAAAGAGAAAGGGAGGGAACTATTACGAGCAACCCTTCACTCTAGGCAGGTACAGACTGGAGTTAAATGGCCCATTAGGTGACATCTTGTTGCCAGTATAAAAGAGCAAAGATAAGATCCATCAAGTATCATAGGGTGACACCTGATCAGTTTGTAGGAAAATAAACAAACAAATACTACGAGTTCCACAAATTCAGAGGCCATAATATGGATGAATGTCGCATCCTAGCAGATGAGATTGATGCCCTAATCAAGCAGTAAAGCTCTTACAGTTTGTAAAAGGAATCACTCCGGAAGGCAGTTCCAAACCAGAGAAGGACGTCGGAGATAAGCCTTCATAGAAATCAAAGGGACTTATGATGGTAATCACAGGTGGACCAGGCTTTGAAAGATCTGCCTTTAAAGGGAAGAGCACCAGGCTCAAAATATCAAACACTGAGGATAACTCCGAACTCAGCAGGCCTTTCCGAAAACAAAGCTTGGTGAAGAGCCTGCATGCTGATCCTTTTATATTAGAAGCTTTATTAGAAGGATATACTATTAGACGGATCATTGTTGACGCTGGCAGCTCCATTAATTTAGTCCGAAAGGAGGTAATAGATAAGCTAGAAGTTCACCATAATCGAATGTTACCAGCCCATTCGCCACTCATAGGCCTTAGTGGTCATACAGTTCCAGCACTTAGCCAAGACACACTGGAGGTCAAGCTAGGTGACCATAAAGCTAAATGGAGAGCAAGCTAGACTTTATAATTACAGATGTACCAATCGGCTACAAAATCATTTTGGGAAGACCTTTCTTAAGCGAATCAAATGCACTGATCTCAATCAAGCATCTGCGTATACAGATTCCTACCATAAAGGGAATTGCAGTTATCGCGGGCAACCCCCTTAGTGGCCTAAGAAACTTACTTAGCATCATTGAAGACAGATGAAACAGTTATGGAGCCCAGAGAAACAGAAAAAGCTAAACCAGTCGGCCTTATAGAGACCCTCATAGTGAGACCTAATCGATAGGTGCATGTAGCTGCTGACCTCCTAGAACTAGTGAAAGCGGATATAAGCCTAGTATTTGTAGAAGAGCAACGCACCTTCTCATGGATGAACGAAGACCTAACTGGGGTGTCGCCTGAGATAATCCAATATAGCCTGAACTTTGACCTAGAGGCACCTCCGATGAAATAAAAGAAGCGCAATCATGCACCGAATAAGCAGAAATCAATCAAAGCAGAGATCCTAAAACTGTTGAAAGCCAACCACATCCGAGCAGTACGCTATCCCAAATGGCTTGCAAATGTGGTCTTAGTGAAAAAGGCCAACATAGCCTAGCAAATGCGTGTAGACTTGATAGATCTCAACAAAGTAACACCGAAGGATAGCTATCCACTCCTAAGCATCGATCTTCTAGTAGACTCAACAGCCAGCAACGCCATATACTCGATGCTGGATGCAAAGGCAGGGTATCAATAGATTCCAATGAACCCAGATGGCGAAGAAAAAACATCCTTCATAACACATGAAGGGATACATTGCTATAGAGTTATGCCATTTGGCATAAAAAATGGTTGAGCTACCTATCAATGCCTTGTGAATGATATATTCCAAAGACAAATAGGAGAGACAGTAGAAGTTTATGTCAATGATATGATAGTCAAGAGTAGAATCTTAGAGGAACACTTAGAAGACCTTAGAGCCGTATTCAAGACTCTACAGCAATATCAGCTCAAGTTGAAACTGGAGAAGTGTACCTTTGGAGTGAAATGTGGGAAATTCCTTGGTATCCTAATTTCACAAAGGGGAATTAAGGCAAACCCAGAGAAGATAGAAGCTATTATAAAGATGGAGCCCCCTAAGACATTGAATGAGGTTCAAAAGTTAAATGGAAGGGTGAGCGCTCTGGGTTGATTCATATCATTTTTAGCCAAGAGGTTTCTTCCATTCTATAAAGCTATCAAGAAAGATAAAGCATTTAACTGGGACGACCACTACCAAGAAGCCTATGAAAACATCAAAGAATTTTTAAGCACACCACCACTCTTGAGTCAGCCTAGAAAGGATGAAGAACTGATCATATTTCTAGTTGCTACGGATGAAGTAGTTGGATCGATTTTGATTAGGGAAGAGGACGGGGAACATCACCTAGTTTACTACACTAGAAAAGTACTAAATAACGATGAACTCAGATACCCAAAAATTGAGAAATTAGCTTTAGCCTTGGTCTCAGTAGCAGAAAGGCTTAGACCATACATCCAAGCTCACACGGTCATTATCAGAACTATTTTCCCGCTAAAGAAAGTATTATAGAGGCTAGAAACTTTTGGATGGTTAACCGAATAGGCAATTTGGCTAGGAGAATATGACATACGCTTTGAAGGGAGAAAGGCCTTGAAAGCACAAGAAGGTTAGGCAAGGATTGAGAAAGCGGCTAGAAGGGAAGAAAGGTGCAGGGCCAGAAGAGTTGAACAATGTCCTTTGGTCGTACAGAAGGACTCCATGCCGACTGACTAGAGAAACACCCTTCTCTTTAGTTTATGGAGTGGAAGCTTTCGTACTGGTAGAGATTGGTGCTCCTTCAGATCGAGTAGTGTATTACATGGAAGAAGAAAATGACATTAACCTAAGGCATCACTTTGAAAGTTTGGAAGAACGCAGAGATAGAGCCTATATCTTGATGGCCGCATACAAGTCCAGAATTGCCAAGTACCATAATAAGAAGGTTAAGGAAGTGAAGCTTAGGGAAGGCGATCTAGTGCTCAGAGACGTGGCGGTATCACAAAGCCGGGAAAGGGCAAGCTAGGAGCCAACTGGGAAGGACCTTACAAAGTTACTCAGGTCGTAGGACCCGCTATCTACCGATTGAGTAAAATGGATGGAAAAGAGCTCCCTAGGACATGGAACATAGCTAGTTTTAGAAAATACTATGTAGCTACGAACCCTCAGGGGCCAAGTGCCTGCACTCTTTTTCCCTTGCTATGGATTTTCTCCCATTGTATTTTTTCCGTAGTAAGGTTTTTAACGAGGCAGCACTCCCTAAGTGGACTCTAATCCGGCATCATACTATAAGCCTAAATATTGTAATCTTTCTATTTTTCTAATAAAATAAAGATTCAATTTTTCTAACATACTTATGCACCTTAGAAGTTCTGATCAAACTCTCGTAGCACATCACCCGACCACATAGTCGGCGTTAGACAGGCCATGCACACTCGGCTCTACAAAAAGTCCTAGGCCACTTAAAGCCCTCAGGCATGATAAAAGTCATAGACCATACTTGAGCTCTCAGGCATATTAAAAGTCCTAGGCCATTTGTATGCTCGCAGGTGTATTTCGTAAGACCTAGGCCACACTTAAGCCCTCAGGCATATTAAAAGACCTAAGCACAAAATAAGACTTACGGCACTACACATGTCAATTGCCATTAAAACTGAATGAATAAACACATGACATCATACATACAAGGAAAAATCTTAAGTCGAACCACTCATCTTCATGACCGAGCATAGTATACTTGAGAAAATCTCAAAACACTTAAAGAGAAAATTGTAATAATCATGCTTATGAATGAATTTAAACATCCGTTTGTCATATTGGATCGGGGGGAGCAAGCAAGCATAGAAAAAAAATTTAAAGAAAAATGCAAGTAAAATCATTCGGCAAACATACGGATGAAGAAGAAAAAGAAAGTATGCTATGAATTAAAGCCACAAAGGGCAATTGTACGAACATTACAAAACCAAGAACCAAAGTACAAAAAATAAAAAGTCATTCAGCTGGTGGAGTAACATCCTTCAATAGAGCATTCGGGCCTTCTCCAGGAAACATTCCAGCCTCCTTGTTGGCATCCTCCCCCACCGCCTCGGCTTCCTTGGCTCCATCAACACCTGGATCCTCTGGGTTTAGGATCTCTTCACCCTCCTTCTCCACCTCCTCCTGGGCTAAATTGTGAGCTGCTAAGTCATCATAGGATGGGAAGATCTGTATGGTTATTATTATAGAGATAACTGCAATCACTGAGCTTGTCAGTGATCATTTTGGCTATCTCCTTGGCTTTTATTGCTATTTCTTGCGCCGTTGCCAATGCCTTCTATAGAGCCGCCACCTTGATCTTCGCCTCCCTCTTCAGACGGTCGCTCTCTGCCTAAAGATTCCTAGCTTCATCCCTCTTATCCTCAAGCTTGAGGACACTCTTCTGGGCCAAAGAGAGCTTTTTGTCTCATTTTAGTAAGCTCTTTTTCCTTCAATCTCAGCTTATCTTGCTTTTATCCTGGGCTCTTTGAATAAGCTATGATCCACAAGACATGGCCTAAAAATGAATGAAAACACTTAGCATAAATCCATAAAACCAAGAAAATACAAAAAGCCGGAAGAGTACCCGAGTGAGATCTTAAAAAAAGAGGGAAGAAAGCAAGGCATAGGCTCCTCTTTATAGCCCTTTGCATCAGCGCAAAGGGGAAAATCACCTCTTAGAGCACCCTGAACGGTCACATCCGTGCAGGGGAGGTTGGGAAAATACTGGTTAAGGAACTCAGCCAGCACCGGGTGAGGAGGGGGATGAGGAGAGACAAATCTGCCATCTGTCCTCGAACCAGATGGAGAAACCTAAGCAAAATAAAAAAGAAATCATCAGATCAAGGCAGAATAATAAAATCTCTTAAAAGTAAAAATCAAAACATACCTCAGGACGAAGGACGCGTGCATCCAGAACAGAAGACATATCCAGAAGCGTTATCGCAAGTCGCTTGCTGGATCTTGGAAGCTCAGCAGGTTTCCTCTTACCCCCACTCACAGCCACTTCATGAGTGCGGTTATTCTTTCATTGCAACTTCTTGGGTGCTAGTAGAGCATTAACATATTCAATATTAAACATGGTTACCTGAAATACAAGAAAATAAAGTACAGGTGAGAAAGGAAAATACCAGTTGAAGGAATTAGTCCAGGAAGGTAGATTATCCTGGTCGGCCCCTGAGCCAAAAGATGGTATCCAAAGATGGAAGCCCAAGCGATAAAATTGAAGCTCCACTTCTCCTGCTCCAAGGAACGAAACACTTACAGCCTAGGATTCGAATCATTGGCTTTAACCCACTTCTTGGGGGGAGTCACAATTGACCAAGTAGTGGGGAAAGAGGGGTATTCATCATTTACATGGATGTAGAACCAGAACTTCGTGTAATAATGCACCGAGGAAGGCCGGTTGAAGAAGTGATACATACCATTCTTCAATACAAAACTGGTAATGATCGTCATCTTTATTGCCCTTGATGGAGCAAATCTTGCAGAAGAAGGTTACATAAAAATTTAGGCCTAAATAAGGAGACAACTGATGATGACACCCACTCATTTGGATGCAACTCCGCCGGATATAACCTCCATACTTCTAACAGGTCAGCAACTGATGCAGGGAGTGGATACCTAAAACCATCCCTGATAACATCCTAGTATATACTGAATTAGCCAGCTGAGGAAGCGTTTACCTGTTGATCCACACTCGGCAACAGCACATAACAATCCTTAAGCCATAGATACATCAGTGCCTCCTTCTCTATATGATACTCATGGATACACGAGATCATGACATCCACGTGGGGAGTCATATTTTTCTCCTCCTCTGCCTCCGCTCCTGTAGGATAATCCTCCTCCACTCGTCCGCTCGTGCCAACTTCCTCAACCGGATCAGAGCCCTCCTTATCCATATAGTTCTCTACATCTTCTAAGATCTTAGAGGAATCCACCTCAAGACTTACATGGCTCATATGCTCAACACTTTCATCATCCGCCAAATAGACCCGACTGGATGCATCAGAATTGCCCATCTTTCTCCTAGCGGTGCACTTAACCCTAGGGGCGGGATGGTAATTAGATCTATCAATTTTCAGAGGGGAGCATAACCTAGAAAGCAATTCAGCCACTTTGTGACTCAAGATAAGAGACTCCTCACTATCATGACTACTACTGGATGGAGTAGCATTACACCAACTCCCCATTTCTATCCAAATTAAAGATCTAAAGGCCTAAGAATGAAGAACAGTGATGAACAACACATGCAATTTCCTAGAAAAATAAATGGAGAGCAGTATATGCAAATCAAGAAATTCAAGCAAAAAGACAAAGCGCAAATCGAAAATAGAAAGGCACAGAAATCTCATAAGTATAAACAACCAATAAATGCAGCAAAATCATAACAAAAAGCATGGCAAAGGTTTTAAGAATTAGTACGAGCACAATAGAATTTTTAGAATCTTAAGAAGATGAATTCGAGACTCACTAGAATTATAAAAGGAGAAAGGTGACGGAGGATCTCGGTCAGAAAAACTCGCCGAAGAAACCCTTGAACTGCCGGAGAAGAAGAAGAAATTTGAAGCTTCAAGCAAAGGGTGTAGAAGTGTAAAAAAGAGTAAAGTGAGTAAAAAGTCACTATTTAAGGTAGTTGTGAAAGGAAACCTCTTCAAATTCAACCATTGATCACGTTCACGTATCACGTCATCCACGGATTGCACATTGTTTGAGAAGAAGTTAATGATGGATTAGTTGTTACAAACTCACTATAGGCGAATATGAAGAGTTGGGACTGAATGCTCACTCAGCGTATAGATCAAAAGCAGAAGGTGAAAGGTCTAACCGAGTACCCACACGGACAAAACAAATCCTAAAGAATTTGAAAAAGCACTTAAAGGGGGACTTCTGTTGACTCGATATTTTATACATGCCTCGTGGAAGCTCTACAAGACGCCACATCACTAGTCAGTCTAGCAACCGACTCACCATCTAACTAGACGAGTGAACGATGAGAGTTGAGCCGACCTAATTAAGAGGCAGAATCGAGCCATAACTACATTTCCTAAACAGATAAAAAGGAAGAATATTCTTTCCTAAATCGATAAATAAGAATAAATCTCATATAGAGGAGATCACGCTTAAATAGGATCCTTATATGATGAGGATTCTTCATCAATAGAGGATATTCACTGTCGCCCAAACAAGGTAACAAGCCACTATAAATAGAGGCTCATTTCCCCATCTCAGGTATCACATTCACAAATACTAAACTCTCTCTCTTTTTTACTTGCCTCCTCTTTATCACCATTGCTGATTTAAGCATCGGAGAGGCTACGTTGATCACACGGCTAGTCACTTTGACGCCTTTTTTATCTTGCAGCCACCATCTCCGGTGAAGGCAGACCCCCTCTCTCTTCTATGAAGGTTAGTCCGAGAAACCCTATCTTTGACCAATCTTTCATCATACATTTTCTCTTCTCACTCAATCAAAATCACGCACTTAGCCAATGGTCTTACTTTTGAGAGTGTGTGCCCATCATTTACATTATTTTGGACATCTTCAATATGATTACCCACTTATAATAGTACAACACTCCCTCGATCACACCTCTTTGGGGAGAGGTAAAGAGTTTGTCGCTATGTGGACCATTTGTTTGTACCCTTGGATTGACCATGACCCTTATGTAATGACCTAACAATTTACCCTTACAAATACCAAAACTAAAATAAAAGGGAACTTACATTTTGAGAATGACCATTGTTATCCCCAGATGATATTAGAGAGACCAAATATTTAGGAAAAAGATTTTTTACCAAACTTTGACTAATGAGGTTGGAAGGGAGTGCATCATCATGTGTATGTGCAAACCATTTATTTATTGTACAACTTGTTTTAATTTTTTACAAATTCATGACCAAAGCATTGTCATATTGCTTGAAATGAATAACTACTTTTTTGTAGCCAAATTTCATAATGCGCGTCTAATACTTATTCATCATGACTACCCCTATTCCTTTGCATTCCACGAATGACCGACATATTTTTCTATTCTCTATGAACACATATCTTTCCGTATCCGTTTGAGCTTCAGTATAAGCCTCGTGCTTATCACCCTTAGACATTCTATGATGGCAAACAATTGTTGTTTTATCACAAACTATTGACCAATGATTTTGTCCATACCATATCTTATACCTTACTTGAGTTCGGTCTTTAAAGAACCATAAAGCTTCGAAACTCCATATGTGTCGTATCAAACCTTATTTTGACCTTATTACGCCAATTGTACCATTTCTTCCTCCCGGCAATCAATAATCGTCGATAGCCTCTATATACCAGGTATAGATGCCCTTCTGCATTTTTTTATACCTATTGCGGTGTCACTTTATTCTTGTTTTCTACCATAACTAGATGCCCTTTTACACCTAGTATGTATTAATTATCAGTTGACCATGATGTTGATACTCTTCTAGTATTACCTCCATTTGATGACTCTAGTTGGCAAACACTTTTGTAACCAGTATATAGAACTCATTCATTCATTCATGTATGTCTCATTTTTTTTACCAATCCATCAATCACACATCATCGAGATTATTTCTAACAGTTGTTTTTTTTATTTGATCTAGCTTGGATATGTCTTCATAATCGCTTGGTTCGCATTTCTCTCGTTTGAGTGACACTGCAATTAGCTTTGCTTTCAGATGACAATTTGGATTTTGGGGAATAGAGTTATCCTAACTTGCTAGTTGATCACCCGTTTGTTTCAGAGCAAGTGATGGAATGGAATTAGGTCAATGTGTTCTGACTAATGCCTCTAATGATAATTTGAGGACGATCCTCTTCTTGGAATATTTTATTGGTACTATTGACAAGCTAGTTGAAATGTAGGGGCCAATTTTAGCTAATCATCGTCTTGGGGAACATATCCAAGAGAGGAAGGAAAGGTTGGTCGTTTCTAGTAACGTAAATCGTGAGGATAGAGGAAAGAGTATTGATGCTTCTATTTACTACTTCTGAGAAGCGTTTCAAGGAGAATTACGGTGATCTTGAGGTGTTGATGCCAAGACTCCTTCAAATGATGAATTTTTACCTCGTTAAGTTAATTTAAGGGGGATACTTGTAGACAATTACGCTCTATTTCATCATGCCACGTATCAACCCTCGTAGTAGAGTGGGACTGAGGTGTATATTTAAAGTTTTTTAAAATTCTATCCTGCGTGGGTCTAAGGGCCAGTTTGGCTGTGAGTTTTTGCAGCTTTTTTCAGCAGATTCGATGGGTTGTATTTATTGCATGTTTTTGTGTTTATTCCCATATCATTGAGACCATGTTTTTAGTCTTTATGGCTGCTATTACTTTCTTTTCTGTCTTTTTTAGGTTTTGAAAGCAATTCGGAGAAAACATGCGATATTCAGAAGAAAAGAGTCTTTCACTGATACTTGAAGCAGACAGTGGGAGTGATAGTTAGTCCCGGTGACTCTAGAACATTTCAGAATGACCAAGATAACACCAATACCAAAGCTCACCGAGTTCAGATCTGGAAGTTACCCAATTCGGGCAAATCGTATTCGGGAAAAACCCATCTCAAAAGGGAGTTTGATCTCTTTCCTATTTTATAAAGGGAAGGATTTTACTACCATTTAAAGACCAAGACTAAAAGGAATTGAATCCATCAAAATAAATGTGAAGATTCCTGTTTTGTTACTAAAGAAGAAGCATAAGGAGGAACATTCAGGTATAAATACCATGGCCGGCCATTTCGAAGGAAACACAATTTCAAATACAATTTCGATCCAATATATCATTCAGTCTTTCCAGTCTAGCTTTAGTCTTCGTGTTTTTTAATTTCAAGTACTTTGATTTATAGTTTTGATTTTGAACATTTCTAAGTTCAATTACAATTTTATTTTCAGTTTTATTTCTTTGTTTTAATTTCATTCCTTATATTCGCAGCATGATTTATTTTCAGTCTCTTTATATTTTCACACATTTAAATTCAATCATGTTCAGCTAGAATTCTTATGGCTTGACCAATTAATGGTCAATAGTGAGTTTAAATGGTGTGAGGACCGCAATTGAATATAGAAATTTGCTAGGCCATTTATTAACCGATCTCGGTACTGGAACGATTTTATGGTAAGAACATCGCTTGGTCTCGTTGTTTGGACTGATCACCCATTTGGTAAGTCTTTCTGATTATTGTTAATCTCTATTAAATGGTGTGAGGACCGCAATTGAATATAGAAATTTGGTAGGCCATTTATTAACCGATCTCGGTACTTGAAGGATTTTATGGTAAGAACATCACCTGGTCTCGTTGTTTGGACTGATCACCCATTTGGTAAGTCTTTCTGATTATTGTTAATCTCTATTCTTGCATCCGTAATTGTGCCTGAAGAGGGATGAAGTAACAACGATCTCTACCGAGACTGGAGAAAGGTAATCGTATGCCTGTTGGGAGTGCTTTACAACTTGTGGGTAAGGATTTAGCCTTTTCTTATTTATATTGCTATTCGCTGGGGAGCTCTTGGCATAAAGTCGAGAGACACAGTGAGTAAGAGTGAGGTCGTGGCGCGAAGTCCGTCTCCATACACAGTAAGGAAAAGTTGCTAGTTCTGTACGGTGGATGAGTATTAGTATAACTAAATCTAGGTCTCGTTGCATTTAATTCTTATCCTATGATCACCATGACATTCAGCATTGTCCTATTTTGGTTGAGCCATTGTTTCTTATTGTTTCATTACTTGCTTTATTTAGTTTTAATCCATAAATTCCCATCGAGAGTACTTTTAGGTCATGCTGTGTGTCATCTTCTAGGAATAACGTTGTCAAATACTGTTCCTTGTGGATTCAACCTGGGCTCGCTACTAACTACAGTTTGTTTTGCACATGGATTTATTTTTGGTGGTCTCGACACCCATCAAATTTTAGCGCCATTGCCGGGGAACGGTTCCTTTTGGCTAGTTGTTCGACGTGGATGAACAGAGCCACAGGTCGTGGCAGTGAATTCCTCTACGATCCAAAAATTGAAAGATCCAACAGAGCTCGTGCTAAGCAAGCCCGAGAGCGTAGAGACTCCAAATATCAGGCAAAGACTTCAAGCGAACCCAATGACAATCCAATTGATATAGAAGGACTGTCTGACTATTCGACTAACTCAGAATTAGAGCCTAAAACAACCATCATGACCATGGCTGACCAAGAGCAGTCAATCTGAGACCTTACACGGGTCCCGGTGAATCAACATCCTTTCTGCATCACTTATCCGGACGAAACTGACGATAATAACTTTGGGATGATATCTGGGTTTTTCCATAGCTTACCCAAATTCCCCAGAAGAGCCACTGATGACCCTTACAAACACTTGCAGAAAATTCCATTTAACGGTGTTGTTAGCACAGGTCCTTTCGGCCCGATGATGAATTATGCCTAATTCGTTCAGTGATCAGACAAAAGAGCCAAAAAGGACCGAATTGTCATCCGAAATCCGAAATCTAAAATTTAAAAATCCACATTCTAGGGAAGCCCCGATTTAGCATTTTCTACTGAAAAATCAAAAAGTCAAAATTTGGTCAAACATAGGTAATCCTCCCACCGGGTAATTACCTATCTACAGTAAAAAATCAAATCTTATCGAGATCTGGCAAGATTTTACGGGATCTGATGTAAAATCTTGTCAGATAGGTAATTAGCCCACCACCTCCCTATTACAAATACGGGGTCACCCCCTCATTTCAAGAGAGACGCAAATTTTCAAAAATCCCAAAATTACCTTTGTGTCCTTTTTTAGTTCCGGGAGCCCTAAAAGCCCAAAAACTCTATCAAAACACTTCTAGATTTGAGCTTTATCACAGACACTCAGTATAAACTCAGTTTCTGGTCTTTTGAGATCAAGATCCTATAGTGATCTTTGGTCTAAAAATGACTTAAACTTCAGATTTTCTTTAGAAATAATCCAAGATTATAATCATAACTTGGGTTAAATCTATTTTCCAAACAAATCAAACTCTCTGATAACTTCGGTCATGTACCGGCTCTCAAGTCATCCTGGACAGACGAAAAGGTAAACTGAGGGTAATTGGCTCTAAGCCCAACTTTAAAATTCATTTTTATTACTCTTATTATCACATTTTGCATTCCATTTCTTTAGTTAAGTGAGCCACTAGTGCCACTTAAACTATAATATGTGTAAATAAGCTCGCAGGTATGGATAAACATCAAGAATGTGAGGAAACTCTATCTGAGTTTCTGGGCCAAGACCTAAACGCTGTCGTTACTCTGCTGAAATTTCGATAGAAAATATCAAATTATTATGCCGTTATAATGCCTATTTTATTTCTTTAATTTATTTCTTAAATAAAGCCGTTATAATGCATAAATTACCACAAATTCCAAAGTTCCAAAATTAATTCAAATAATTTGAACAATATGAGTAACTATCATGTCTAAACTCAGAATCTAATTTTTTCTTCGGTATAAAAATCCCATTTTAGATCAGTATACCATAATTTCCGGTGGAGCTGAACCGAGTGGCGACTCTATTTTATTTTTTCAAATAAAGTAAAACTACTTTATTTAAAAAATACCTTTTCTCAATAAAATGTGCAAATATATTTCTCAATATAATCACATTTTTTTGCCTACAAAGCCACTGCATTTAAGCAAATTGGATTTTCTCAAACCAGACCAAAACGGGCCCCACGCACCACACCCCGCGTGCACAGCCAGACCCAAAAACGTTCGCCCACTCAGAGTGGCGACTTTGCTGGGGATTAAATTATTCAAATTAAATTTTGGAATTACGGAATATGTGATAATTTCAACATTACACAATTACTAGGGTTATATAACATCTACATTCTTCACCCCTAAACCAGTTTAGGTGTCTTTTGGTGAAGTATCTCCAAGTTCGCTTAGGGTTTGAGGGGTATGGATCCAATCACACCCCTTACATAACGTACGAGGACCTTGCTCGCTTTAGGGCAAGAATACCTACGTATATTATATATGGAAAAGTTTCCTCTGGTTCGCTTAGGGCCATTGGGACTCCGTACAGAAAGGAGCAGGGTACCTCAATCGCAAACAATCCTGAGACCGAAAATCGCATATAGATGAACCATAGACACTTCCCTATAGGTTTACCCTAAAAACCTTGAGTGCATGCAAGCTGACTTCGCTAAGTCCCATATTGGCTTTAATGCGGAGTAACCTAATGGAGTTAAAAGGGCGGTGGACGCGATCTAACTGTTTGCTGCATGTACAGGTTTATTAAATATAAATAAACTTAAAACGGACATTATAAACATCATGATTGTGTAAACTAACCACATCTTTATGCAGCCATAACATTTGTGTATGGCATCTCATTTTATCTCCCGAGATCAGCGAGTCCACCTAGGCTCAACCCATGAGCCGAATTAACTGAGACTAGTGAGTCCACCTAGGCTTAACCCATAAGCTGAATTAACCGAGACCAGTGAGTCCACCTAGGCTCAACCCATAAGCCAAATTAACCAAGACTAGTGAGTCCACCTAGGCTTAACTCATGAGCCGAATTAACTGAGACTAGTAAGCCCACCTAGGCTCAACCTGTGAGCTAAAAAAACCGAGACTAGTGAATCCACTTAGGCTCAATCCATGAGCTGAAACAAATCAAGATCAGTCGACCTATCTAGACTTAAATTTTAGACCAATGAGTCAAACCCTTTGAGTGACCCTAGAGAGGGCTCACCCTTGGACCAGTGAGTCAAACCCTTTTAGTGACCCTAGAGTTAGCTCACCCTTGGACCAATGAGTTAACCCTTCGAGTGACCCTCGAGTTAGCTCACCCTTGAACCAATGAGTCTAACCCTTTGAGTGACCCTAGAGTCAGCTCAACCTTAGACCAATGAGTCAAACCCTTTGAGTGACCCTACAGTCAGCTCACCCTTGGACCAGTCAGTCAAAATCTTTCAAGTGACCAGCGAGTCAGCTCACCCTTGGACCAATAAGTTAACCCTTCGAGTGACCCTCGAGTCAGCTCACCCTTGGACTAATAAGTCAAACCCTTTGAGTGACCCTAGAGTCAGCTCACCCTTGGACTAATGTGTCAAACCTTTCGAGTGACCCTAGAGTCAGCTCACCCTAGGGCCAATGAGTCAAACCTTTTGAGTGACCACCCTAAAGTCAGCTCACCCTTAGACCAATGAGTCAAACCCTTGGAGTGACCTTAGAATCAACTCACCCTTGGACAAATGAGTCAAACCTTTCGATTGACCCTAGAGTCACCTCACCCTTGGACCAATGAGTCAACCCTTTGAGTGACCCTTGAGTCAGCTCACCCTTGGACAAATGAGTCAAACCCTTTGAGTGACCCTAGAGTCAGCTCACCCTTGGACCAATGAATCAAACCTTTCGAGTGACCCTAGAGTCAGCTTACCCTTAGACCAATGAGTCAAACCTTTTGAGTGACCCTAGAGTCAGCTCGCCCTTCGACCAATGAGTTAAACCCTTTGAGTGACCCAAGAGTCAGCTCACCTTTGGACCAATGAGTCAAACCTTTCGAGTGACCCAAGAGTCAGCTCACCCTTAGACTAATGAGTCAAACCCTTTCATGTGACCTTAGGGTCAACTCATCCTTAGACATATGAGTCAACCTACCTTTGACCAATGAGTCTATTCACCCCCGGGCAATCGAGTCTAATCTGACTCAAACCCTTGGTCTTCAGACCACGTATTTATGATGTTCCATAAATATTGCAGATCGCCCCAGCCAATTGCTCCTCGAACAATTGGCATATGTCCAACTCCCTTATTATTGGTACATATCTACTCATTCATTTGCTTAATCATTCATGCATCTCAATGGGCTAAGGTAAGAAGGACTCAAAGCCACACCCGGTACACTTACTAACACTTGATCTCTTACCTTTTTAGGTTAGAAGGGAGAGAAAAAGAGGTTAAGACGTATTATAGGAACCCAAAAGTCTTACCCCCACCACCAATCGAATCTCTAGCCGGATTTTTCTCTAAGCCAGAACCTAAAACTGCAATGGCAGATGATGATGCAGTTGGACAGTCCCTCAGAAGGATTCTTGATGGTCCAGAATTTTATGATATTTGGGAAAGGCAATGCGCTGCTAATGCTTAGAAAACCCAAGAGAAAGAGACCGAGATAGCGGCATTAAAGGCAAAGATGGTAGACATGGAGAAGCTATCCCCCCACCAAAGATAAATTTATTGCTCCCTTCGTCGAGCATTATATGGATATTGACCGGTTCTTGCCAAAGGACTCAGAAGCCCTTCCGGCCAACTTTGTGATGCCTTACGTAGCCCCATATGTAGGTACTAGACCCCTCATGCGCACGTGAAGGGTTATCTTTGGATTATGACTAGCATGAACATCCCTAAGGTTCATATAGGCAATCTTTTCCAAGTTACTCTACTAGGACCAGCCTCTGAATGGTACATGAGGATGCCAACGAACGTAAAATCTGATTGGAGAAAGCTATGCTTTACATTCCTGGAGAATTATGCCTTCAATATTAAGGTCAAGACTACTTTTCAAGACCTTAAAAGAATAAAAAAAAGAGCCTAATAAGTACTTCAAAGAATTCTGCCTGAGGTGGATGGCTGTTCGTGTACTTATAACCGGGGCATAAGATCAAGATGCCCTAATAGTGAAGCTTATTAAAGGCTCTAGTTTAAAATATCGTGACAAAATGAAAATGAAAAGATTCGACACCTTCAACAATGTGGTAGACTATGCCAAGAGGCTTGAAAAGTATAAGGAAGAAGATCGAGCAAAGAAGCAAGAACATCAAGCTTATACTAAACCTCGATAATGGGAAAAGGGCGGATCCTCCAAGCAAGGTAGTTCTGAGTCCCCAAAGGCTCCAACGAAAATTGTAGCGGCCACTCAGGTGCAGACTCACCAATCTATCACCAATCTATCTCCCCGTGCGTAGAATCACTATCAAAGATATTCACCAAACTGAGAAAGTCTGACCAACTCCAGAGTATTAAGCCATTCACTCCTCCTGTTGTGACAGACAGAGATAACTTTTATACTTATCACATGACCAAAGGGCACCGCACTAATGAATGCGTCCTACTACTAAAGGATCTACGTCAGATGATAGCCGATGGGAGAATGAAAGAGCCTGAGAAGAAACCCAACACTCAGACTAATCCTCTGCTAAACTTTCAAGCTACCGTGAATGCCATCGGTATTCATATGGAGTCCGACAAATATGGTATCAATGTAACGGATAACTTCCGACATGATCAAGGATGGGGGGACAATATGATCTTTTAATAACATGGATATCATCTACATGGTTGACCAATACATCTTGAGAATAAGGAGAGAAGGGCTGGATCAATACCAAGAGCCACCACACCTCATATACTGAGGAGACTCCGACCCGAATGAAAATGTAGAGGAATTCCCTCAGTTTATGCATGAACAAGGAATAGGTATGATGGGTTTTACACCTCAATTCCCCAGATTCTTAGAAGGCCCAGCCATGGACTGGTACAATATGATGCCACTCAAAGGATGTTGGAACTGGTACTTTATGGAGAGATCTTTCCTCTACTACTTTACGGCATCTCAGCCGTACCCGGATGAACTCTGCTAGTTGTTGGCACCATAGGTAGACCGACATAATATCGGCTGGTAGGATATCCTTCCTCCATGACCTCCTATATACACTCCCTCAAAGTACATGAGTCCAAATTACATTGAAACAAGTTTGTTCAAATTTGGGAGCTCCTTTGGAGCAGCACATCCAGAAACCCAAGAAATATATGATCCCGAGCAGGCGTGGAATAGCCACGAAGACTAGCAAAGGTATCTCGACCTGAATCTAGATGAGGGTACACGAGACTCATTTGGAGGAATCTGTGCTGGCATTATAGCATATGGTACCTGTGTGGAGGAAACATTTGCCAGTATATAAACCATGATGTCCGAATTTCATGTACCCATCACAGGAGTCGTGGCCAAAATAAATCCCAAAGAAGACCCTAAGGAAGATCCGGAGAAAGATCTTGAGGAGGAACCTGAGGAAGATCCCCAGAAATATCTAGAAGAAGACCCCGAAGAGGATCCAGAAGAAGATTCTGATGACGATACCCCAGCTCAGCACGCACTAAATTGGATCTTTGAACTATGGAATGGGCAACAACCTTTCGAGGATTCAGATGAGGAAGTAGAGGAATTTGTGGACTCTAGTGAATCGGATCACGAAGATGAAAGTGAAGTGGATAACTTGGGGTACGAATCAGAGACCTTTTCAAATGACGAGCTAAATCACTTACCGGGAGATTTTTAGTACGAGGCTCCCTTCCCCAATGGCAAGATGGTTGATTACGATGGTGCCAAGAGCTATATCTCCTCTCTAGAGCATGACTCCCCAAGTGACTTATGGTCTGCAGTAAGTATCGATTCCAGAGACTTTACAGACTTTGACTAAGGTAGCAAACATATTATTAATATCATTCAAGATGAGGGGCAAGAACCCTCTTCGCAATACATCATGGAGAGGATTCGTGTCGAAAATGAGTTAGCCCGAGCCAGTCGTCTGATCCGGAGTGCAGACTTGAGGGAAGTTTACCCCATATTCTATGATGAAAGTACAAGGTCGCGCCGTCACATCTATGAATTTGTGCAAATGATGAACCAAGGGTACATTCACAATGCGCATTGGCCCGAAAGGGTCCATTGGACTCTCCAAGAAAAGGCAATCATTTGGTATGAAGGGCAGATATTTTACCAGAAATCATTCTAGAATATTTTGGCTAAGCAATTCATCGACTACTTCATATGGGTCGATCCGCCAGAAAACTCAACCCTTGATTTAGACAGATACGGGGAGTAGGAAGCAACCAATGCAATCTGTCCGACGTCAGTGGAATTAACCAGAGAACACCCATGGTATGTGAATAAATATAATGATAAGAAAATTGCCTATGATGATGCACCAAATATGCCTGATGAAGGGGAACCAACCGAAGAAGCCTCCTCATCCATCCACATGATCATACAGGAATCCAACCCTGTCCTATGCCAAATTCTACAAGAGAACCCTGTCATTCTAGAAAAGCAGCCTAAAAAGATTCCTTTCATGCAATGACCCTTTGCCACCAAAGCACTAACCTAAGTGAACAAGCCGGTTGACTTGGGAGAGATACCGCTTGATGAAGACTTTGATGAATAAAAGGTCTTCGAAACAACAAACTCGCCAACCCGGGTTGTCAGTCCTACACCAAAGAAGGAAAAGTCACTGGGTTAGTAACCCCAACCTTGCCAAGGTCAGAACCTCCGACACCTCCCACTTTTGTTAAGCCCTTAGAATAGATACAAAGCCTAATTTTGGATTAATTAAAAGCCATTACTACTAAGATGAGTATCTGGGACCTACTCCTTAGTTCTCAAGATCACAGGCTTGCAATCGTTAAAAAGTTAATGGAAATCAAAACATCTCCCCTACCATCACCAGAACATGTCTGCGCACTACTTAATAGCGAGACTAGCACTATTATCCCTGACATCATCTTCTTAAGCTTGGATCTACCCGACGAGTTTATTCACCATAACAAGGCTCTCTTCTTGAAAGCTAGTGTCTTCGGGAGCGTCATGACCTGTA
Source organism: Euphorbia pulcherrima (assembly GCA_947683365.1). Classification (NCBI taxonomy): domain Eukaryota; kingdom Viridiplantae; phylum Streptophyta; class Magnoliopsida; order Malpighiales; family Euphorbiaceae; genus Euphorbia; species Euphorbia pulcherrima. The sequence continues at coordinate 38,225,512 of CANTUS010000008.1, forward strand.
TAATGGTCGACGATGGTTCATCACTGAATGTCTTTCCTAAGGATATTCTACCAATCCTAGGACTAAATGAAAGGGACTTGAAGAGATCCACAACGGTCATCAAGGCCTATAACAACTCTAAGAGGACCGTCAATAGCACTTTTGAAGCTGAAGTTACCATTGGCGAGATCTCATCTATAGTACTTTTCACGGTCATAGATATCCTAGTAACCTTCTCTATGCAGCTCGGACGGCCATTGTTCCATGCTCTGGAAGGAGTTCCATCCACTCTTCACCAGAAGATCAAGATCCCATTCTGCAGAAAGATCTTTACTCTAGAGGCTGATGAGGCATCAGTGGTGGCAGTGCTAAAAATGAAAGAGAACCATATGAAAGGATTTACCACAACCGCGATCAATCAGGAATCAGACAAGCAACCAGAGGTGCACTAGGGCCTATGAAAGCAGGGATACATGAAAAAGCACCACACTCCTAGCAAGGGACTAGGTGCCTATGAATAAGGAAGGCCAACCTTCAATATAGGGATAGGAGAGTGGAAGCCTATAGGAATCGATTACACTGGCTCTAGAAGAATCGCCTATAATATGGTATTTCAAAGAAAGTCGCAACGAACCTACAATGGGGCACCCGAGCCTGTTACTCACCATGGAAAGAGGTTCTGAGATTCAAGATTTTCTCAGACGTAGTCAACTATAGCAAGCATGGTGGAAGCTCCTTAACCTGCATATTGAAAGGAGCGAGTCATCGACCAGATGCAGAGCTAATCCTAGATCAGATTAAGTTTAACAAACAGGTACGCCCGAATAAGGTCAAGAAGCTGAATAAAGAGGAGGAGATCCTCGATACCCTAGCCAAACACCTTCAAGTGCAACTCAAGATAGTGGAGGAAGTAAAAAACAAGGGAGGTAACTTGAGCCAAACCATCATGGACATGGTCACAACCGTGAAAAGCAAGGCAAAGGTACAAGAGGAAGATGATGAAGACTTCCTGTTAAAGCCGGCTGCCATAGGAGAACCATCTGCTGCGGAGCCAAACCCTACCAATCAGGATGAGTCTTTTGTTTTTATTTCCAGTTTGTTTGAAATGAATAATGTACTTTATGATGATAATAAGATGAAGAACTTTGCTTATTGGAATTGTATTTCTGATTACAATTCCATGCATCCATTCTAGCATCTTTAACATCTATAATGATATTACAAAAGAAATTAACATAAATATGGAAGATGATCCACAAATGGTATACATTTCCAACATATTTCCCATTGAATAAGAGAAAGAGTTAAAAAAAGTATTGAAAAATCACATTAGCCTCCACTTAATCCCATGAAGACATGCCAGGACTTGATCGGTACATCGCCGAGCATAAGATTTCCACGAACCCAAAAATTTGACCAGTAAAGCAAAAGATGAAAAGGATGCGCCCATAATGGGCAGAAAAGGTTAAAGCGGAGGTAGCTAAATAGATCAAGGCTAATTTCATCGAGGTTGTCGAGTACCCTACTTTGTTATTAAATGTAGTTCCCGTACCCAAGAAGAATGACGACGTTCGAGTTTATGTTGACTTTAGAGACTTGAATAAAGCCACCCCTATAGACAATTTCCCGCTACCGTACGTTGATGTTTTGGTAGACAGCGCAGCAAGAGCAGCCATGTATTCCTTTATGGATGGATTCTCGGGATATCACTAGATCCTCATGAACGTAGTAGACAAGTTCAAAATCACATTCATCTTAGAATGGGGAACCTACTGTTTTAGGCTGATGCCTTTCGGACTCAAAAATGCAGGGGTAACTTACCAATGAGCAGTTACAACATTGCTACATGACCTGATCTGCAAAGAAGTCGAGGTCTATGTAGATGACATGCTTGTAAAATCCACCACGCTAGAAGAGCACCCGACAGTGTTAGAGCAATTCCTCACAAGAATAGAGAAGTATAATCTTCGTCTCAACCTAAAGAAGTGCATATTCGACGTCAAATCAGGCAAGTTACTAGGACACATGCTAAGAAAAAGAGGCATAGAGATAGATCCCAATAAAGCTAACGCCATCAGGTAAATGCCTGTATCAAAAACCAAGAGAGAAGTGAGAAGTTTCTTAGGGTCCATACAATACGTCAGTCGCTTTATAGCTTGGTTGACCACCACATGCGAGCCTATCTTCAAGAACTTGAGGAAAGAACAACCAATAGAATGGAACGACCAATGTCAAGAAGCGTTCGATAGAATTAAAGCCTACCTGATGAACCCTCCTGTGATGAAGCTGCCAATTTTTCACCAACCGCTCATTCTCTACTTGGTGATAGAAGAGACATCACTGGGAGCTATATTGGTTCAAGAACACGAAGATAAGAAGGAACACGCAGTTTATTACCTTAGTAAAAAATTGCTAGAATATGAAACCCCAATACACTATCATGGAGAAAACTTGCTCCGCCATGGTATAGCTCACCAAGAAGCTCATACACTACTTCCAATCATACAGAATGCAACCAGTCAAGAAAGTGGATCCAATGAAGTATTTGTGCCAGGCTCCCTTACTAACTAGGAAACTGGCCAGGTGGCTCTTATTACTGTCAGAATTCAATATTGAGTACATAACAAAGCAGACCATTAAGGGTAGGGCAGTGGTAGAATTCCTAGCAAATCCACCACTCGAGGAAGGAGAGCATGAAAACCTAGAATTTCCTGATGAATGCTTTACTACCACTACGGAGAATCCTAGAAAATGGATCACGTTCTTTGATGGCGCCGTTAACAAGTGAGCGGCTTGTTTGGGGTTCATCATTATAACGCCGGATGGGGCACTCTTACCTCTATCAAAGCGACTGGAGTTTCTCAGCATAAATAATGGGGCAAAATATGAAGCCTATTTATTTGGGATGTCTGCCCTAATCACTCTTAGAGCGGACAAGGTAAAAATCATTGGCGATTCAGCTTTGGTCATCAAGCATGTCACAGGTGATTGGGAATTAAAGGAGGAATCCCTCAGACCTTACTTGGAGGCTGTATGGAGAAAAGCCACATTGTTCAATAAATGCGAATTTCGCCACATGCCCCGCGAGGAAAATCAAATGGCAGATGCATTGGCTACTTTGGCCTCTATGTGGGAAGGGTCCCAAAAGCAGCCAATCAAGCATCTTATTATGGAGATAACCTGATCTCTGTGTTACGTCCATACAATAAATGACGCTATAAGAAAGGAAGACCCTGGCACTCTGACATTACCAAGCTCCTTAAAAATGGTAAATTTTTGGCTGAGGCTATGGATTTCGACAGAATTACGCTGAGGAAGTTTGCTATGCAATTCTGCTTGATTAAAGGAGATCTGTTCAAGAGATCCTTCGATGGCCTATTGTTAAAGTGTCTGCCCAACAAGAAGCTGAAAGGGTAATGAAAGAGGTACATTCAGGAGACTGCTCCAGACATAAACGGTATCAGAATGGGAAAGAAGATTCAAAAAATTGGATATTTTTAGTTATCCATGCTAGCTGATTGTATTCAAGAAGTGAAGACATGCCATGCTTGTCAAATATAGGGGGATTTGAGCCACTTGCCTCCGACAACATTGCAAAGCTTGACAATGCCTTGGCCATTCGCATCTTGGGGCAACGATATCATCGGTGAAATAAGACCATCTTCAACAAATGGCCATTGCTTCATTATAGTCGCCGTTGATTACTTTTCCTAATGGGTTGAAGCAGAATCATACACGAACATCACGGCCAAGAAGATGGCCGGTTCATTCAATGACACATCTTTACTAGATACGACATTCCTCACCATATAGTAAGTGACAACGGCATATAGTTCCAAGGAGAAACAACTAACCTTATTGAGAAGCACAGGATCAAGCACCATCGCTCTTCACCCAACCGCCCTCAAGCCAATGGAGCTGTAGAAGCGGCTAACAAGGCCATCAAGAAAATCCTCTTCAAGATGATCTCTAACTACTGGGATTGGGCCGATTATTTACCCTATGGCTTGTGGGGATACAGAACTAGTATCAAAACCTCTACAGGTTAAACCTTTTTTTCTCTCGTCTATGGGATGGAGGCGGTGTTACCCGTTGAAATGGAAATCAAATCTTTGCCCATAGCTCTCGAAGCCAGACTTCTTGAAGATGAATGGGTAAGAGCAAGACATGAGGAACTGACTCTGATCGATAAAAAATGATTAACTGCACTAGAAAACGCATGTCCAGGGCTTACAACCACAAGGTCAAGGGGCAAGATCGACCTCTAAAAATGAGTGATCTAGTCTTAAAGCAGTCTCGTAAAATGCACATGAATGCTTGAGGCAAGTTCCAACTGAACTGTGAAGGTCCGTACGTGGTAAGAAAGACTCTCAATTAAGGGGCAGTGAAAATCTCAGACCTGGATAGCAACGAGTTTGTGAATCCAGTAAATCGCAATAAGCTGAAGTGCTATCTCATTTTAAAACATATATATAATAATAAAAAATAATGTAAAGGTCTGTCAAGAGCTAGGAAGGGTTCTTGGGCAAAAATAAAGACCCCGAAATAAAAGAGTGAAGCCTTAGGCTAAATCCATTTGGAACCTTAGGCAACGATGGGCATTTCTTGGGATTGAATACCATTTACCTTTCCTGTTTAAGTGATATCTCGTGTAGCAATATGTTCATGTTAAAAATACTAAATGAGTGTATTGAATGGGAACTGTGAATTGTTTAATGAAACACACATCCAAACAACATCATTTCATCTTCATTATATATAAAAGTACATTACGAACACGAAATGAAAATGATAAAGGCAAGCAATGAGGCCTAAAGCCTTTATTTTTCACAAGAGTGGAAGATACACAAGCTCAAGGACCCCAAATATATTGTGGAATCTCTGTGTCTCGATAAGTCTCTCTCCAAGGGTAGGAAGCCCGCGAGTACTCGCAACTTAGAGATGAAAAGCCTTAAAAGGGTGGACGTCAAAAGGCATGGAATAGTTCATCTCCACCCAAGAATGGTTAGCCCATCTCACGTTGTGATAATAGACCCGAGTAAAGGAAACTCTAGGCTAATTAGGATACATAGGGATGCAGGGACTCCTTGAGAACGGCCCTAATGCCTGCACAAGCAATCAAGAGAGTAAGTAATGATCTCAGAAAGGCCGATGAGAACCACGCCACCTCTAGCAATGTCAATAGTCACATGTGTGATACCCCACCAAGGGCAAACCCAATGAATATCATCAGCAGCTTAACTACCCATAAAATTGACCCACTCCTCGACGGTGAAATCTCGATGAGGATGATTGTCGATCCGAACTATGGAGCCCTATGCCCAGTAGGCCCTTGGATGGTAATTCATGCTTATGGGAATAGATAACATGAAAATATTTTCCCAGAGCCAAAGCTATAAAAGTAACAAATCAGAAAAATAAAAAAAAGAAAAAAAAGAAGAAAGAAAAAAGCCTGCTGGATTGAAAACCTAAAAAGGCAGTCTAGGTAAAAATTAAGGTAAGCCTGATGAATTGAATACCCGGAAGGGCAGTTCATGCAAAAAGAAAGGCTCAAATAAAATTTATCTAATGGAGAAGCCTGCTGCCCCAGGTAGTAGCTTCATTGCCATTCCAAAAAGAATGCACAAAGATTAGTGTCTCAGCCAAACTTACCGCAATGGGAGATTTCCCCTCTAACATCTGATCAACGATAGTCAGGAAGGCAAAGCTGCAAATCATAGTGGGAACCTCATAAAGGAAGACCCCAATAAGAGCAAAAAAATGAGCGGAAGCCAACTCACGTCATTAGGAGAAAGGCCCCTGACAAGGTCAAAAGCCACGTCCAATCTCAAGCCCTCATCATAAATCAATCGATAACTATCGAATCATTATAGCCAAAAATGATTCATCAATGGATCAGAGAATTCAGGATGATGCATCAGAATGGCTGGGGGAATGTCAGCCGAAGATCTCTAAAGCCCACAGAATTGCTCATACAAGGGGCATAACTCGTGTTCTCCAAAATGGAACACATTGTCGATGGGATCCCAGAATCTGATAGCAGCCTAGATCATGTTATTCTTGACAAAGATGCGATGGTATTCCTTCATATGTGCTAGACCACAAACCCCAAGATGATCCCAACCATCAAAATTCTTTAGATAAACATTCAAATCCGCAGGGAAACAGATATAGCCCTCCATGGTAAAATTTCATAAGAGTACCAGTTTACTATACGTAGTTTATGAGGCAATCTGCCAATATCTAGTAGATTACCCCAATAAACTCGATCATCGACAAAACAAGAAAGCACAAAGCGAGGGAATAATGAAGAATTCTTTTATATTAAAAAAGGGTGTTCATACAAGGAAAAGGCACTGCAAAAGGCCCAAATAAAAGAAAATAAAAAAAGAAAAAAAGAAAAGCCTATCTACTGCCTGCTGGAGCTCGAGTGGCTAGGATCGAATGGGGGCTAACCACCCTGCGAGGAAGAATCCACAGGGATTGCCTTGTCCCTGCTGTGGGTCATCCACTAAGAACATCCCCAAAAGACCTCAGAGCCATCGAATCTCCAGCTGCAACATTTTAACATAGATCATTCATATGCATTTCATGACATACCATGCATAATCATTAAAATAATAAAAAAATGAACATACTGCTATATCGGAGTTTTGGTTCATCATAAACCGCTGGTGCCCCTGAATATATCCCTAATAGGAGATGCTATCAGCAATAGGCACCTGCAAGAATGAAAGATCGGGGATAAGTCAGAACCATCACAATCCAAGATTCTAAGGGAAAATAGAAGAAAAGGCAAAAGAAGCTCTAATGAGTGGTATCGGCCGGATGGAAGGCCGTAGGATGCTTGGGATCCAGATAAGGCAGAATCACCGGCGTATAGGTACTCAGGTCAGAAAGGCATATCAGAGACATAGCCAGCTAATATTAAAACCCCTGATGTCCCTCTACCATTACTAGACACTAAGGCGGGGTTGAAGAGCTACCCATGTGAGCAGAAGTAGTCCCAAGTCTCTTCCTACCCTAGTGATCCTACAAAGACGACAAAGCAGAATCAGCACAATGATAAAAAAAACAACAAGGGAGAAATTCAAGCCGATGAAAAGGAGGTACCATCATCCGGATAGTCTCAAGTGATCCTGCCTGGCTGCTAGGGGCAGAAGTCGAAGGGCCATTACCCTCAGTAGGGTCATAAATGTCCGGCTCCGACTAGATAGGAATGGGATCTGTCTCTTACCATCTAAGCAACTGTAAGTGGCAAAACTCCTCATATCCCTCAACCCACATCGTGAAGGCACTGGGTAAATTGTAGGAGGCCAATCGCATAAAGTCTAGTGAGCTATGAGGCCAGAAAATCCACCGAGGCACCTTAGGAGAGTTGGAACGCAACCTAGGAGGAAGATGCCAACCCTGGATGTGCTCTCCTAAATACCACTCTAAAGAGAAAAGAGTCTCTATGATCAGTCGGGTGTTCACAAACTCCCTAACTCACCTCATGACCTATGGCCAGTGAAGAGTATGACCCCAGGGTCGGGTCTTGATTTACAAGGAAAAAGGGGGAAAAGACCAAACAATGATACAACGATTGTAGCAGATATAATAATTAAAGAAAGTCAAGGAATCCTGACATAAAACCTCTCCGAAGATAGATTGTGTAGGTAAGCGAAAAGCATAAATTAGGACTCCATCTCCTAACCATGCTAGTAATGCAGCAGCCGAGAATAAAATGGGTAGTTACCATCTCGCACAAGCTTGGTCGCTAGGAGGATCCCCATCTCAAAAAACCAGATCTGTGAAAAGATAAAAGAAATTAGAGCACCAAAAGACAAAACCAAAAATGCTTATAAAGAAGAAAAAGAGCTAAGTCCTTACATAGACAATTTGGAGGCAAGATTTGAACTTGCCAATCATGTTCCTCGCACACTCATCGAGGGTGGGAGCACTGGATTTCAATGATTTTTCTCAAAAAACTATGATGAGAGATATATGATGCAATTTCTTCCAGGTGTTGTCCATCAGAGGTGTTCCTACTACTGCAGAATTAAGTTTGGCCAAAGTTTGGAGACCTAGTTTACCCTTAGGGACCCGTATGGCTGCTGCCAGGTGGTACGGATCCACCGGCAGACCCATTTGGGTCATTCCTTCCATACGCCTAGGAGGGACCCGTACGGTTCCCCTAGGACTCCTATAGGTGGGGCCCCACTTGTACGGGGTCCTCTTGTTGCCTAAATAGGCTCTTTTGGAAGGGAATCCTTTCCTATTTCGGGAAAAGGTAGGTCATGAACGCGATTTATTGCGTTCAGATCTCACTTCCCCTATAATTAGGACCCTTTACTTCATATTTTACACACACACATCTCATATGAAAATCATACTAAAACTCTAGCAATTTCTAAAGGTATAGAAAAGGTATAGTGGGGGTTATAGGAGGTATAAAATTGTCAAAACCCTTTCTTTGGGGTTTTGTCCACATTTTATTCATTCCTAGCTTCTTTTATTAGGATTTAGGGGAGGTTCTATCCACACAAATACTCACCTAAGCAGTCCTATTTCATCATCTACTTTGGTCAGGCTCTCTCAATAATAAAGGGATCATCTAAAAGTGGATTCACGCCGCAAAGGTAACGCTCCTGAGTTTCAAAGAGACTCACATCTCAGTTATTTCATTATTATTATTCTCTATTCCATCAATTATATTTGTTCCCTTCATTTCTTATTTTGAGTCTGGTCCCAACCCGTAGGAGCCTTGTTGGCACCATATATCCCCAAAGATATCAAGTCGGTGCGCCATACTCATACGGAAGGAAATCCCTTTTTATTTTATTTTTCTTTAACCAATTTATTAATTTGTTAATCTATAAACTGAACTGAACGAAGTTTCTGCCTCGACCAGATGGGACCCTATACGGGTACACCATACCCGTACGGGTCCTACCTGGTAGCAGTACAGGTCCTACCCACCCGAACGGGTACCAGCCCCAGGTAGATTCTAGAACTCATTTTAACTAGTTAAAAATCAATCTAACTCACCATTTTCCATGCTATCATTTTCACTAATAATCTGGTAAATCAACGCACAAAAGTTAAATATGCTTTACAAAATACGCTGAAGTGCTAAATTATGATGTGCTATAAACTGTGCTAACATCTATGCATGCAAGGGAATTTATTTTTATTGTATTTTATAACTTAGAACAAATGTATAGGTTCTCTTTGCAATTCCCCCATTTTTCCCCTGGTTGTAATTTTTTTATTCCCCCATTTATTGCTTGTGCTTTATTATAATATGTAAACGCATGTAACGAGTGTAAAAGAGTGTAGAAATAGGATTTCTGTGATAATTCCTTAAATGATGAAAACTAAAATGATTTTATACGGTGAATGTAATTTTGAATGAACTAAATGAGAAATAAGTGACTCATCCAATACCCAACTCTCTAATCCAATAGGTATGAGTCTCCTACCTAGAGGGAACCGTACCAAAACTCTTTCCCAAGTAGAAAACTTGGGTGGCAACTTTATCAATTATATCGAGATTTGGGTCTCGATTCTTGTATTCATGAAAAATTGGCTTATTTTGCAAACTTTAACTAAAAATGATTTGCGAGGCCTAAATCTAACCAAACCCCTAATAGGCCCTGCCTCTCACACAGGCGCCAAGGGAGACCCACATGTCATCGAAACCTCATAGTGGTGACTTTGATGGGGAAGATAATCTTTTAACTTGCAAAATTTTGGTTTATTTTAAAAGCTTAAAAAGATTAAGATGAACACTGAAAATCATTTACTTGGTTCAACCCGTTTTCTTTTTCATCATTTGGGAAAATTAACACACTTCATCTTCTCACCTCCTTCACTCTTTAATTAGATGCTCTCCTCTTCTAGCGCTAGGTGCCTTATTTTTATGCAAAACTCATGAAAGTATCACTCGTGCCCTGTTAGGAATTTGAGACACTCTAGTGGGTGGAGCACTCATTGTCATCTCCCTCCAAAAGAGGCTTGATGCAATGGGAACCTTCTACATCAAGCTTTCGGTATGTTCCTACACCCTTCTTCTTAAAAGCCTTAGAATTTTACCTTCTAGGTACCCTGATTTCTGTGTGAGATTAGATTAAGGAAGAATACCCTCAGACTCGGTAAAATAAATAAGGATGGAATCGATCGCTTTGCATGTGTTGTGTTACATACCCTTGTGATTAACCCCACCATGCATCGTTGTTGTTTATCTATGCATACCATATCTCATGCATGTATTGATCTCTTGGTTATCGCCTCAACCAAAACTAAACCTCAAAGAGAAAAAGCTTGGCGATGATCTCAAGTCTGTTTGACTAGCATTCTAGCTCCTCTAGTTTTATTAAGGGTTACTCCATCTCCATCTTGAGTATTTCAATCTAGCAGTCAGTTTAGTCCAGTTGATCTTTCTGCCTATCATCCTGAGGAGATGTCTTATATCCTAATTCCAGATGGCCACATTGATATTGAGATTGAGGATGTTGCTACTGGTGAGGAGGCAAATGCATCAAGGGCCGAGGTTAGGTCAGAGATTGTAAATGCCATCTCACAGTACTTGGGAAGTGATTAGTTCTTTAGTTGAATGAATGATAAGATGTTGGCTTTAATCAGGGCAATCATGGCAGAAGAGAGAAAGGTTAATGCTACTCGTAGCACACCTGTCAGTGCTCCAGCGGTGAATGCAATGATCACTGAGCAAGCATGGGGAATTACTCATAATCCATTCACTCAGTTTTGATTACCACTAGTGCGAACTCATGGGGATTCTTCCAGTCAGTTTGGTCAGTTAGCTTTTGTGGCTCCATTCGATTCTGCTAGCTTGCCATTCCAATCAATGGGTACCGTGTCCCCTCCGATCGTTAGTTAGTTTACTCAGCCTAGTGAGGGGTTTGTGCCACTGCCATTTCAGTTTGGGGAATCTAGTTCGATCTCAAGTTTTGTAGTCACACCTAAAGGGATGACCTTTCCTCAATCAATAGATTTACCCTTGGGTGCAATTACTCAATCAGAAGGATCATCTTTATCCTTGGAATTGCGTGACCTACTTCAAAAATTGCTTGCTGCTTATCCCAGCTTCAAACCATTATCACTATCCATCTAAGCAGTTAGGGAGGAGGAGGATTGGGTCCCTGAAAACTTTAGTAGGCCTAGCATAGCAAAGTATAAGGGAATCAGTCCGCCTCAATCTCACATCACCACCTGTCAAAGGGTTATGAGAATCAGAAAGTTAAGTGATAAGGTCCTCTTCGAAATGTTCCCTATACCCTGGAAGGTCCTGCTATCAAATGGTACAACACTCTATCAGACGAAGTGACCAAAAACTATAAAGCTTTATCGAAGGATTTTATCAAGCAGTATGGTTTCAACGCCACCATTAAAACTACCAGATAGAATTTGGAGGCTATCAAGCAGGCCCCCAATGAGAAGTTCAAACCCTACTTTGAAAGATGGATGGTCACTCAAGTTCTATTGAAGGATAGGCTAAGTCTTCCAAAGATGATCGTAAAATTAATGGATGGTCCACTACTTGCTTATCAAAAGGTCCTTGGAATTGATACATTCTCTAGCTATATTGAGGTCTTTGCAAAAGCTGAGAAGTGGGAAAGGATTGAGGAATTGGAGAAGGCAAGTGTACCAGCCAAACCTTGGTTCAAAGAGAATGACCCTTCAGCCCTTGCCCAGGCTCCTAAGTCAAATTCTGGCTTCGATTCTCTGCCCGCCATCTTCACTAAGTTGAGGAAACGCGGTCTTCTTCAGAGTATCAAGCCCTATGTCCTACCCAAACTTGAAGATAGGGATCAGTTTTGTGCTTACCATGTTAGCAAGAGGCATCGCACAGGTGCCTGTAGGGATCTACTTGAGGCTATTCGTGTGACATCCCATTACATACAATATAATTGCATTTGTAAACATCCATTACATGTCTTGAAATTAGATTATTTAACATTTTAAATGTTATAATAAAAGAAATTTATTAGTTAAAATAATAGTTATTTGGTGATAAGAAATACGATATTCTATTATTTAAGTACAGAATTATAGAATTTTAAGAAATAAGTAGAGTATAGTTATGTTATGTTATTGATATAAAGTGTTTAATTGATAAAATATTTGTATTGTTTATTAGTATAATTGTTTTGGTATTAAGAACAAGTGTTAAAGGTATAATCATAGTATATATATATATATATATAATTATAAATGCATTAGATAGATATGATATATCTTTATAAATAGTTATTATTGTTGTTACTAATATTGCTATTATATTTAAGGTAATAGTGTTATAATAGAATGGGTATAATTGGTATAAATTATTAAGGATAAACATTAATAACAAAGGAAGTGATAAAGGAAAGGATTAGGATCAAAAATCTTATCCCTACCAACCCTTAGACACGCAGAAGAGAGAGAGTTAGAGAAGAAGTGAAGAGAAGAGATGAGAAATAGAGAGAAGAACAAGAATCGGGTATGTATATGATTTGGTAATTAGATTTTCGAGATGTTAGAGATAGAATTTGAGGTTATAACAAAAAGATGAATTGATTCTCTACATCTCTAAGTTACTTCTACAAAATTTTGGGATTTTTATAGGAGTAGATCAATAGCTATGATTTTTATAAAATGAAGTGTCCAAAATTGGATGATCAAAGAGATGAGATGAGTTTAGAAATTAATCTGGGATTGTTATACTACTTATAAAATTTTGAGTTTTTGATATGTTGTTCCCTTATATGTTTAGTTTAGTGGAAAAAGGAATGAGGTCGATTCATATTGTGTAGAGTGAGTTATGGTCGTTTTACTAAGATGATGTCCAGGTAGAACGGGTTAAAATAGAGCATTGAAAGAAAATTCACCATAAATCGTATAAGGCTTTGAAAATTTTGAGGTTTTAGTATGTTATGGAATTTTGTATTAGTAATTTAACAAAAGAAGAATCAGCACATTTGAATAAGTAGGTCAAAAGTTATGAATTTTGAAGTAAACTATGGTTATAAGAACACTAGTTCTAAGTGTAGGTAAAACAGGAAAGATTTAGAGTTTAAAATACAAAATTCATAACAAATGGAAAAGTAATCAAAAAATTATGAAATTTTGATATGTTATGAAGTTATGTGTTAAGAGTAAAATAAAACTGGAATCAATTTATTTGGTTGAATAAATCGATAGATATCAAGTGTTAAAGTCAGTAAAGTCATATAGATAGAAATTCTAGTTTATGTTAATCTTTATATATATACAAAAGGAAAAAAGATGTATATGTATGTTTATATTTGACATGAATTTATGTTATAGGTGCTAAAAACAGTGAAGGGATTCTAGAGAAAGGTCCAAGTCGTTCCGAGAGATTTAGCTCGGATAAATTTGTGAGTATAAACATCATATGAATTTATGAGTGAAATGTGTTTATGTGTTATTTGAATGGATATGTGAGTTTTAGCTTGGTGAGAATTAAGTTGATTGATTGCTATTATATGGGAGTATTGAATTTGTATGCATTGAGCTTAGTCGAACTCTCTGATATGAAAATGTACTAGAATTGTATTGTATGTGACTTATGCATTACAGTTAGTTATTATTTATTGATTGTTATGGATATGTGTGCAAGTGAATCTCTGGAGTGATTGTGTATATGATTTGTGTAAATTGTCTTAATATGAATTGAGTGATATGAATTGTTTTGATTTGAAATTGTATTTGAATTATAATGATATGTTGTGTGGTTATATTTGATATGAAATGTAAGTTGTGTTGAGATGATATTGATATGTGAATTGTGGCTATAAGTGAATATTGGTGAATGGTTTAATATGAACTATTGGATGAGTCTAAGTGAGTATTGTATTTGATATGATATATGTACTTGAAATATTTGATAGGATTCAACTTGAATTCATATATGTACATGAGCATGAATAAGTAGAAAAGTAAAAGAGACGTTGTGGCATAGCCAATCAAACATTGAAATACATGTTCTGTTCAACTGGACCTATATGGTCAACCAATTTCAATATCTAACAAATGGACCGAAAGGTCAACTAATTATTTATCTAGACCGAAAGGTCAACCAATTGTTATAAAGGCAAGCCAGCAAAATCAAATGTTATATGTTACATGTATCCCGCGGCAATAGTTTGGCAAAAAATGTCACTACAAATAAATAAATGAATCATTCATAAGCATATTTGAATGTCTACATGTTGACTTTTCAAATGTGTGTATACTTGTAGTTTGATAAATTCATAGATTGTTTATATTCATTGAGTTGCACCTCATATAAAGCGCTAAATTTTTCAGAGGTGATAAAGTTTGTAGAAGCTCATTACCTGTAGATATCATGGACGAAAGATTGGCTGGCTATGTTCCATCTCGCTCCCTCTCCTCACATGACAAACATATAATATAGAAAGCGGTCGGGTTTATAAGATTGTTTTGTAAAAAGATATAATGTCAGAAGTAATTATATTTATAAAGAAGTATATAAGTAATAAAAAAAATTTATACGTTGGGATTACGATTTTGGTGATTAGTATAAGGTATTGGGTTGTTTCAGTTGGTATCAAAGCGGGGATATGATCATAGGGACATCATTTGCATAAACATATAAAAGCTAATACATGTTAAGATTGTACATTTTATCAACTTTATGTAGGGCTAATGAAAATCTTAACCCGAAGAGAGAGGAACCAGCCAGAACGCCGCTTATAGGATCACATGTGCATTCACATGCATCAAATGTACATCAAGAGGCTCTATGGTACAAGAGCCTCCACCATTTTCTCATAGGGAAAGAATGTTGATAAATAGAAGTAGAATGTTGCAGTAGAATTCAAAGAATGTCTTTTAAGTGAATTTATTATTATAAATCAAGTGTAAAAAACTGTTCAATCTGATTGATAAAGCAGTACTAGTTGTTGATATGATTAGATGAAATATTAGAGATTTTTATGTGATATTGGCTTTGAATTGGTTGGTGAAGCAACGTGTCATTACCGATTGGTTCACTAAAGAAGTTGATTTAGAGTCATCAAGTCAGTCACTAGTTATTTCAGAATATGAAGTTAAGGTAGTGCCTACTTGTTTTAATCTTGTAATAAGGTTTTATAAGAACCATTGTGGCTCCTTGGGGTGCTTCAGTATTATTTGTCAATAAGAAGGATAAACTATTCGCATTGATTATAGGAAGTTGAATTGGGGCACTATGAAAAGTAAAAATTTTTTACCTCGTATTGGTGATTTATTTAATTAATTACAAGGACCCAAGGTATTTTATAAGATTAATTTGAGAGATAAGATAGATGGAAAACCTAATATTAAACTCTACAAAACCTTTAGAAGTTCCAGAAAACATATTGGAGGAACAAGAATAGCAAAAGAAGAGCTAAGGAAGTAGAAGGAAATAGGTAACTAGTTGAACTTGTTAGCTGATTTTCTTGATATTAGAGATAGAATTATGGTTCAAAACATAAAAGAGAATTGTAATTAGGTCATTTGAGGTTATAAAGAAAAAGTTGTAGTCGTTTTACTAGGAGCTGTATAAGTGAAATGGGAGAGATTCGGGAAGTGAAAGGAAAATTCAGTATATATTGTATGCTAATCAGATAGTTACAAAATTTAAGTATGTTATAGTCATGTATGGTAAAAAAAAATGAGACAAGAGCCAGATCATTTGATTTAGTACTGTAAGAGATATGAATTTCGAAGTCAGTCAGGTGATGAAGAATATGAATCTGGATTAAGTATAGTTTTGAAAGAATTGAAAAATTCACTATAGGATTAAGTATAGGTTTATTATCACCTTGAAAAGGCAATTAAGATTCGTAAAGAAGGGAAAGTTAAGTACATAATATATAGGACCTTATGAAATTCTTGAGAAAGTTAGTCTATTTGCTTATAGATCGACATTACCACAAGAATTAGCTCAAATGCACAATGATTTTCATGCTACCATGTTAAGGAAGTATCTGTAAGACCCTACACATGTACTTGAGGATCAAGAATTAGAAATTTCACATAATTTGAGTTATGTAGAGGAGCCAGTGGAGATTATAGGATATAAGACCGTAGAACTATAAAACAAAGAAATACCATTTGTGAAACTACTTTTGAGAAGTCATTTAGTGGAAGAAGCTACCTGGGAAATAGAAAAAATGAATGGGAAAGGACTATCCTTCTTATTTTCTGATACAGGTATTTAATTTCGAGGACGAAATTATTTAAGAGGGGGAGAATTGTGACATCCCATTACATACAATATAATTGTATTTGTAAACATCCATTACATGTCATGAAATTAGATTATTTGACATTTTAAATGTTATAATTAGAAGAAATTTATTAGTAAAAATAATAGTTATTTGGTGATAAGAAATATGATATTTTATTATTTAAGTACCGAATTATAGAATTTTAAGAAATAAGTAGAGTATAGTTATGTTATGTTATTGATATAAGGGGATTTAATTGATAAAATATTTGTATTGTTCATTAGTATAATTGTTTTGGTATTGAGAACAAGTATTAAAGGTATAGTCGTAGTATACATATAGAATTATAAATGCATTAGATAGATATGATATATCTTTATAAATAGTTATTATTGTTGTTATTAATATTGCTATTATATTTAAGGCAATAGCGTTATAATAGAATGGGTATAATTGGTATAAATTATCAAGGATAAACATTAATAACAAAGGAGGTGATAAAGGAAAGGATTAGGATCAGAAATCTTATCCCAAAAAATCTTATCCCTACCAACCCTTAGACACGCAGAAGAGAGAGTTAGAGAAGAAGTGAAGAGAAGAGACCAGAAATAGAGAGAAGAGCAAGAATCAGGTGTGTATACGATTTGGTAATTAGATTTTCAAGATGTTAGAGATAGAATTTGAGGTTATGACAAAAAATGAATTGATTCTCTATATCTCTAGGTTACTTCTGTGAAATTTGGGGATTTTTAGACGAGTAAATCAATAGCTATGATTTTTAAAAGATGAAGTATCCAAAATTGGATGATCAAAGAGATGAGGTGAGTTTCGAAATTAATCTGGGATTGTTATCATGCTTATAAAATTCTACGTTTTTGATATGTTGTCCCCTTATGTGTATAGTTTTAGTGAAAAAAGGAATGAGGTCGATTCATATGGTGTAGAGTGAGTTATGGTCGTTTTACTAAGATGCTGTTCAGGTAGAACGGGTTGAAACAGAGCATTGAAAGAAAATTCACTATAAATCGTATAAGGCTTTTAAAATTTTGAGGTTCTAATATTATTGAATTGTGTATTAGGAATTGAACAAAACAAGAATCAGCACATTTGAATAAGTAAGTCAAAAGTTTAAATTTTGAAGTAAACTGTGGTTATAAGAACACTAGTTCTAAGTGCAAGCAAAACAGGATAGATTTAGAGTTTAAAATACAAAAATTCATAACAAATGGAAAAGTGATTAGAAAATTATGAAATTTTGATATGTTATGAAGTTATGTGTTAAGAGTAAAATGAAACTAGAATCAGGTTATTTGGTTGAATGAATCAATACATATCAAGTGTTAAAGTCAGTAAGGTCATATATATAGAAATTCTAGTTTATTTTAATCTTTATATATATATACAAAAGGAAATAAGATGTATATGTATGTTTATATTTGACATGAATTTATGTTATAGGAGCTCAAAACAGTGAAGGGATTCCGGAGAAAGGTCCAAGTCATTCTGAGAGATTTAGTTCGGATAAATTTGTGAGTATAAACATGATATGAATTTATGGGTGAAATGTGTTTATGTGTTATTTGAATGGATATGTGATTTTTAGCTTGGTGTGAATTAAGTTGATTGATTGCTATTATATGTGAGTATTGAATTCGTATGCATTGAGCTTAGTCGAACTCTCTGATATGAAAGAGTACTAGAATTGTATTGTATGTGACTTGTGTATTACAGTTAGTTATTAGTTATTGATTGTTAAGGATATTTGTGCAAGTGAATCTCTGGAGTGATTGTGTATATGATTTGTGTAAATTGTTTTAATATGAATTGTTTTGATTTGAAATTGTATTTGAATTATAATGATATGTTGTGTGGTTATATTTGATATGAAATGTAAGTTGTGTTGAGATGATATTGATATATGAATTGTGGCTATAAGTGAATATTGGTGAATGGTTTAATGTAAACTATTGGATGAGTAGAAGTGAGTATTGTATTTGATATGTGGAATTGATATGATATATGTACTTGAAATATTTGAGAGGATTCAACTTGAATTCATATATGTACATGAGCATGAATAAGTAGAAAAGTAAAAGAGACTTTATGACGTAGCCAATCAAACATTGCAGTACATGTTCTGTTCAATTGGACTTATATGGTCAACCAATTGCAATATCTGACAAATGGACTAAAAGGTCAACCAATTGTTTATCCGCACTGAAAGGTCAACCAATTGTTATACAGGCTAGCCAGCAAAATCAAATGTTGTACGTTACATGTATCCCGGGGCAATAGTTTGGCCGAAAATGTCATAAAAAATAATTAAATGAATCATTCATAAGCATATTTGAATGTCTACATGTTGACTTTTCGAATGTGTGTATATGTGTGGTTTGATAAATTCATAGATTGTTTATATTCACTGAGTTGAGCCTCATATAAAGTGCCAAATTTTTCAGAGGTGATAAAGTTTGTAGAAGCTCATTACCTATAGATATCATGGACGAAAGATTGGCTGGCTATGCTCCATCTCGCTCCCTCTCCTCACATGACAAACATATAGCATGGAAAGTGGTCGGGTTTATAAGATTATTTTGTAAAAAGATATAATGTTAGAAGTAATTATATATATAAAGAAGTATATAAGTATTAAAAAAATTTATACATTGGGATTATAATTTTGGTGATTAGTATAAGGTATTGGGTTGTTTCAATTCGCGGTCTGATTAGGGAAAAGAAGATTGAGGAACCCCGAGCTTAAGCCCAGTACCATGAATAACCCTCTGTCGAATTTTGAGAAACAGGTTGCAGCTGTCGAGTCAGGCTTACCCTCCTATCATGTCTTTAATATGATTTCGTAAGCTAATCCTATGGTTCACTTAGTAGTGGCCTTGCCTGATGAACTAATCCCCATTGACATTGATGCAATTGAGTTAGAAGGAATTCATGATGAGGAAGCTATGTTGGTTCGACCGGAGCCAATTGATATCGATGTTTATGTATTAGAGAGTGATGAACTCGAAGGACCCGCCTTTGTTGGTGGAAATTTTTGAAGGGAGAAGTTATGGGAAAATGGGGTATTTCATATCACCCAAAGTGGAAGGGTTCCTCCAGATTCTCTCCTAAAATGAAGGAGGGGTAGAGATATGGATATCCGGGTCATTCCAAGTACCAATCAAGCTCTAATCTTTACACCTACTTCAGTCTGCAATGAAAAGAAAGAACCAAAAGTCACCCCTTTCATCCAGCAATTGCAAGTTACCCCTTTGAAGTACAACATTTGGCAGCTCCTCATTGACTCTAAAGAACATCGCAAGGGCCTGATAGAAAAGTTGTTAAGTATAGAAGCTACACCGTCTACTACTCTGGTTGAGGTGTTCTTAGTAAATGGGGCATCTCCTCCTGATCAAGTTAAACCCATCAAGTTTTATCCATCAGATCTCCCAACCAAGGGGAATAAACATAACAAAGTACTTTTCATTAGGGTACAAATCTTTGATCGTTCTATCCCGTGTATTATGGTGGATGATGGTTTCGCCCTTAATCTATATCCTGCCAAGATCCTTCCTTATTTAGGGTTGGATGAATCCATGTTGGAAAAGTCCAATACTATCATAAAGGCGTATAACGATACAAACAGAAGTGTCATTGGGGTCTTCAAAGCTGAAGTTACAGTTGGGGGAGTGAAATCTAAGGTCTTATTCACTATCCTCGATATTCCCATCACCTACTCATTATTGTTGGGTCGAACTTGACTCCATGCATTAGGGGATGTCCCTTCCACGATCCATCAAAAAATTAAGCTCATCCATAATGGCAAGCTAGTAATCATTGATGCGGATGAACCATCTGTCATAGCGACTATGGAAGCCGAGAAGAAGGAATCTAGGGTGGTTGTAGCTCACCAAGGTACAAAGTTCTCGATTAAGGGGTACATATCACTTAAAATCAAGAAGATTATGATGAAGTAGGGTTACGTAAAGGGTAACGGGCTCAGAAAGAATCTGCAAGGAATGCTAGACCCCCTCTTGCCTCTTCCATGGCCATTCAGACTTAGTTTAGGGAATCACCCAGGTGCCAAAAAGTCCAAGCCTCATGATAGGGGTTGAAGTCAAGCAAGGGGAATTCATGGGTGAAGAAGAAGCTATCGCAGTAAGTGGCAAAAAGGTTCTCGATTTTAAGATCTTCAGTGATGTATATGATTTCAAGAAAGGCTGCCTAATTGAAACCTCAGTTTCTATGGAAGTATGTAGGAATGCTGAAGAAGATGAAATGAATGAGGCAATCGAGTCCATCACTAAAGCACTAGCGATACTTATAAGGAATAATTGGAAAAGAAACGAGATAGGGAATCCCATCAGCAAGGCTGTTAAGAACTTAGCAAAAGCAGTGGCCGAAGAAACATAAGCAAACTTGCACACCAGAGCTACCTATTCAGCTGTCAATCAACAAGGCCATCCACTTGTGGAGGATGACTCAAATGATGTAATTTTTAATATTGCAAACATTTTTTATGCAAACAATGTCACTTATAAGGCATATCATGAATAAGTTGTAGCATCAGTATTTTTAACATGTCATGAATAAATTGATGCACCTATCATTCACAGTTCACTTGAGGATCTCATTCTAATGACGTTATGCACGCATAACAACAGCATTCTTAAAATATCATCATATTCATTAATGAATTTAACTTTGAGTACAACGCAATGGTATAAATGTTCAATGGTTAAAACCTATCATCAAAAAGAGAGATAATGAAAAGTGCTTTGCAAGCATGATGACAATTAGCCTGGGTAAAAGCACACAAGAACGCACATCATCAAGAAAGAAGACCAAGAAGGTTCACCAAAGCACCAACAACAAGTCGACCTTAGCCATAAAAAAATGGAAAGAGCATCTTAAGTCACAAATTGACCATCTCAAGAGTTCTAAAGGGAAGCTGATCAATCAAGAAGATTCTATTAAAGACAGTGGCCACTTACAGAGACTGGGCTGATAAACTTCCATTTGCAGTTTGGGGGTATAGAACCAGTGTTAGAACTCCCACCAATCAACACCTTTCTCCTTAATATATGGAATGGAAGCCATGTCACCGGTTGAAATAGAAGTAAGATCTCTAAGGGTGGCACTTGAATCGCAATTAAAAGAATTAGATTGGGCAAGAGTCAGGTACTAACAGTCGAATGCGATAGATGAAAAGCAGCTCAAGGCACTTGACCATCTTCTGATGTACCAACAGTTGCATGGTGTGAGCTTATAACAATAGAATTAGATACCCGAGACAACCTCTTAAAGTGGGTGATCCGGACCTTAAGCAGCTATGCCAAGTCAGCACTAACACTAGGGGCAAGTTTAGGCCTAATTGGGAAGGACCATTCATCTTGAAGAAAGTCCTTGGTAAAGGAGGAATCAGGCTTATAGACATGGATGGAAATGAGTTTGTGAACCTAGTGAATTAAGATCATAAAAAAGCAGCACAAAGAATAAAAGAAATAAAGAAGAAAACACTGGGCGAGCGGTCCTCTACTGCTCAGGCAAAAATAAGGGTACAGCCCGCTGATCGGTATCCCATAAATTGGTCAGGCAAAAATTAGGGCACTCTAACATAAATAAAGCCCGCTAAGTTGAAAACCCGAAAAGGGCGGCTTAGGCAAAAGTTAGGGCATCAAAGAAAAATGCCAAATGCTTTCTGGAAAATCTGTAAAAAGACCAGTAGACAATAAGGGTTAACCAATCCAATTGTTACCATTTCCTATGTACCCAAATTAATCTAATCAATGAACATGTTATGATTTTGCTAAGAATCTTGGTCTTCTGAATGCATCCATGTGTTTAGGTGAAATAATCGCTGGTATGTGAACATCAATGTTTCTTTACGTGTTATGCATCATTGTATTCGCTTTTACCACAGCTTTGCAACATTCAAAAAAGCCTGGTCCAGGTAAAAGTTAAGGCAAAAAGAAAAGTCTATTGGATTGAGTCGTCAAGGAATATTCAGGAAAAAATTAAGACAGCCTGCAGGATTGAAAAGCTAAAAGGGCGGACTCGGCAAAAAATAAGGCAAAAAGAAAGAGAAAAGCTTGCTAGTTTGAAAACCTGAAAGGGAGGTCTAAGAAAAAATAAAAGCTAAAAAGAAAAAGGTCCGCTGGGCAAAGCCGTCAAGGACAGCTCAGGCAAAAATTAGGACAAAAAAAGAAAGAAAAGAAAAATAAATGTTCGATAGGTCCTCTCACATCGAGCGGCCTATGCAAAAGTTAGAGTGTCACCTGATCCCCTCACTATAAAATTACTGGACAAAATACGGGTCCACAAGGCAACAATACTAAACAATCTCAGTTCAAGAAAAGTCAACATGCATAATAGTCAATTATCAAAAGTACCAATCTAAAGTTTACAATCAAAACAAGCCACGCAAGGCCCCAAAAGTATCAAACAGTTCAGAAGATAATCTAAGCTACCGGGGGATCCTATCCCTGGTGACCCTCCTGATCTACCAGTAGATAATCCACGTCTATGGTCATATGATCCTTGGAGTCACCCGCACCAATAGCTGGTTGGGCGGGGGCCCTAGTCTCTGACGTCCCTACAGTAGCCCCAGCAGCATCACTCCCCTAAATAGGCTAATCTATGCCCCTTCGAGTAACTAGATATGTGGAAAGATCATCCTTGGACTCATCATTAGAAAAAATTAGAATCTGCCTATCCTTAGTCATCCTTGCTAGCTGACCCCTCAGCATCTCAATCTCGGCCCTCACCTGAGCAGTCTCGGTCCTAGCTTGATCGACCTTAGCAGTGGCTACTCGCAGCTGCTCCTCTAAAAATCCAGCTCTCTCCTCAGAAGCATCCAAGTCCTGAGCGGACTTGCTGCACTCCATGGCCAGCAGGGTCTGTAATGGAAATCATAAGATCAGTGCACATATATGAATGTCATGGCATACATCATGCATAGTTTGTTGAAATTTTACAGGTAAAAGAAACTTACTGAAGCTAGTGCATCCTGAACCAATAGCAGATCCCGGATAGAAAAATAACCCTGGGCTATCCTCTCGGCCTCAAAAAGGGTCACCTAAAAATAAAGGGTCATATCAGGATAAGACGCCCTAAGTAATTACAGTAATGGATAGAGTCAAAGGTAAAGGATTCCTTACATGAGTGGAGCTAAAAGGAGTGAAATAATTAGGCTAGACTGACTCCTCGAGCTTCTTGATAGCTTGATTCCCTGAATGGTCGAGTAGCCGGAAGAAAGTATCCAATTCATCTCGGAGGATGCCCTCCCTCACAGATCTAGAAACCTGAGACCTCTTTGACTGCAGCTTAGGGGGGGACAGCGGCAGCAGTGGCAGATCTCTTCCATGTGGAAGCGGGAGGCTGTAAGCAACAAAGAATTAAGACTCGAGATCATAGTCAATTTCCAAAAGCAATAAAGTATTCACAAAGGTCAAGTTAGAGAAATACCTGAGAAGGAGGGGTAGCAGACCTAGCAGAGCCTCGGATGACCTGAACTATAGATGGACCCCAACGATCACCCCTCGGTCCACCCTCTTCATCATCGTCATCATCATCATCCTTATTATCGCTCTAGTGAAACTCCAAAGGCTCATCCTCGTGGTGAATCCTATCGCAAGGAGGAAGGAGGGAGGAATCAACAAACACAACATAAGAGCCCTCTATAGACAGCATGCGAGCTCCCTCACCCAACAAATACATCCACTAATCAGTCTTCGGCATGAAATGAGGCCAGAAAATGCCCGCCAGGATCAGGTGAGGGATCGGTGTCTCCACCATGGCACTGGTTCTCCACCCCCGGACCCGCTCACTAAAATACCACTTATAGGAGAGTGGTGACTCTAGGACAAAGCGGTGGTCATCCACGCCAGCCCGCATCTGTTCGATAGCTCCATATGTGACAATCTCTCCCACGGGTCTTGAATAACCTGTACAAAATAAATGCACTATTAGTATTGTAACCTAGTAAATACAGTTTCTACTGATAGTTTGTAGAAGTGTAAAATGCAGGTTTACCCAATCTGAGTGTAGCTGGCATAAAAACTCTTGGTACTGTGTTGTGGTCAAGGACTGATTCTACCAAGGCCCCATCTAGCTAGATATGATATGCGACGTCTCAAGCTGTAGGGGCAAACCTGGTCTATGAATCAACCGGTGCTCGAAAGCCCAAATCTGCGAGACAAAGTAAGGATTAGTTCCAACATAGGTTGAGACAAAAGGTTAAAGCACAGGAGATCCGATTATAATTTACTGGTAGTATCAGATGGCAGAACTTAAGCTCAGACTACTAACCTCGGACTCTGACGTCTAGTCCATAGTATAGCTATGCTTGAATAGCCTAGCACCAATTCTTACCTGGCAAAGCAGTAAGGTTCTCCATGGCGGAGAGCAAACCGTAGTTGAGGTTACTTGAGTAGACTGGGAAAAAGACGATGGTAAGAAATGTTAGCAAGAAAGACAGGGCAAACTGGTCCCTCTAGTCAGCTGGAACAGGACTCAGCTACCTGATCTAGCAAGCATATAAGTCCCCATACTTGAGCTTGTTCGTCCCGCTTAGACGAAGCCCAAGTAATCTAGAAATGTAGGCCTTCACCTCAGGTCGAGAATGCCGTCGATCGGCATAAACATTAAAATGAACCACATCCCCACTCAACTTTAGGCCCGTCATGGCGTACACATCCGAGGGAGTGATGTTGACCTCCCCAATAGGCAAGTGGAAAGTATGGGTCATCTCTAACCACCTCTCAGTCAAAGCTCAAAACAACACTAGGCACCAACGTCTTAAGGACCTAAGGGATGGCCTTGATAATGTCGCTGAAGCCGAAGGAATCGATATGGGTTAATAACTTCATATCCCCAGGGCACGAATCTCCTCGTACCATTTTTTTGCAGAAGCTCAGGGCTCCTATAGTCTTGTATTAGAACTGCAAAGATAGAAGTACAGATTAACAAGGTTAGAACAAGACAAAAAAGTTAACAATTAGGAAAAGATTACAAAAGTAGAGTAGCCAGCATTCTGTCCCTAAGGACAGGACCCCATACGGGTAAGCTCCAACCGTACGGGTCCCAGTGGAGCACTTGTATCAAAAGTGAGATCCGTACGGGGTCCCCTCTTACCCGTACGGGTCCCCTACAAGCAGTCCCTCTGTGAAAAATCTCCTAAAAATCCAAAATTATCCAATTTCAACCGAAGTTCATCCAAAACTATCCTAAAATCATCCTAGGCTAAACTTACATGCATCAGGCTCTATTCCGAGGTATAAAACACCCTAATTCAGGCTGGAATTCAAGAAATTGCCAAAAGTTCAAAATTGGAAAATGGCGAATCGAGCAAAATTACCTGAAGTTTTAAGGCATGGGTCTCGACGGAAGGGGTCAGTGGCACTTCAGAGGTAGGAGTGAGCCCCAGGAATGAGTCTCCTCCATGAAACGCATACCCGATAGAAACCAGACATTCTCAAAGCCCCGAATCATCCACCAAGGGCAAGTCTTCGAGATTAAGGGAGAAACGGCCAGCCTTTGAAATCTTTTTGTACATGTTTGGTTGATTGTAGGAAGAAAATTGCCAGAATTACTAAATGGGAAGTTTTGGTATAAGGCGGGATATGAGGGGGCTCGTTTGCCTTTTAAAACCCCCGTCGGGGACCCGTACAGGTCCCACCCCATTCGTACGGGTCCCCATTTTTAAGATCTTCACCCATATGGGTCTGGCCCACCCATACGGGTCCTATCTTTCCATCTAAGGGCAGATTTTTGCATCAGTGTTTCAGCGAGCACCAGAAATTCATCCAGTCCAAGTTCGAGGCCAACCCCCACTCCCACTCAACTTTACATTTCTGTTGTATTCGGGACAAGTCCCTTCGCTCACCTTGATCCTTGACTGAAGGGGCAAAAATATTGTTTATTTTCATAAAAGTCAATTAAGAATCAAGGTAAGTCATTTTTGAGTTGATCACTGACCAGGAAATTTTCCGTATAAGTCCATCCTTGTATAGGAGTTCTTCCCCAACAAATGAATTTTACAAAGACAGGGTTTCCCCAGCAGAAGAGGCTTTACCTGGAGGATATCACTTCGATCCCCAGCCTTGGAATCACTCAAGGGGCACACCTTCACTACCAAAAATCCTAGGGGCACCTTATGTTGGGAACTGACAGTCAAATTGAACATGCATAAGAGGCATGACGGAAATTCAAAATTTTGTCCCTGTCCCAGGAACTCCTATTAGTTGCATATAAATTAAATAAAGCCTTAACTAAATAATTCTCTACCTAGGTTAGCATGCTAAAGGACTAGGCATACCATAATTCCAAATTATATCCTAGCATATTTATTTTATACTAAGCATGTTATAACTCTAAGTTATAACCTAAGCATAAAATAACCTAAGCATGCAAAAATAACCTAAGCATAATTATTAAGTCTAAAAACACTTAAAGAAAAAGACTTAATAATTAAAAGAGAAATAAAAGGAACTTACTAGTTGAAGCGTGCTTTTGCAGGACCTTCTTGCACAAGCCTCCAGTCGTAGGATAGCCTCTATCAGTATCCACACGAACCCCACCAACCAAAAACTCCCTAGGAGGAAGAACTAAGAAGCCTCGAGTAGTTGCTAGACCACTCTAGAAGCCTCACCCAAAAATATAAACTAGCGGTGCCCGAATAAATTCAGGCTCCACAAAAATAACTTGCTCAAGTACCCGAGAGATTAATTATCTCGCTTAGGATTTATGCTTTGAGCTTGGTACAATTTGAAAGGAAAGGAAATAACCTATATATAGGCAAGGGGGAGCAAAAATGCTCCCCCTTTCGTCGATGTGGGATTAATTAACATATACATATATATATATATTAATTCAAATCCCACACGCCACTTTTCATGGGCTGCCTTTGTGCAGCCCATGAATAAGGGTTACGCATTTTTCGGTAACCGAACTTTGTACAAAATATTTTATACTTTTCGGTTCTAACTTACCAATGCAAAATTCCTTATAAATCCTTTCAAATAAATTTTTATTTTTGACTCTAATAAATTAGTTATCAGTCAAAATAAATAATTTGGTCCAACCAAAATTGAATAAATCAATTATAATTTATTTATGACTCTAATTAATTAGTTATCGGTCAAAATAAATTCCTTGGTCTATCCAAAATTGATCTAATCAATTTTAACCAATTAAACAATAATCCAATTATTATTCATGTTATATATTTTGTAATAGAATAAATCTATTAGTTCTTTACTTAGTCCGATGAAGGTCCAATGTGTGTGACCTTATAGGATCCCGAAGTATTGAGCTGTTAAGGCTTAACCAACCCGTGTTCTAATGAAACCATTGGCTCGATGTTCTAGACCGTGAATAGAACTTGATTACCTTAAACGACTGTAGTACGCCTCTAGCAAGGGTCTACCATCCCCCATTACTCGGAACGTCATTTATGCTTATGACTTAATCCCGGTTAATGCAATAATTATCCAGTGCGATAAATTCCTTCCATTCTTTAATATTAGTACCATCTGGTTTATTGGGTTCGGTTAAAGTGTTAACCCACTAATAGCAAGGTTGCTCCAAGCTATCCCAGTTATTTACTTGTTACCGAAGTATATTGCCTTTTACCATAGTGTGTTTGACTAGAAACCATTTCTATCAAACACATACTCTGATCAGAGGTTTATGGCAATCATCACTTCAACAAGTGGCCAGGTACAACTCCTTAATATATCCGGAGCGATGGATTCTTTCCGACTACTCAGCCTACCAACGTGCTGTCATCACTATATCCGTAATCACCCGTAGCACCCTAAATTAATGAGTGCATAGCAATGACCCAAAGTATAGCAATAGTACCACACAAGGCAACTAGCATCTCAAGTATGAGGACATTCGCAAAGCTTATTGCATGAAGATAAACACTAACACATTGATATTTATACCAAGTGTTTATCTTGCTGCGGTCTCCAATATATCTCCCAGATATATCCATGTGTCAAGCTTAAGGCACCACCTTCAGTCTTTAGGAGATTAACTGCTTGGACCCTTTCCAAGAAAGTTGACCACATGCTAGTCTTTCCGTTTCATCAATATCCTTTCTTGATGACACTGTGACTAGGGACAGTTTAGACATAATCTTAATTGCACATGAAGTAGGTTCCACCAAATATAGTCCAACTATAATTTCTCTGACTTCATGCTATGATATGTCAAGGACTTTTGTATACATACATCAATGAATATATTTTAACCAGCTATAATATATATGTATAGAAACACATTGATATAAACAAAAGAACAAATGCCTTTATTGATTAAACAAATTATTCGTACTATTACATAATTAAGATATATCGCCCTAATTGCCTTAAGGGCATACATCATATCCAACAAACTCCCACTTGCACTAAGGCCAATTAGCCATATGTTTTAATCCATATGCTTTAACATGCTGGTCATGTTTGACTTGAGTCAATGGCTTTGTCAGACCATCCGCGAGGTTCTGATCAGTGGGTACATATTCTAATCTTATTATCTTAGCATCAATAATCTCCCTGATTATATGATACTTTCTGGATACATGTCTGTTTTTCTGATGAGACCGTGGTTCCTTTGCCTGAGCTATGGCACCATTGTTATCACAATATAAAGTAATTGGATTAATAGCCTCAGGCACCACACCGAGATCACCAATAAATCCCTTCAACCAGACAGCTTCTTTTGCTGCTTCGCATGCAGCAATGTATTCAGATTCCGTGGTTGAATCAGCAGTAGTTTCTTGCTTGGAACTCTTCCAGCATACTGCCCCTCCATTTAACACATACACAAAACCTGACTGAGACTTAAAGTCATCCTTGTCAGATTGAAAGCTTGCGTCAGTGTAACCTTTGATAGTGAGATCACCTTCTCCATAAATCAAGAACTCATCCTTAGTCCTTCTCAAGTACTTAAGGATTGCCTTGACGGCCATCCAGTGTTTTTCACCTGGATCTGACTGATATCTGCTCGTAAAGCTCAAAGCCTGAGAGACATCCGGCCTAGTACATATCATAGCATACATGATGGATCCTATCACGGATGCATAGGGTATATCCTTCATGCGCATTCTCTCTTGAGCTGTCTTCGGACACTCAGCTTTAGATAGGTTAATCCCCTTTGTCATTGGGAGATAACCTTTCTTAGAATGCTCAAGGTTGAACCTATTTAACACCTTGTCTATATATGTACTTTGAGAAAGACCTAACAGCCTCTTGGATCTATCCCTGTAGATCTTTATACCTAGTATAAATGCTGCTTCACCAAGGTCTTTCATGGAGAACTTTCTTGACAACCATACTTCAACATTTTGAAGAAGAGAAATGTCATTTCCTATTAGCAGAATGTCATCAACATACAATACTAGAAAAACGACTGCACTCCCACTAACCTTCTTGTAAACACAAGGCTCATTTGCATTTGGGCAGAAATCCAGTTCCCGGATTGTCTGATCAAACCTTATATTCCAACTCCTTGATGCCTGCTTAAGTCCATAAATGGATCTTTGTAGTTTGCATACCTTCGAGCCATTCTGAGATGTAAAACCCTCAGGTTGTGTCATATACACATCCCGGTCTAAATCCCCATTGAGGAATGCTATTTTTACATCCATCTGCCAGATCTCATAATCGTAATGAGCAGCAATGGCGAGGAGTATCCTTATGGATTTGAGCATGGCTACTGGTGAGAAGGTTTCATCATAGTCAATACCTTCCCGTTGACTATAACCTTTCGCAACCAACCTTGCTTTATAGGTAATTAAATTACCATCCATGTCTGTCTTCTTCTTGAAGACCCATTTGCACCCAATTGGTCTAACCTCTTGCGGTGCATCAACCAAATTCCAAACTTGGTTCTCGTACATGGAATCCATTTCTGATTTCATGGCCTTTTGCCATTTATCAGAATCTGAGCCTTTTATTGCCTCATCATATGTCCTTGGTTCATCATCCTCCACAAGATATAGTTCCTTATCATTAGTGATGATAAACCCATATCTATCGGGACCCTTATGAACACGACTTGATCTTCGCAATGATTGTGTTTCGACAGTTTGTTCTTGGATCACACTCTCTTGTGTATCTAGAACGGGGTCAATCAGTTGATCGTCTGTTTCTTCCTCTTGAACTTCCAGTTCAATATTGCTCCCACTGACCTTTTCAAGTAAGTGTTCCTTTTCCAAAAAGTGAGCATTCCGAGACACAAATACCTTTTGTGCTTCGGGTTGGTAAAACAGATACCCAATTGTTTCCTTTGGATATCCAATGAACAGACATTTGTCAGCCTTGGCATTTAGCTTATCTGACACTATCCTCTTTACCATAGCAGGACAACCCCATACTCTTAAGTGATTTAGAGATGGCTTTTTGTTACACCATCTTTCATAAGGTGTAAAATCAACTAATTTAGAGGGCACTCTGTTTAAGATATAAACCGCGCTCTCAAGTGCATATCCCCAAAAGGATTTACTAAGAACTGCATGGCTCATCATGGACCTGACCATATCTAATAAAGTCCGATTCCTCCTTTCTGACACTCCATTATGTTGGGGTGTATAAGGAGGGGTCCACTGGGGAACTATCCCATTTTCCTTTAGATAATCCTGAAACTCCTGACTTAAGTATTCTCCACCTCGATCCGATCGAAGTGTTTTAATACTTTTCTCAAGCTGTTTCTCTACTTCAGCTCTGAATAGTTTGAATTTTTCAAAACTTTCAGACTTGTGCTTCATCAAGTACAAATAACCGTATCGTGAGTAATCATCAATAAAGGTTATAAAGTAGGAGTATCCTCCTAGTGCCTGAACACTCATTGGACCACACACATCAGTGTGTATAAGTTCCAATGTACTCGTGGCTCGTTCACCCTTCCCTTTAAAGGGTAACTTTGTCATTTTTCCTTTTAAACAAGGTTCGCAATCACCATAAGACTCTAAGTCTATTGAGCCCAAGTCTCCACGCTTATGCAACTTGGTTAAGCGATCTTTGTTTATGTGGCCTAAACGGCAATGCCATAAGTAAAAGGAATTCTCATTATCTAATTTAACTTTCTTCACATTATTTATATTGAAAACTTCTGTTTTAGTATCAAGAATATAAATGCCACCTTTCAACATTCCATAACCATAAAGAATATTATTCAAATGAATCTGACAATTATTATTCGAAAATAAAATTTCAAATCCCTCTGTTGCTAAACACGCAACAGATACAATATTCTTAGTAACACTTGGAATGTAATAACAATTATTCAAAACTAAAACAAGTCCACTTGGCAAAACAAGACTAAAGCTCCCTACGGCTAATGCAGCAACTCTGGCTCCATTTCCCACACGTAGGTCCATCTCCCCTTTTGCAAGTTTTCTACAGTTCCTTAGTCCCTGCACAGAAGTACAGATATGAGAACCACAACCAGTATCTAATACCCAAGTGGATTCTTGCGGAAAAGTAGCAAAGTTTTCAATTACAAATATACCTGAAGTAGATGCCTCTGTAGGCTTCTTCTTCAAATGCTCAGAAGCAGGAGCTTTGCAATCCCTCTTCCAATGTCCCGGTTTCCCACATTGGAAGCAGACATACTTAGATGCCTTCTTTTCATTCTTCTTCTTACTGATTCTTTTCTTGGCACCCAATGCCTGCTTCTTTTTCTTAGAAGCCTTGCCTTTTTCAACCAACAGTAGAGGTTTCTGATCTTTCTTGATCTGAGGTTCTACTATTTTCAGCATGTTAATTAATTCAGGGATAGTTGAATTAATCCTGTTCATGTAATAGTTAGTTACGAAACCTGAGTAACTATCTGTCAAGGACATCAACACAAGGTCAATGCTCAAGTCATGATTCATCTCGAATCCCAATCGATTCAGCTTCTCAAGGTATCCCAAGAGTTTTAGTACATGCTGAGAGGCAGAGGTGCCAGCCTGCATCTTGGTCCCGAAAAGGAGCTTAGAGGTCTCATACCTCTCTGTCCTCTCCCTCTCCGAAAAGAGTTCTTCAAGATGGAGAACCATATCCTCCAAGGGCATGTTCTCATGTTGTTTCTGAAGCTCAGAATTCATGGACCCCAACATAATACACATGGCAGTCTCACGATCTTTCCTGTGCTTCAACCAGGCATCATGTTCCACATGATCCTCAACATCAGGTTCTACAGGGAAAATTTCACTTAGGACATAGGCAATTCCCTCAGATCTGAGAACTATTCTCACTGCTCGGAACCAATCAGAAAAGTTCGAGCCATTCAATTTGGTGTCAAGTAACATACGGAGATTAAAATTGGAAGCCATTTTCAACCTAAGACATAAGAAAAGAAAAGTGTTTAGATATTAGTTTAAGTACATGTATTTAATTTGAGGACTTTTAATTAAATACATTTTCCTACTATTTTCTTCGAAATTTACAATAGCCCATTCTATTGAATTCGTGAATTTTAGCCCAGCTAAATTTCCTAGTAGGTAGCATCTATAACTAGTCTACTACAACCCCCAATTTTATGAGTCAAGTCATAATAGTCAGTCATAGTTGGAATCCAATTCCATTTGCATCGCATGCAATTGCTAATTCATTCAAGTTCCCTAATCCCGAGGGACGTGTGCTCTTATATTAGCATCTCCTTGAATATGTCTCAGATCTGGGCCTAGCCCCCAATTTTATGGTGGACTACCCCAGCTCTGTTAAGGCAGACCCTATCTCAAACTTTACAACCAATCAATGTGGACTAGAAGGAACGCTTTGCGTAGCACTTTGATAGCCCAAAAAGACCGTATTATAAATTTGAGTAAGGAAGACTATCACTTGCCTTAATATATTTACTTTGGGATTTTATTGGAGTTAAACATCTCACCCAATCTAGGATTTTATCAGATGGACAAAATTATAATTACTTGTATTAATTCAGGGAATTTTAGAATTAATTTATAAGGTCTAACCTTAGGTGGGTTCAGCTCTTTATTATAATTATTCCATCAACCTAGATTATATGCAAAATAATTAACCCTTTAATTTGTTATATTTATATTGCATTTCCTTTAAGCTTTTATTCAATAATTTTAATTTTTTTACTTTGTTATAGAAACACATATAAGCACCATCTTATATACTAGAAATAAATTAGTTCATATTAATCCCCCGATTGGTCAATTCAAATTGCACCGATATAGGTTCCCAGGTAGGAGAGGTGCCCTATGAGGAGTAGACACCAAGTCCAATCCTTAGCCAGAACAAATACGGGCACAAACTTGAAGACCAATGGATTCTCTTGAACTAATAAATTTCGTTCTTCCAATTCATGTAAATTGGGAGCATCTATAACCCATGTAATTTAAATAAATTATTGACACTTGTATAATTTGAGTAAGTTGAGCAAGCTTATTCAAAATTATTCATAACTAATTTCTAACCTTGAAATGAAAGACAGAAGTTTATATATATTGTTCTAAACAATTAAATAAACAAATCATTTCATTTAGAAAATAATATTTAGTTTGCTTCTAACTTAATTATGCACTAAATAGGCAGGCTCTGATACCACTGTTGGGAACTGACAGTCAAATTGAACATGCATAAGAGGCATGACGGAAATTCAAAATTTTGTCCCTGTCCCAGGAACTCCTATTAGTTGCATATAAATTAAATAAAGCCTTAACTAAATAATTCTCTACCTAGGTTAGCATGCTAAAGGACTAGGCATACCATAATTCCAAATTATATCCTAGCATATTTATTTTATACTAAGCATGTTATAACTCTAAGTTATAACCTAAGCATAAAATAACCTAAGCATACAAAAATAACCTAAGCATAATTATTAAGTCTAAAAACACTTAAAGAAAAAGACTTAATAATTAAAAGAGAAATAAAAGGAACTTACCAGTTGAAGCGTGCTTTTGCAGGACCTTCTTGCACAAGCCTCCAGTCGTAGGATAGCCTCTATCAGTATCCACACGAACCCCACCAACCAAAAACTCCCTAGGAGGAAGAACTAAGAAGCCTCGAGTAGTTGCTAGACCACTCTAGAAGCCTCACCCAAAAATATAAACTAGCGGTGCCCGAATAAATTCAGACTCCACAAAAATAACTTGCTCAAGTACCCGAGAGATTAATTATCTCGCTTAGGATTTATGCTTTGAGCTTGGTACAATTTGAAAGGAAAGGAAATAACCTATATATAGGCAAGGGGGAGCAAAAATGCTCCCCCTTTCGTCGATGTGGGATTAATTAACATATACATATATATATGTTAATTCAAATCCCACACGCCACTTTTCATGGGCTGCCTTTGTGCAGCCCATGAATAAGGGTTACGCATTTTTCGGTAACCGAACTTTGTACAAAATATTTTATACTTTTCGGTTCTAACTTACCAATGCAAAATTCCTTATAAATCCTTTCAAATAAATTTTTATTTTTGACTCTAATAAATTAGTTATCAGTCAAAATAAATAATTTGGTCCAACCAAAATTGAATAAATCAATTATAATTTATTTATGACTCTAATTAATTAGTTATCGGTCAAAATAAATTCCTTGGTCTATCCAAAATTGATCTAATCAATTTTAACCAATTAAACAATAATCCAATTATTATTCATGTTATATATTCTGTAATAGAATAAATCTATTAGTTCTTTACTTAGTCCGATGAAGGTCCAATGTGTGTGACCTTATAGGATCCCGAAGTATTGAACTGTTAAGGCTTAACCAACCCGTGTTCTAATGAAACCATTGGCTCGATGTTCTAGACCGTGAATAGAACTTGATTACCTTAAACGACTGTAGTACGCCTCTAGCAAGGGTCTACCATCCCCCATTACTCGGAACGTCATTTATGCTTATGACTTAATCCCGGTTAATGCAATAATTATCCAGTGCGATAAATTCCTTCCATTCTTTAATATTAGTACCATCTGGTTTATTGGGTTCGGTTAAAGTGTTAACCCACTAATAGCAAGGTTGCTCCAAGCTATCCCAGTTATTTACTTGTTACCGAAGTATATTGCCTTTTACCATAGTGTGTTTGACTAGAAACCATTTCTATCAAACACATACTCTGATCAGAGGTTTATGGCAATCATCACTTCAACAAGTGGCCAGGTACAACTCCTTAATATATCCGGAGCGATGGATTCTTTCCGACTACTCAGCCTACCAACGTGCTGTCATCACTATATCCGTAATCACCCGTAGCACCCTAAATTAATGAGTGCATAGCAATGACCCAAAGTATAGCAATAGTACCACACAAGGCAACTAGCATCTCAAGTATGAGGACATTCGCAAAGCTTATTGCATGAAGATAAACACTAACACATTGATATTTATACCAAGTGTTTATCTTGCTGCGGTCTCCAATATATCTCCCAGATATATCCATGTGTCAAGCTTAAGGCACCACCTTCAGTCTTTAGGAGATTAACTGCTTGGACCCTTTCCAAGAAAGTTGACCACATGCTAGTCTTTCCGTTTCATCAATATCCTTTCTTGATGACACTGTGACTAGGGACAGTTTAGACATAATCATAATTGCACATGAAGTAGGTTCCACCAAATATAGTCCAACTATAATTTCTCTGACTTCATGCTATGATATGTCAAGGACTTTTGTATACATACATCAATGAATATATTTTAACCAGCTATAATATATATGTATAGAAACACATTGATATAAACAAAAGAACAAATGCCTTTATTGATTAAACAAATTATTCGTACTATTACATAATTAAGATATATCGCCCTAATTGCCTTAAGGGCATACATCATATCCAACACCTTACCCTAGAGTCATTCTCCAGTAGAGGAATCAGATCCTAGGGGCATCTCCCCATTTCCCAGTAGGGGAATCATCATATCCTAGGGGCATCCCCCTACCGACCTAGGGGCATTCCCCCTTCCTTAAACAACAACATCAGTCAATCTAAGGGCATCCCTCCTTATCCAGCCCTCCTAGGGGCATTCTTTGAGAGGCACCCTGGAAGGGGCATTTCATTACAGAGCGATCGGGCCAAACCCGACATTTCCTACACATAATTTTCAATTTATCGCATCCACACTTCTTTATTCTTAATTGAAGGGGCAAAAATATTTTTGTTTTCACAAAAGTCAATTAAGAATAAAGAAGTGCATGCTTGGACAATGACTAACTCGGTGTTTGATTGTTGTCTCTTTTCAGGTTATTCAAATTCCCCAGCAGGAGAGTCATCTGCCTTCGGAAAGGGATACATCACCAGTTAAGAGAGTCATCCGCCTTAGGAAAGGGATAAATCACTAGTCAGGAAAGTCGATCCGCCTTAGGAAAGGGATACATCACCAGTTAGAAAAGTCGATCCGCCTTAGGAAAGGGATACATCACCAGTCAGGAAAGTCGATCCACCTTGGGAAAGGGATACACCATCAGCCAGGAAAGTCGATCCACCTTAAGAAAGGGATACACACATCTTCCCTAGAGAAGTCATTAGCAAAAGTAGAGTCATCCGCCTTAAGAAAGGGATACACCATTATCAGCCAGGAAAGTCGATCCGCCTTAGGAAAGGGATACACCATTATCAGCCAGGAAAGTCGATCCGCCTTAGGAAAGGGATACACCATTATCAGCCAGGAAAGTCGATCCGCCTTAGAAAAGGGATACACACACCCGCCCTGTTTTAGTCATTAGGGATATGCACGGTAGCAAAAGGAAAGTCATCTGCCTCAGGAAAGGGATACGCATTAGCAAGGAAAGTCATCCGCCTCAGGAAAGGGATACGCATTAGCAAAGAAAGTCATCCACCTCAGAAAGGGATAGACATTGGCAAGGATAGTCATTCGCCTCAAGAAAGGGATATGTATGGTAGCAAAAGGAAAGTCATCCACCTCAAGGAAGGGATACACATTCCCTAATAGAGTTACAAGGGGTACGAATCAGCAAAGGAAAGAAGTTTGCCTCAATAAAGGAACTAATCCATATCATCACCCCAGGTATAACCTCTAAAGCCTCACTCACATCGTGAGATCATACAGATCTATACCTATGATGATCCTATGAGGCACAGTCTGTGAGCACTCTATTTCAATGATCCTTCTCAAGAAACTATGATAAGAGCTATATGATGCAATATCTTATAAGTTTTGTCCATCAGAGGTGTTCCTACCACTACAGAATTGAGTTTGGCCAAAGTTTGAAGACTTATTTGGCCCTTAGGGATCCGTACAGGTACTGCCTGGTGGTACAGATCCACCAGCAGACCCGTATGGTCATTCCTTCTATACGCCTAGGGGACCCCGTACGTGTAGGGCCCTACCTGTACGGGTCCTCTTATTGCCTAAACAAGCTCTTTTAGAAGGAAATCCTTTCCTATTTCGAGAAAACGCAGGTCATGAACGCAATTTATTGCATTCAGACCTCCTTTCCCCTATAAATAGAACCCTTCCCTTCACATTTTACACACACACACATCTCATATGGAAATTATACTAAAACTCTAGCAATTTTTATAGGTATAGAAAAGGTATAGTGGGGGTATAGGAGGTATAAAATTTGAGGTTTTGTCCATATTTTATTCATTCCTAGCTTCTTTTATTAGGATTTAGGGGAGGTTCTGTCCACATAAATACTCACCTAAGTAGTCCTCTTTCATCATCTACTTTGGCCGAGCTCTCTCAATAGTAAAGGGATCATCTCAAAGTGGATTCACGCCGCAAAGGTAATGCTCTTAAGTTTCTAAGAGAGTCACATCTTAGTTATTTCATTATTATTATTCTCTGTTCCTTCTATTATATATGTTCCCTTCAATTCTTGTTTCAGGTCTGGTCCTAACCCCGTATGAGCCTTGTTCGCACCATATATCCCCAAAGATATCAAGTCAGTGCGCCATACTCATATAGAAGGAAATCCCTTTTTATTTTATTTTATTTTTCTGCCACCAATCTGTTAATCTATAAACTAAACTAAACAAAGTTTCTTCCTGGACCAGACAGGACCCGTACTAGTACATTATACCTGTACGGGTCCTCCCTGGTAGTCATACGGGTCCCACCCACCCGTATAGGTACCAATCCCAAGCATATTCTAGAACTCATTTTAACTGATTAAATATCAATCCAACTCACCATTTGCCATGCGATCATTTTCACTAATAATCTAGTAAATCAACCCACAAAAGTTAAAATGTGATTTCACCACAAAATACGCTGAAGTGCTAATTCATGATGTGCTATAAAATCTTCTAACATCTGTGGATGCAGGGGAATTTATTTTCATTTTGTTTTGTAACTTAGAATAAATGTGTAGGTTCTTTTTGCAATTCCATCATTTTTCCACCGATTGTAATTTTTTTATTCCCACATTTATTGCTTGTGCTTTATCGTAATATGTAAATGCATGTAATGAGTGTGAAAGAGTGTAGAAATAGGATTTTGGTGACAATTCCCTAACTTATGAAAACTAAAATGGTTTTACGCGGTGAATGTAATTTTGAATCAACTAAATGAGAAATAAGTGACTCATCCGATACCCGAATCTCTGATTCAATAGGTATGAGTCTCCCGCCCAGAGGGAACCATACCAAAATTCTTTCCCAAGTAGACAACTTGGGTGGCGATTCTATAAATTATATCAAGATTTGGGTCTTGATTCTTTTATTTGTTGAAAATTGGCTAATTGTGCAAACTTTAACTAAAAATGATTTATCACGCCTAAATTCGTCCAAACCCCTAGTGGGCCCCGCCTCTCATATAGGCGCCAAAGGAGACCTACACATCATCGACACCTCACAGAGGGCCTAATACAGATGATCCAGTGCGGCTCCGCCCCAAGCGTACTCATTAAAATAAGATGGGTCAATCTAAGTTAGCATGATATGGAGGTTCACAATCGACCCCCCAATGGGAAAACACAGCCATGATAGGGTAGCGGCCATAAAAACTCTAGCCTCACAGGCCAAAGTCAAATGCCTTCTATCCCCATTAGTCCAAAAGGTCATGAGTTTCTCACAAGAAATTTGCCTAGGCTTGTCCCTAGCATGGCCAATCAAACCTTGATGGTCTCCACATTGAAGTTGGGGGAAGTAAAACAAGCATTGAAGTGGATCACATTACCGTGGAAAGCAAGACATGTGATGGTGTAGTAATCCAGCAGAGTGATGGTATATTCCCCACAATGGAAGTGGTAAGTATGGGTAGTGTCGGACCACCTGCTCAGAATGTGGGTAGAAGTGTCGGCTAGGATGTATAGATACTTGCGAGATCTCAAGTACCTGCAATTCCTCACCATCCTCGTCTCATCGATGATGGCCTTAGCACTGAGGGATAGCGCCTTATACCACTTATAAAAGTGGGTAATACTGGCACCCCATGCTTTGTTACCTAGCTCAATGGATGCACATGTATAACACACCAGTTCTCGATAAATCACACGGTTATCCAAAAGTCATTACATTAAATAAATCATTGCATAAAATAAATAAGCAATAAAATGGATAAGTCTTTGCGCAAAATAAAAGCAATGGTGAAGCTTACTAGAATCCAAGAAAGGTGATCGAAAGGCTTCAAGGCAAACGGAATAAAATTCCCCGGATGAATCCCGTGGTACATCCAATTCGGCGGGAGCCCATACAAAGCATCGGCAGGAACCTCCAATAATTCCACCTACTGACCATCGATGAGCACATTCCGAGTAGTCACTTGAATGGCTCGCAGATCCAATCGGATATTATAAGGCTTGAACCACATGGAAACCCCAAACAATCTGAAAAGAAGGAACAAAAAAGGGAAAAAGATGAAGGAAATCATTATCAAAATAGCTCAGAGGAAAAAAATTTCGAAGAAGAAGAGCAGAAAATGCAAAGAGAGAAGAGAGAATCTTTTGGTGTGTTAAAAATGGGAGCCAACCTGCTGCTTTTATAGACCGCAAGTAATTAGCCCACCGGCTAATTACCTATCCAGCTATTATGCGTTTATGCATCGCACGCTTTTACGCGTAACGGCTATAAAAGTCACCGTTAGATAGGTAATTAGCCCGCCGGCTAATTACGTATACTTTGAAAATTTTTGCAATTTTGCATAATTCATCCATTTTCTGCATTGTTTATAAAACGAGCGGACCTAAAAGCTATTTTTACATAATCACTCATGCATTAAGCATCCAAAAATATTAAATTCGACCCCCGGTCAATTTTATCCTCATGCAACTCATTAATAAATTTTTAATCGAAGGGGCAAAATATGTTTTGTTTTAAAATTTGTCGATTAAAAATATTTTAACTCATTGCATTCCAGACACACTGTTTTGTTTGTTTCGCATACGACAAAATTTCTAGCATGAAATTTATGTGTGCGAGGGGCAAACTGTTAGCACAGGTCTGTTCCAGCCCGATGAGGAATTATGCCTATTTCGTTCAGTGATCAGACAAAAGAGCCAAAAAGGCCTAAATTGTCATCTAAAATCCGAAATTCAAAAATCCACATTCCAGGGAAGCCCCGATTCAGCATTTTCTATTGAAAAGTCAAAAGTTAAAATTTGGTCAAACATAAGTAATCCTCCCACCGGGCAATTACCTATCTACGGTAAAAAAAATCAAATCTTACCGAGAGCTGGCAAGATTTTACGGGATCTGATGTAAAATCTTGTCAGATAGGTAATTAGCCCACAAAATTTTAAGAGAGATGCAAATTTTCAGAAATTCTAAAATTACCTTTGTGTCCTTTTTCTGTTTTGAGAGTCCTAAAAGCCCCAAAACTCTATCAAAACACTTCCAAATTGAAGCTTCATCACCGACACTCGGTATAAACTCAGTTCTTGATCTTTTTAGATCAAGATCCCACAGTGATCTTCGATCTAAAAATGACTTAAACTTCATATTTCATTTAGAAATAATCCAAGATTATAATCATAACTTGGGTTAAATCTATTTTCCAAACAAATCACACTCTAATAACTTCGATCATGTACCGGCTCTCAAGTCATCCTGGATAGACGAAAAGGTAAACTGAGGGTAATTGGCACTAAGCCCAACTTTAAAATTCATCTTTATTACTCTTATGATTACATATTGCATTCCATTTCTTTGGTTAAGTGAGCCATGTTGGTCCCTATGAGGGTCTTTATAAGGTTAGAGGTGGGTGAATGACCCTTTTTCGCCGAATACACAAACTTTAAAAAGTCTTAGTGTAGTGTGTTTGATTATGATCCAGATGATAGATCTGGATGATGCAGTCATGGCAGTATAATGCAATAAATAAAGAGTTAAAGAAATCAAACACAAAGGATTTTATCCTGGTTCGGCCCCGCCTACTCCAGTCCCCGGAGTTTCCTTCCTTCGAGCTTTTCCACTAGTGGATTCCTTTCCAACTGGCAGAAATCAAGCCTAACAATTTATCTCCGGATGTTAAACCCTTCGGGATGTAGGATATACCACTAAAAGCACCAACTCCTACCTGAGTCCTTTAGTCTTTAGTAGGATATACCTCTTAGACTTCTACCCTAAATCTAAGATGTCCGATAGGGAGTTCCCACTCAAAGTAATAACTTTAAGTTGTATCCCAATGTCACAACTCACCCAAGTTGGAGATCCTTTACTCTTGTTTTTACAAAGGTTTTGGTTTTAGATTTCGTTAGTTTTCTAACTCACTTAGGAATCCTTACAACAGATTTGGAATCAATTAATTCTTGGAGGGATTTGTAAACTGATTGAATGCTTGTTCTTTGTTACTTGTTTTTGTCAATCAAACAGCCAACCTGCTTAATTGGTGAAGCTTCCCTTTTATAGGCTTCTATCATAAATATAGCCATTGTGAGTTGTTGAGCTTGTAATAAATCTTCACCCTTGATTAGGTCATAGGTGGTGCTTTTGGAGCCGTTGATCAATCCGTTAGACTGTAATTTGACTAGTTTGATTCCTAGGGATTGATGCTAAAAAGTTGCCAGTGATCGTTTTACTTCGCTTTTTGTGGTGCACTAACTTTTACACCATTAGCTTTTTGGTGTGAGCTTCACACGCCTCCTTATTAGTCTAGTGAAAAAGTTTGTTAGCTTTTTTAGTCTGGTGTCAGTCCTTTTGTCCTTTTTCTGACAAGTGCAAGCTGTCACTTTTATCTTGTTTATAGGGAAAGGATCTTTGACTATGTAGACCAAAAAGCGGAGGGAAAAGTTATCTTTGAAAACTTTTCCTATTGTCTTCAAGCATGAGTCTTTCGGATGTCTTCAGACTCATTGTCTCCTGATCTCTATGCTTCCGGAGTAAGGGCAATCAGTTCTTCGGATGTTGTTCTAGAGGGATTAAAGCTTGTTTCCTTTCTAAGCTTTATTCTGATGATTCCATTTGCTTAGGTATTTGATGTCTTCATTGAACGGCCTTGTAGCTGGATCTTTTTCCGGATGTTTCCATTTGGATTTAGGAGGATTACATGATTTAAGTTTTTGTTTCCTTCAAACCTGATCTGGATAGTTTAGTTTAATTTGTGGTCAAGATCATGGTTTCCCAACAATCTCCCCCATTTTATGGAAATAAAAACTAAGTACTAGGGAATGGAGTATATATGAACTAGGGGGCGTTTGGTTGGGGGGTTTCAGGAAAGAGAAAGGGAATTAAAATATCTGATTCTCTTTGTTATTGTTTGTTTGGACAAGAGAATCAAATTTATTACCCATTTTGGGTAATGGGGTCACCCCTTTCAAGGTCGTTCCATCCTCCCACTCCACTAGGTATTAGCATTCTCTTTCTTTTTCTTTCTCCAACACTATGATCTTATAATTAAATTATTATTATTATTATTATTATTATTATTATTATAAATATATAAAAAATAATAATAAATATTATTATAATATTATTTTATTAATTAAAAATTATATTAAATAATTAATAATAATAATAATAAATGATATCATTATTCTATATAGCCAATAATAATATATATAAACAATTATTAATTATTTTTTATGTCTTATAATATTGTTATAAAATATATATAATAATAATATTTTTATTATTAAATAAATATTATTTATTTAATAATTTTATTATTTATTTAAGTAATATTATTATTAATATTATTATTATTAAATAATATTTATTTAATAATAAATAATATTATTAAATAATATTAATATTATTATAATTTATTTAATTATAAGTAATATTAATTAAATAATATTATTAAATATTATTCATAATAATAATATTATTTATTATTATAAAAATTTCAAGTAATATTTATTTAATAATATATTAAATAATAATAAATATTATTATTTTAATTATATATATCATTAATAATATTATTATTTCTGTAATTATTATAAATATAATATGAATATTAATTAATAATAATAATTAATTAATAATATTTTTATATATTATAATTAATTAATAAAGATTATATATAATTATCATTATTATACTATAATTAAATAATTGATTTTCTTTAATTCA
Source organism: Euphorbia pulcherrima (assembly GCA_947683365.1). Taxonomy (NCBI): domain Eukaryota; kingdom Viridiplantae; phylum Streptophyta; class Magnoliopsida; order Malpighiales; family Euphorbiaceae; genus Euphorbia; species Euphorbia pulcherrima. The sequence continues at coordinate 38,269,159 of CANTUS010000008.1, forward strand.
AAAACTAATAAATGAAATTAGAAGCATTTTCATTCCCTTTCTTGACCATACCAAACACTTCAGCCAATCAAAGGGAATTGCATTCCTTTCCTTACATTTCCCCTTCTTTATTCCCTTTCCCTTTCTTGATGTGAACCAAACACCCCCTAAGTATGATTCTTGATACTTAGACATTTACAGGTTTTACTCCCCCATAATTCTAGCATCCTAACTCCCCAATATTTTTCAATTCTAGCTTCTAGATTTGTTTTAGTACAATTACAGATAGTACTTTAGAAGCAATTTTTGAGAATTAGATATTTTCACTATATATACTTCTACTGTTAATAATAGTTAACATCAATGAAGTTCAGATTACAAATCACAGAAATATATAATAGTGAATCTAGCTATTACAAGATTTTATAAAAATTATAGCTAGTCTAATTCTCTTCGGATGGTCCTCCTTCCTTTTCCTTTCCCTTGCCGGATTCAGGTTCTTGTATACTCTTCCTCCCCCCTTTTGGTTTCCAGCTTGGGGGTCTACCACCATATAAGTTCTATTATCCCAAGCTGCTTGCCATGCATTGGAATAAATAGTGTAGTCAGCACTCCCTTTGGTACCTTCAGCAATAATCTTGTCAACCATTGGAGGAGTAAGATAGAAGGGCCAGATTGTCTTCTTCAATTGATCATAGGATTGTTTGATTAACGGATGAATGCGCAAGACAAACTTTTGATCCTTTGGATTATAGTAAGGAGAGAGGACCTTAAGGAGAGTTGTCATCCCTTTTTGACCAAAGAAGTCGGAGTTTCCGATGCTTGTACTAGGTTGTGGAAGACTGGAAGGAGCTAGCTTTCCAGAATTATAGGAGAGGAAGAGGATCCGGATATTGAGAGGTTATTGATTTCAGTTTGGAGCAGGGTTATTTCTTCACTAATCCCTTTTCGGATATTATGAATGGATTCCATTTGAAGAGAGATTTCTTTGGTGATGGATGCCTTCCAATCATTTATTATCTTCTCTAATCCTGCTAGCTAACTCTGCATTTCATCACCCATGTCATCTAGTATTTTATCTTGAATTTTGGGAATAGTCTTCTCAATAAAGTGTACCAGCATTTCCTGGAGAACTTGTTGGTCTACTTCCAGATCATTGATGACAGGTTTGAGGTCCTTCACAACCATGAATTTTGACAAGTTTTCAAACTTGGTATCCCAATAGGCTTTAATTTCATTTGAGAGCTCGGAAGAGGAGGAGGTGATTTTTTCAACTACTGTTCAACAATTATTTGAAGCCAGGGTGTTGGCTTGATTAGCAGTCCGGTTAGCTGTGGACACATTCTCTTTAAGCTCATTTAGGATTGGTGTGATCTGGGAGAGAGAACCTTCAGCAATAGCTCCTGGAGAGGGAAAATCCAAGACTTTTTCTTCTATCTTCTTCACAGGTTGTTTGATTTCACCCAACTCCTTCTTCACATCTGAGCTAGAAGATTGTCTGAGTAATTCTTTTTCAACTCCTCTTAGATGAGCGCAGATAGTCCGAAGGCTCTACTTGATATACCCTTCCTCATTTTCCTCTTGAGCATCCTCTTTTAGCAGGTGAAGTGCTGCCGAAACTTTGGCTTTTGTTGTATTATTAGCTGAAACTCTAATAAGGATAAATTTTGGAGGGAACTGTTCTTCAGAGGAGCTAGAGGAGTCATCTCTGGAACTAGAGCTGCTTCTGGAGGGTTCATTATCTACTTCTTTATTACTCTCCTCTGAATGAGACCGATCTTGTCCTTCTCTCCTCTTATCTGACTTTTCCCCTGGACTAGCCTCACACTTAGAGTCTGCTTTAGAAGCGTTCTCTTTGGATCTCAGACCCTATCCCTCCTCTGGAGTGATATCATCCGAGTTGGGAGCTAGTTCCTTATACACTATTTGAGTTACAGTGCCTAAGCTTTCCGTATTTACAAGTGCTGTAATATCAGCAGCGAGATCAGCACAAAAATTTAAAGGAGCAATGGCAAGGGGTAGCTTTATTATTGGTGATGGAATTTTCATGCTTGAGTTTTTAATTTTCTCTTCACTTCTTCCCACCTCAACCCCCCAATTACAGGAAATGTCCTCTATCACCCCTTCAATTGCCTTTTCAGGAATTATGATAACTCCTCCAAGCATGTTGGAACTATCCTCAACACCCTCTATAATTGCCATTATAGGACTTATTTCTGTTAGGATTTCAGCTTTTGGAATTAGCAGATTCTCTGGAAGAGATTATGTGATGGGTAGGAAGTTGAATGAGCCAGATTTAGGAATTTTTGACATCTCAGTCAAGGCAACTTGATTTATAAAGATTAGTGTAGCTGATGATCCTCCGGGTCCCTCTATGGCTAGATTATTTGTCGTGTAGTTATCTGCCATAAATGCCATCACCTCTTCATATTGAGGATCTTCCAGAAGGATTTCCTCATTGGCTCCGGGCACATTTTTGCCTTTTGAACTTTTGGCCTTAGCCAACTCCTCCACTACAACCCTCTTAGCAGCCTCCTCATCATTAACTATAGCAGTTGGCGTCTTGGCTATTTTATTTTGATGTTTTTGAGCCTTGACTACTTCATCAAAAGTGCACCCCTTCCTGGTGAATTGCTTGTTTGGCACTTGCATTCCATCTTCAATTTCCTCCTCATCAGACCCATTTGCCTCTGTCAGTAAATCTGATGTTTTTCTTTTTTACCCTTTCTGATAGCCCTTTCTTATTACAGCAGCAACTACTGCAATCGATTCTTTTGCTTCCGGATCACAAACCGGTCTCTTTAACAAATCAACTGTTCTTATCAGCCTTCCCCTTGGTTTTAGCTTTTTTGGAGATTTTTAAAGCAACTGGGTGATTGTTTGTGTGTCTTCATTTTCCTCTTAATCTAGAATCTCAACTTGCTTTTTCACTATCTTGGGTTTAGCAGTTCTTGCCTTCTTTGGAACTGGAGCCTTTACTGCATCAGCAGCTTTTCCAATTATGCTTTTCTTCTCATCTCTTTGCTTCTTGGCCTTTTCTTCATCCCACGTTTCATTGAATCTCATATTCAGAAAGTTCCTCTACACAATGGGCTTTCCACTAACACCTTGAAATCCGATTAAGTCTATTCCGTTTGCTTGAAGAATCCGGAGATAAGAGCTCCATAGGAATTCGTATAATGCTTAAGATAGTGAATGAGGAGCATAGACATGTTGACTTCCTTACTTTCTGCCCAGTGCTCTAATACACAGTGCTGGAAGGAAGACACTGTGGTTAGTGAGCCCTTCCAGATGAGGACTAACTTTACTAGCAAATGCTGAAGATATCTTGGGATTTGAGGCCAATATGTTGAAAACTTTTCCCCAAAATACCTTTCTGGAATCCACATCTCCGGATCATACTTCACTGTGGTCTCATCTCCATCCACCCTCATCAAAACTCTGTTGTTCTTCATATGAAGTGACTGCAAAAGAAGTTCGGAGTGACTATAATCCTTTTTCCTTGAACCATAGTTTGTAGGGCGTCGAATTTCTCATTTGCTCGCAAATTATCATAAAATTCTAGGACTAAGTTTGGGTAAGTTGGGTAGTTTATTTTCAGGAAGCTTGTTAGGTGCTGGTCCTCAAATAACCAGGAATAGGGATCAGTTTCGAAGAGGAAATTATCTCCCAAAAAATCTGTAGGGATGATAGAATCAAAGGGTTTATAGTCTATTGGGATAAAAATCTTGGTCTTTCAGATCAGATTCTGAGAAGACATTTTGAGTTGGAAACATCACAGAACTAGCTTCAGTCATGATTATTGCCATTTCAGAGAAAGGAATTGAAGAAATTAGGGTTTAGGTTTCGATTTTTGTAGAGTAATAGTACTTAGTTGCTCGCGTAAGGAAGAAGGGTAAGTTTGTGGGGTTTATATAGAATTTTCAAAGTGGGGATAGTTTGGTAATCCGGACACTAGTAGTTTGACTGGATTGATGACATGGCAAAAAGTTTTTTAAGAGACAGGTAAATTCAGTTTAACCGGAGAATGGGAACTATTTATTTTAAAAATAAACTATCAAATTTATTGCGCCTGTAATAGCCAAAATATGTTTGAAATTCAAAAAGTAACTATTACCTTTACGCGCTTTTAGGGCCATTTGTCATTCCTGTCTACTGATGTGGCAGAGTTTCTTCCGGTATAGATTTTTCTCTAATGTACCTTCTCTTCCGGATTGACTTTTCTTCCCAAAGATCCGGCATGATTTCAAGCTGTCTTCCGGATTAACCTTAAATTGGATTGGACATTCCAATTCACTCCCTTAGCTTCCCAAATTGATCCTTACTTAGTGGCTTAGTAAAGATATCTGCTCTTTGCTCATTGGTTGGAATGTATACCAATGCAACATCCTTCTTCATCACATGATCCCTGATGAAATGATGCCTTATGTTGACATGCTTCATCCTGCTGTGGAGTACTGGATTCTTTGACACATTAATAGCACTTTTGTTATCACACATAACATTCACACATTCGGATTGAACTCCATAATCTTCAAGTTATTTCTTGATCTAAAGGATTTGAGCTACACAACTTCCAGCTACCATGTATTCAGATTCTGTAGTAGACAATGCAACTGAAGTTTGCTTCTTGCTGTACCATGATACTAAGCAATCTCCAAGGAAATGGCAACCTTCGGATGTACTCTTTCTCTTAAGAGTATCTCTGCCATAATCTGTATCAGTGAACCCTTGAAGTGTGAAATCTCCATTACTTGGTTACCATAACCCAACTTCAGTGGTTCCTAGGAGGTATCTTAGAATCCTCTTTACTGCCTTAAGATGAGAATCCTTAGGAATGGCTTGATACCTTGCACAGTAGCAAACTGTATAGTGTATTCAGGTCTACTAGCTGTCAAGTATAAAAGTGAGCTAATTATCCCTCTATAGAGCTTTTGATCAACATCTTCTCCTTCACAATCTTGGATAGGACTGTATCTGATCCCGTTGGAGTGGACATAGGCTTGCTCTTATCCATTTCAAACTTCTTTAAGATCTCTTTGGTGTACTTTGATTGATTAATGAAAATCCCATCTGGATTTTGCTTGATTTTTAGACCAAGGAAGAAGTTGAGTTCTCCCATCATGGACATCTCAAATTCCTTTTACATTTGAGATCTGAATTCTTCACACATCCTTTCATCAGTTGCTCCAAATATGATATCATCTACATAAATTTGGGCTATAATGATATCATTTTTCTTCTTTTTGATAAACAGTGTGGTGTTTGCTCTTCCTCTGATATAACCCTTGGATATAAGGAATAAGGTTAATCTCTCATACTAGGCTCTAGGTGCCTGGTTTAATCCATGGAGAGCCTTCTTCAGCTTGTACACATGATCCGGATGCTTTGGGTCTTCAAATCCTGTTGGTTGCTTAACATAGACTTCTTCTTAGATAACACCATTTAGAAATGCACTTTTGACATCCATTTGGTATAGTTTGAACCCCATGAATGATGTAAAATCACATAAAATCTGGATTGCTTCCAGCCTTACTATAGGAGTAAAGGTTTCTTTAAAATCAATTCCTTATTTTTGGTTGTATCCTTGGGCAACTAATCTTGATTTGTTTCTCACCGCTACTCCAGATTCATCTAGCTTGTTTCGGAAGACCCATTTAGTGCCAATGATTGACTTTCCCTTTGGAGGTGCCACTAGATCCCATACATCATTCCTGGTGAATTGATCTAGCTCTTCCTGCATTGCCATTATCTAACTTTCAACTCCTTTAGCATCTTAAAATTTCTTTGGCTAAATAAGAGAGACAAAAGCAGCATGGCTCATCATTCTGTTGAGCTGACCCCTGGTTCTTACTGGATTTTGAACATCATCCAGAATATTTTCAATGAAATGATCTCTGTGTGTCTGGATCTCCCTTTACAGGCCTTCATGTTGAACTGGGACTTGCTCCATTTTAGCTTCAACCACTCCTTCTTGGACTTCATTAAAGTCAATCTCTTGTTGGTTGAGATTAACTTGTTATATTTTAGGTTCAAAAGATATTCCTTCATCTTCCTCTTTGTACTTCTTGATATGGAAAGAATCAGGAACTTCTGTCTCTTTCTTTTCTCCAAGATATTCGATTTTTAGAACTAGATCTTCTCGAGTGTAACTTTTCTTACATGCAGGTTTAGTCTCATCGAAATCTACATGTATTGACTCTACTACAGTTTGGGTTCATTCATTGAAGACTCTATAAGCCTTACTATGTATTGAGTAGCCAAGGAAAATTGCTTTATCAGATTTAGGATCAAATTTTCCTAGCTGCTCTCTATCATTAAGGATTTAGCATTTACATCCAAATGCTTTGAAATACCCAATTTTGGGTTTTCTTCCCTTCTAGATTTCATATGGGGTCTTTTCTATGGTTTCTCTAATGACAGCTCTATTTAGAATATAACATGTTGTATTCATGGCCTCTCCCCAAAAGTATTTTGGTAAATAATTTTCACTGAGCATTGTTCTAGCCATCTCAACTATGGTCATGTTCTTTCTCTCAATAACTCCATTCTGTTGAGGAGTGTGAGGGGCAGAGAAGTTATGTTCAATGCCTTTGAAGTCACAAAAATCAGCAAAATTCTTATTTTTGAATTCTCCACCATTATCACTTCGGATTCATGAAATGCTTATGCCCTATTCTACTTCTATCCGGATGAATGTTTTTGAAAATTGGTCAAAGGCCTCATCTTCGCTTGCTAGCAAGAGCACCCAGGTATATCGAGAATAATCATCCACAATGACCATGGTGTATTCTCTTCTACCTAAACTCAATGGTTTGATTGGACCAAAGAGATCAATATGCAAGAGCTCAAGTATTCTTTTAGAAGGAACATATCAGATGGAAGGGAAACTTTTCTTATGCTATTTACCTAATTGACATGCAGTGCATAGATGATTCTTATCAAAAGTAACCTTAGGCAAACCCACTACCAATTCCTTTTTGGCTAGTTTGGACAGGAGGTTCATGCTGACATGTCCCAACCTCCGGTGTCATAGCTATGATTCTTCTTCTTTAGACACAAAAGCATATATTGTTTTTCTCATTTTTAATGTTTACAGCATAGATATTATTTACTCTAGATACATAAAGAATGAGTTGATTGGACTTACTATCATAGATTGAGCAACCTCCGGAATCAAATGTGACTTTTCTTCCTTTTTCACAGAGCTGGGCCACACTTAGCAGGTTAAATTTTAATCCATCAACCAATGAGACATCTTCTATCTTTAACTCAGATCCAATAGTTCTATGACCAATGATCTGCCCCTTTTGATTATCTCCAAAGCTTACTTTGCCTCCCTTCTTCTGGGTCAATGTAATGAAGGCCTTCTCATCACCTGTCATATGCCTTGAGCATCCACTATCAATGTACCAAGTGTGTTGATCAATTGTGGATCTAAGGCATTCCTACAAAACAGATCAAGTGGGTTTGGGTGCCCAATCAGATTTAGGTCCTTCCGAGTTAATAACCATCTCAGGCCAAGGGTAAACATCATAATAATCATTTTTTAATCTACATGATTTAGTAATATGATTGTTTTTCCCACAAAACCTGCACCCTGAAATGGGTCTCTTCTGCTTTTGCTTCTCGTTGATCTTTTCCAGATCCTCCTTCCCATAGTTCCCTTTATATCCAGCTTTTTACACACTGGTCGATGGTCTAAAATGTGTCCGAAAGCTGGTTGGAGGTGCATTTTTGCTGCATAATTCCTCTTCTGGTTGGCAAGTTGTTGATTGTAAACCACCTTAGCTTTTCCCTTTTGAGCAGTAGTATATTTTTGGGCATGGGGTTGCCTACTAACCTCCTTCATCTTTTGATTAAGAGTCTTTTAGAATATGTTTTGAGCAGGAGGATGATGATCTCTTCTTGGAGCTCTTGTCTCTGGCCTCTTCCTGGATACTTCCTTTAATAGATTGATTTCTCTATCCAGTCCCATTATATTTGCATTTAGAATATGGACTTGATTCCTCAGGAAGTTTTCCTCCACAACATCAATATGCTTGGTTGCTTTAACCAGATTGACGTCTTGTGCCATCACTTCAGCATCTTCTGCTAACTCTATCACTGCTCTCTTGAGGGACTTGATTGCTTTTGCATTCTTCTTTACACTCTTGATCACAATAGATAGAGCTCTAGGAAGGTCAAAATTAGAAGTAGAATTAGAATAAGAGTTTACCTCAGTATTTGCTATTTCTGATTCTAATTCTTTGATTTGCACTGTATCTTGCTTAGAGGTATTTCTTTTGGATTGATCTGCTTCCGAATCAGTTAGAGCCATGAATGCGTAATTGGCAGTCTCTTCTTCTTCTGTTGAAGATGAGCTGCTACTTTCTTCACGGTTGCTCCAGGTAGCTACCATTGCCTTCTTTTTGAACTTCTTGGTTCTCTTAATCTTTTGACATTTTGTTTTGATATGGTCTTTTTCTCCACATTCAAAACAAATAGCTTCTTTTTTTGGATCCTTCTTTTCTTCTGGATTCTTTCTAGGTCTGTCCCATCTAGATGTGCCTTCTTTTGATTTTTCGGATTCATAATTTCTTGGTTTCCTTCTGTCTTTCTTTTGTATGAATCTACTGAGTTTTCTAGTTAATAGAGCAAGTTGATCTTTGGTGCTCAGTGATTCAGTGATTAGCTTTTCTTCTCCGGATGAAGTTGATCCGGTGGATTCCGCCTTGAGTGCAATGGCTTTCTTTTTCTCCTCAGGCTTCTTTTCTTAGTAGCTACATCTCTCCAAGGATAACTCTTGGGTTAGAAGATTACCAATGAGTTCATCATAACTGTAAAAGTTTAAGTCATGAGCTTCCTCAATGGTATTCTTTTTATTATCCCATTCCTTAGTGAGACTCCAGAGAACCTTCTTGACCATCTCTACTTCATAGATTTCTTTTCCCAACCTTTTCATCTTATTCACTAGATTGGTGTATCTAGTGTTCATACTGCTGATTGATTTTTTAGGTTCCATTTTGAAGGATTCAAGCTTTTGCTAGAGTAAATCAAGCTTGGCTTCTTTTACTTTAATAGTTCCTTCATAGGTTACCTCCAACTTCTCCTAAATTTCCTTTACAGTCTCACATTCGGATATTCTTTTAAATTCAGCTGCACTAATAGCACAATGAAGCATGTTAACAAAATTTGCATTTTCATGCAACTTTTAAAAATCATTCTCATCCCATATACTTGATGGCTTTCAGGTAGTCATACCCTCTACTTCATAAGTAGGCTCATAAGGACCATCTTCAATAACTAACCATGCTTGCATGCTTTATGACTGGATGGAGTTCTTCATCCGATTTTTCTAGAATGTGTAGTATTCGCCGGTGAAGAGTGGAGGATGGGTAATGGACATACCCTCGGGAAGAAGTTATGAGTTTTGGAAACTCACTTTGATATATAAATCAAAATATTGGACCTTTAGCTCGAGACTGTTAGATCTCTAGTTTTGAGCACTTGCTCTAATACAACTTATTGGTCCCTGTGAGGGTCTTTATAAGGACAGAGGGGGGTGAATGACCCTTTTTCACGGAATACACAGACTTTAAAAAGTCTTAGTGTAGAGTGTTCGATTATGATTCGAATGATATAGTTATGACAATATAATGCAATAAATAAAAAGTTAAAGAAATCAAACACAAAGGATTTTATCCTGGTTCGGCCCCGCATACTCCAGTCCCTGGAGTTTCCTTCCTCCAAGCCTTTCCACTACTGGATTCCTTTCCAACTGGCAGGAATCAAGCCTTACAATTTGTCTCTGGATGGTAACCCCTTCCGTTGTAGGATATGCCACTAGAAGCACCAACTGCTAGCTGAGTCCTTTAGTCTTTAGTAGGATATACCACTTAGACTTCTACCCCGAATCCAAGCTGATTCCTACAGGGAGTTTCCACTCAAAGCACCAACTTTATTTTGTATCCTAATCTCACAACTCTCCCAAGTTGGAGATCCTTACATTCTTGTTTTTACAAAGGTTTTGGTTTTGGATTTCTTTAAGTTTATAACATACTTAGGAATCCTTACAACAGATTTGGAATTAATTGATTCTTGGAGGGATTTGTAAATTGATTGAATTCTTGTTCTTTGTTACTTGTTTTTGTCAATCAAACAGCCAACCTTCTTAATTGGTGAAGCTTCCCTTTTATAGGATTCTATCATTAATGTAGCCGTTGTGGGTTGTTGAGCTTGTAATAAATCTTCACCCTTGATCAGGTCATAGGTGGCGCTTCTGGAGCCGTTGATCAATCCGTTAGACTATAATTTGACCCGTTTGATTCCTAGGGATTGATGCTAAAAAGTTGTCAGTGATCATTTTACTTGGCCTTTTGTGGTGCACCAACTTTTACACCATTAGCTTTTTGGTGTGAGCTCCACGTGCCTCACTATTAGTCTAGGTGAAAATTTTGTTAGCTTTTTCAGTTCGGTGTCAGTCCTTTTATCCTTTTTCTGACAAGTGCAAGCTGTCACTTTTATCTTGTTCATGGGGAAAGGATCTTTGACTATGTAGACCAAAAAGTGGAGGGAAAAGTTATCTTTGAAAACTTTTCCTATTGTCTTCAAGCATGAGTCTTTGAAATGTCTTCAGACTCATTATCTCCGGATCTCTATGCTTTCGGAGTTAGGGCAATCAGTTCTTCCGGATGCTGTTCTAGAGGGATTAAAGCTTGTTTCCTTTCCAAGCTTTATTCTGATGATTCCATGTGCTTAGGTACTTATTATCTTCATTGAACAGCCTTGTAGCTGGATCTTTATCTAGATGTTTCCATTTAGATTTAGGAGGATTACATGATTTAAGTTTTTATTTCTTTCAAACCTGATTCGGATAGTTTAGTTTAATTTGTGGTCCGGATCATAGTTTCCTAACAAGCCACTAGTGCCACTTAAACTATAATATGTGTAAATAAGCTCGAGGCATGGATAAACATCCATAATGTGAGAAAACTCTATCCAAGTTTCTGGGCTAAGACCCAAACGCTGCCGTTACTCTACTGAAATTTTGGTAGAAAATATCAATTTATTATGCCGTTATAATGCTTGTTTTATTTCTTGAATTTATTTCTTAAATAAAGCCATTATAACGCAGAAATTACCACAAATTCCAAAGTTCCAAAATTAATTCAAACAATTTGAACAATATGAGTAACTATCATGTCCAAACTCAGAATCTCGTTTTCTCTTCGGTATAAAAATCCCATTTTGGATCAGTATACCACAATTCTCAGTGGACCTGAACCGGGTGGCAACTCTATTTTATTTTTTTAAATAAAGTAAAAATGCTTTATTTTGAAAATATCTATTCTCAATAAAATGTGCAAATATAATTTTTAATATAATCATATTTTTGGCCTACGAAGCCACCGCATTTAAGCAAACTAGATTTTCTCAAACTAGACCAAAACACGCCCCGCGTACCACACCCTGCGTGCACAACCAAACCTGAAAACGTCCACCCGCTCACATTTGTTCCATGAAGCCACCCAAGGTCGATCTAAACCTTACAAAATTGAAGTCCTTTGCTTTCTCTCCCTTGGACTCAGCCAACGACTGGTTTTGTGATTTGAAACCCGGATTAATCACATCATGGGAACAGATGTCGAGAGTCTTCCTTGACAAATACTTTCCAGCATCAAGAGTTACTAGTTTGAAAAGGCAGATCTGTTTGGCTTAGATGAAAGACACGGAGAGTCTCCATGAGTATTATGAAAGGTTCCAACACCTTTTATAGCCTGTCCACCTTACGGATTTACTGATCAAACCTTAGTCTAGGCTTTCTATAAGGGACTCCATTCTCTATACGGTCCATGTTAGACGCGGCTAGTGGGGGTGCTCTCATCAATAAGACCCCAACTCAGGCTTGGGAAATCATCAAGACTATGGCAGAAACTGCTCCATAGTTTAGCGATCGTGAAGGAAAATCTACATCGAGATCAGTCAATGAGATCAGCTCTTATGATCTTAAAGACAAAATAGAAAGACTCGCTTAACTTGTGCACAAAATAGTTGTCCATACAGAGGTCGCAAAGGAGTGCGAACTATGCAAAAAGACTACTCATACTACTGATGAATGCCCTCGCATAAGAGACCTTGAGTTTGAGCAAGTCCATGCCATGCGGAGCTATAGAAATTATAGCAATTATGGTAACTATGGGAATTATGGTAACCATAATAACTATGTTAATCAGGGGAACAAGCAGCCATACATCCCACCACCACAGAGAAATCAAATAGGATGGCGAGATCATCCAGCACTGGCTTGGGGAAATAATGACCGCCAACAACTATAGGGACCACAAAATTAGCTCGTGGTGAGGAATCAACAGAACGCGATAGTGCCGAGACCTTCTCAACAAGTCCAGGTCCAGCACAACCCACCTCAGCAGCCACGATATAATCCTTATAAGCTTTTCACTACTCTCATTGAGGGCTTCAATAAGGGTTTGAGCTGGTAGACGATCGGATACAAGGACTACAAGGTAACTTCTTAAACATGGAAAAATATATGGCCCAAATAGCTAGCACTCTCTCTAAGATCGAGAACATGGGAAGACTTTTGTCCCAAATAGAAGACAATCTAAGAGAGAATGTCAATGCAATAACGCTAAGGGAAAAGAAAGAGACTCAATCGGAACCACCGAGAGTATAAATAGAGGATGAAGTCATAGTGATTCCGAATAACCCAAAGGAACTAGTCACTTCTACCAAGACAAGACCTTCTATTCCAGAGAGACTAGCGAAGACCAAGAAGCTAAAGGAAGAGAAAGAGAGCTTTGAGACCTTGAGGAAAGTCGAGATGAACATCCCCTTACTCGATGTGATCAGACAGATACCCAAATATGCGAAATTCCTCAAGGAGTTGTGTACCAATTAGAAGAAACAGCATAACCTGGATAATGTCGTAATGGGGGAAAATGTGTCTACCGTGATCCAATGCAAATTACCCCCTAAGCTGAAGGACTAGGGAATGTTCGCGATCAATTGAACCATAGGTCAAGTTAGAATTTAGAAAGCTATGTGTGATCTTGGTGCATCTATAAATGTCATGCCCTCCTCTATCTACCAGCAGATATCAGCCAACCATAATATACCTCTCAAGGAGACCAGGATAGTCTTACAGCTCGCAGATTGCTCTGTTATCTACCCTGAGCAAATTTTAGAGGACGTATTGGTCAAGGCAAATGATTTTGTTTTTCTCACTGACTTTTATTCTTGATATGTACAATTCAGATAGAAAGGGAAACTCAGATTTGCTGCTAGGGAGACCATTCTTGAGTACTGCTAAGACCAAAATCGATGTGCACAATGGTTCTCTCACTATGGAATTCAATAGGGAAATAGCCACTTTCAATGTTTATGATGCCATGAAGACCCCAGAAGAAGATTCGAGCCTATGCAGTATTGATAGTCTTGATCCCATCATCCTACAAATTTTTGCGCTAAATCTCTCAGACGAGTATTTGGTCTCATTGAATGAAGCACTTGACACCAAGATCCTTGATGATATTGATCTAGATGAGAAGGTGAAAGAGGCTATTCATGATCTCGATCCACCTCAACCTACATCAAGACCTGAATCGAAGCTCGCTCTGCCGCCTTTCAAGAAACTCACCCCTTCCATCATCCAACAACCGGAACTTGAACTCAATAGCCTACCAAGTCACCTCAAGTATGCTTTCTTAAGGGATAAGAATACACTCCTGGTGATTATTTCCAATAAATTGAGTCCTGGTAAAGAAAAATGATTGGTCTCCTTGCTCCAGCAACAAAAGGAGGTGATTGGATAGACTATAGCCAACATCAAAGGAATTAGTCCTTCCACTTGCATGCACAAAATCAAGTTGGAGGAGAACACCAAGACTTATAGCCAACCTCAAAGAAGGCTCAATCCTCTTATAATGGAAGTAGTGAAGAAGGAAGTGATCAAGCTTATGGAGGCTAACCTCATTTACCCTATCTCTGATAGTGAGTGGGTTAGCCCAGTACAAGTTGTTCCAAAGAAGATAGGGATCACGGTGATAATGAACAGATTAGGAGAACCGGTCCCCTATAAGGATACAAAATGGATGTAGAGTTTGCATTGACTACCGCAAGCTCAATGTCTCGACCAAGAAGGACCATTTTTCACTACCATTCGTTGATCAGATATTAGAGAGACTAGCAGGAAAGTCTCATTTCTATTGCCTCAATGGAATGTTAGGATTTTATTAGATCCTAGTAGCACCAGAAGACCAAGAAAAGACAAAATTTATGTGTCTCTTTGGCACCTTTACTTACAGACGAATGCCTTTTTATCTCTGTAATGCTCCCGCTACATTTTAAAGGTGCATAATGAGTATCTTTTCTGATTATATGGAAAACATCATTGAGGTATTTATGGATGATTTTGCTGTGTATAGTGATTCTTTTGATGCATGTCTCGATAACCGTGGGTCTGATTTAGTGCTTAGCTATGAAAAATGGCACTTCATGGTAGACAAGGTATGATATTAGGTCATGTTGTATCTAAGAAGGGTATTAAGGTAGATAAAGCTAAAATTGATGTTATTCAATCCTTACCTTACCCTACTTCTGTAAAGGCAGTTAGGTCTTTTCTTGGGCATGCAGGTTTTTATCGTAGGTTCATCAAGAACTTTTCAAAGATCGCCGAGCCCCTATGCAAATTACTTTAGAAAGACGCTAACTTAAAGTTTGGAGATCCTTTCAAGGAAGCCTTTGGCACCATCAAGAAGAAGTTGGTCTCTACGCCCATTATCCAAGCATCCAATTGAGACAAGCCCTTCGAGATCATGTGCGATACAAGTGATAAGGCAGTAGGAGCAGTATTGGGACAACGAGTTAGCTAAGAACCTCACGTCATTTATTATGCCTCTCAGACTCTCGATATAGCTCAGCAAAACTATACCACGACTGAGAAAGAGCTCCTTGCCATCATTTTTGCATTGGAGAAGTTATGTTCTTATCTTCTCTATTCCAAGGTCATTGTATACTCAGACCATGCTACTTTGAGATACCTTATGACCAAGAAAGATGCCAAGCCAAGACTGATTTGATGGATCCTTTTGCTTTAAGAATTTGACATCGAGATCAGATATAAAAAGGGAATAGAGAACTAGGTGGCCGATCATCTTAGTAGACTAACCAATTTAGAAGAACCAAGGGAAGTCCAGGACGAATACCTAAGGGAAAGTCTCTTCGCTACCATCGAGACTCCATTGTATGTAGACCTTGTCAACTATCTTGTGACCAGGTCCAGATGATTTCACATGTAATGACAAGGAGAAGATAAAGAGAGAAGCTGGTAGATATTTCTGTGATAATCCTTATCTATGGAGATAAGGGAATGATATGGTTTTGAGGAGATGTGTTTATAGGGGAGAGATACCGAGACTCTTGCAAGCATGTCACTCTGAAGTTTGTGGAGGTCACAGTGGGCGAAGGAGAACAAGCACAATGCATTATTGAGTGCGGATTTTATTGGCCCCACATCTTTCATGACTCCTATATATTTTGTAAGGCATGCGACAACTGTCAATAGATTAATAATCTTGGACGTCAATATCAGCTCCCGATGCCTCCTATTTTGGTCGTCGAGATCTTTGATGTCTGGGGTATCCATTTCATGGGCCCTTTTCCTTCTTATGGGTTCAAGTACATCCTCCTAGCGGTTGATTATATCTCCAAGTGGATAGAAGCCAAGGCGACCAGGAATGATGATGGAAAGGCCGTAGAAGACTTCATCAAGGATAACAACATCTGCAGATATGGGACAATGAGACTACTTATCGGTGATCGCGGTACACATTTTTACAACAAGATGATCTCGGCGTTACTAACGAAATGGGGAGTCAAGCACATGACTTCCACGACATACCACCCACAAAAAAATGGACAAACTAAGGTAGCAATAGAGAGGTCAAGCTCATCTTAGAGAAAACAGTCAATCCTAACAGGAAAGACTGGAGTCTTCATCTCTTTGAAGCTCTCTAGGCAGTCCGCACAGCATGGAAAGCCCCTATCGGGATGTCACCTTACAGAGTTGTCTATGGGAAAGCATGCCATCTACCTGTTGAGATCGAGCATAAGGCTTATTGGGCCATCAAGGAGACCAATTTTAGGCTCAATGTGGCCAAAGAGCATAGGAGGTTGCAACTACATGAACTCGAGGAGATCCGCCATGATGTTTATGAAAGGAACAAGGCCTAGAAAGAGACCACTAAGCACCACCATGATCTTTTTGCTTCGAGGAAGGTCTTCAATATAGGATAGAGAGTCCTCATATTCTAATCTTGTCTCAAGCTATTCCTGTAAAGTTGAGGTCCCGATGGGTCGGACCCTACGTCGTGACCAAATTATTTCCACATGGAATAGTCATTATACAGTGCATCGAGACTAGGAAGGTTCTAAAAGTCAATAGGCATTGTCTCAAGCCCTACTATGAAGGATTCCAAGCTCACTCTGAGGAAATAACTCTCACAGAGGCTACTGATACCACACCATGATCTCGGTGTGGTGCGTTGAGCTCAACAATGTTAAATAAAGTGCTCTTAGGAGGCAGCCCTAGCATTTCTGACTCTTTGTCTCTCTCTTTTAGTTAGCTTTTTATTAGATGTATCTAGACTAGGACTGGATTGTCTTTATTTGTTGCAGATACAGGTCTATACAAAGTCTGGGAGTTAAAATGTCACACACCAAGAGACGTGATTGAAAGGAAAATGGATGTAAACCAGCTCACGGGCCTAATGCATGCATAGTGGATGACGTGGCAGTCATGAAAGGATATGACAGTTCACTTAATCAAGGTCATGATTGCCCCTACTCTCATTAACACTATAAGAGCCAACCCTTGCACGCCTTAATACGCTACTTAAACCCCTCTCCTCACTCTCAATAGTCACGCTCTCCTTCAAACTCTCAAAGCAAAAACTCTTTCTCTTCTCCGACAAACTTTCCTTTTTCAACGCAATGGCCTCAAATTAAGAAACCTCCACCACCAACCCCATGACCAGTGAGGTCATGATTGGTAGCATCACCTGCGACACCACTCCTTTTACCACAACTACCACTCTTTCCATTGCTACTCTAGCAGCAGAGACCTTCTCCACCGTCACCACTACCGTCACCACCACGGCAGACCCCAGTCTTGTCGCTCTCGCCGCTACTGCCACTACCATCTCCACTGCACCAACTATTAATATTTATGCTCCCGCCACCGTGGTTGGCCTACAAAAGACCATGGCAATGCCAAGCTATAGCATCCCTACTCTCGCCACCTTTGATAGCACCACCACAACCCCCGGTGAGACTCTTCTTACCATTGATCCTATCTCTACCATCTTTCCCACCGCCGCTGAACAGGAGGAGTCTGATAAGACTTTAGTGAAAAAGGAAAAGAAAGCTAATGGAGGGGCTAAAACCCAAGATGTCCCCATCGAGATTGATTCTGATGGGGAAAGCGTCTATACACCTACCCCTCCCCCTGCCAAAAGAAAGATGCTCACTAGGAACGCCGCCAAAGGCCAGAGCTCTAAAAAGGCCAAAACGATCAAGGAAGAGAAGACCGCTGCTCCTGATGTAAAGAGCAACATCCACGGCTCTTTTGACCACCCTGCTCCATGCACTACTTACGCCCGATTCAAGGGGCATTCATCGAAGCCCTGTAAGTCCGCCTACAAAGACACCATGACCACTCTCGGTATCAACCAATTCATTATTGATGCCTTTCACCATGATCTTGTGGCTTCTCCTGCTCTTCATCTGTTTTCTCTCCTACCAGTTCAAGCATGACCCTAGTCTGGGAATTTTATGCTACTTTCTAGTTCAAGCAAGACTACATAAGCTATCAAGAGGAGGGGGTGGTCAAATTTCATCTCGCTGAGAAGAATGTGATTTAGAGTCTCGACCACTTCAACAAGGCTTTAGGGGTGACTGACACCCCTGATGACATGTGTGATGCTCTCCCTTTTAATTTCAATGCCGTCGAGACCTACTTCTCCCTCTACAACAATGATCCCTGAGTCACCACTTGGAAGTCCGATGACTCTCGAGACTTCTACATTCATTAGCCCTACCTAAGGTATGCCTACAGAATTCTTGCCTTTACCTTTTCTGGTCACCATAGAAGTTCCGAGACCCTAAACAAGAAAGAAGTGCACATTCTATGGTGCATGAAGAACCATAAGAAGCTCCACCTAGGAACCTGACTGGCTAAGCAGTTTTAATATATCCTTATATAGCCCAAGAGCCCTCTAATTCTAGGCATCATGATCTCGATCATTGCGCATGGCATGGAGCATTTCAAGCTTATCCACTACACCACGACCCCCAAAACTCCACTCCTAAACTTGGAGACTCTTGGGATAATGCTTCTCACTGAAATAATCAAGGAGATCATAGTTATGTTTCCTCCTGGTCCTCTTGAAGAAAAGCCTACTCTACCTACTCCCTAGGACCCACAGTTAGACCAACCTACTCGCTATGACTCTACTCCTTCCGCCGCCAAGCTCCTCCAAAAGGTCACCAGTCCGGAGAACCAGTACAAAGACCTTTTCAAAAGCCTCATTGAGCTCGGTGCTAAAAATCATGACCTCTAGACCAGCTGCGATGCCCTGGAATTGAATATAAACCTGATCATTTAGCAGTTCAGGACCCGACAGCTATAGAGAGATCAGCTGAGTCTCTTTTACCTCCTTCCTCGTCCACCAGGACAGTAGTGTTTTAATTTTCCTTCTCTTCTTTTTTTCTTTTTCTTCTTTTTGTTTTTCTTATTTTGCATTAAGGGTAATCCTTAGTTTAGGTATGGAGAGGGGATTTATATGTTTTTGCTTCTTCTGCTTAAATCTTTTTCTTATTTTTAACATATTTTTATCTTTTGCTCTAGAAAGAGATTTTATAAGAACTTATGCCCCATATTTTTGCCCATGCAATGACCTTGTTTTGCTCTCTAACCTATCATTGAGATATGATGATACCTAAGATAAGAAATGTTGTGTAAATAACCAACTGAATAATTAACAGGACTATCCCGATTAACTGAAACTTACATCGAGACCTGAGTTGAACATTGATACTCCAATCTATAATTTCTGATAGTCACCTTGTAAATTCCTTGGTCCCGGTGAGTACAAAAAAGTGTAACATGATTTTATTGTTTGAAGTGCTTTAACCTGACTTGGATTTAATTTTAGTTAGTCCCTATGTTTCATAAGATCCTCCTTCGAGACCTTGTAAAATATGGTATCAATCTTGGTGGTTATTTTCTGCTTCCGCAATTAGTCGAAATGAGGCTTACTTAGCTCGCAACCTTGTTTGTCTCTTTCATAGGGCCGATAGAAGAAAGAGTTATCCACGGCTAAAAATCGGGTGAAGACTCTTTCATAGGGTCGATAGAAGAAAGAGCTATCCACGGCTAAAAACCGGGTGAAGACTCTATCATAGGGAAAAATTGATGGAAAGTGCAGTAAGACCTAAGAAAAACGACAAAGTGCGTAATGAGAGAAATTGGCTTGAAAAATAGAAAAGGGCTAGCAAAGCTAGTAAAATTGTAAAATCCGACCCAAACAATGGCTAGATGTATCTTAGGGATCCCACCAAGTAACAGTGTGCTTTGATTAAATAAAAAGGTTTAGAAGGAGTCATCTTATAATCACCAGGATGCGCTTAAATCTAAATCTAGGTATTTATAATATTTTATGTACTTGTGCTTTAATTTGGTAAATACTCTCAGGTAAAGTTTTGAACAAGGTCTTCTTGATGATAATCTTACATTGGAATGCTTAGTGGTTAATGAAAGGCCTCGATATGAGTCTCGGTGAAAGAATTTGGTCTCTGTTTAGTTATCCAAAGGTTATTTGTGCAGTTTTCCCATCTTCCTAATTCTTAATGCATACTTGAGGGCAAGCATGGAATAAGTGTGGGGAGATTTGATATGTTGTATTTTCTGCATGTATTTATGTTAATTTTCATATCACTGAGACCATGTTTTTAGTCTTTGTGGCTGCTATTACTTTCTTTTTTGTCTTTTTCAGGTTTTGAAGGCACTTTGGAGAAAACATGCGATATTTTAAGAAAAAAGAGCCTTTCACAGATACCTGAAGCAGACAGTGGGAGCGATACCTGGTCCCGGTGACTCCAGAACATTTCAGAACGACCAAGATGACACCAATACTAGAGCACGCCGAGTTCAGATCTAGAAGTTACCCAATATGGGCAAATCCTATTCGAGAATAACCCATCTCAAAAGGGAGTTTCATCACTTTCCTACTTTTATAAAGGGAATGATTTTACTACCATTTAAAGACCAAGACTAAAAGGAAATGTATCAATCAAAATAAATGTGAAGAGTCCTATTTTGTCACTAAAGAAGAAGCATAAGGAGGAGCATTCATCTATAAATACCAAGACCAGCCATTTCGAAGGATACACAATTTCATATACAATTCCCATCCAATCTATCATTCAGTCTTTCTAGTCTAGCTTTAGTCTTCGTGTTCTTTAATTTCAAGTACTTTGATTTACAGTTTTGATTTTGAACATTTCTAAGTTTAATTACAATTTCATTTTCAACTTTATTTCTTTGTTTTAATTTCAGCCTTTATATTCTCATCATGATTTATTTTCAGTCTCTTTATATTTTAGCACATTTAAATTCAATCATGTTCATCTAGAATTCTCATGGCTTGACCAATTAATGGTCAAGATTGAGTTTAAATGGTGTGAGGACCGTAATTGAATACAGAAATTTGCAAGGCGACCTATTTACCAATCTCAGTACTCGAAGGGTTTTATGGTAAGAACATCACATGGTCTCGCTATTTGGACTTATCACCCATTTGGTAAGTCTTTAGTTAATCTCTATTCTTGCATCCGTAATTGTGCCAGAAGAGGGATGAAGTAACAATGGTCTCCACCGAGACTGGAGAGAGGTAATCTTACGCCTATTGGGAGTGCTTCACTACTTGTCGGTAAGGATTTAGGCTTTTCTTATTTATATTGCTATTCGCTGGTGAGCTCTTGGTGCGAAGTCGAGAGATACAATGAGTAAGAGTGAGGTCGTGGCACGAAGTCCGGTCTCCATATACAGTAAGAAAAAGTTTCTAGTACTGTACGGTGCATGATTATTAGTAATACTAAATCTAGGTCTCGTTGCAATTAATTTCTTATCCTATGATCACCATGACATTCAGTCTTGTCCTATGTTGGTTGAGCCATTGTTTCTTATTCATTACTTACCTTATTTAGTTTTAATTCACAAATTTCCATTGAGAGTACTTCTAGGTCACGCTGTGTGTCGTCCTCTAAGAATAACGTTGTCAAATACCGTTCCTTGTGGATTCGACCCCCGCTCGCTACTAATTACCAGTTTGTTTTGCGCAAGGATTTATTTTTGGTGGTCTCGACACCCATCAAGCTTTTCTGAAAAGCTCCATTTTAAAGCTTTTCTTGAAAGGTGTAGATTTGATTTTAGAAAAAATAAATCAGACATTTCATAATTAATTAGTAAGAAAGATTAAAATGTGTTGTTTAAAGCCAAAATATGTAGTATTATTAAAAGTTTGTGAGAATAACTTATTGTTAAAGCATTTCAAACAATAATGTCAAATCGACCCTTAGTGGATAGCTCATTTTGAATTTTTTTTTCAACTAATTTTGCTTCTAAGTGGTATTTGAGGTTATAAGAGTCCACTCGCTAGTCGTGGGAACTGCTAAGTGAGGCGTTCATTATGCCATACACTTTTAACACTCAAGTCAAAACCACTTTATGTTTAGTGATATTATAATTATTTTGTCAAATTTTATAGTTTCTATAGAGTATAGTTTGTTAGGGGTTTACATAATAATCTGTATCCGTCTAAAATTGTTGTGTTAGTAAGAAATCAAAATTTTCACTGAAGAAATATATTACTTTATTTTAATATATAATGAGCATTTTATCTATATTTGATTATCGTTGCCACTCTCAATTGATTATGGATTTCGATAATTTAATTTTGTGAGGACACGCATAAAATCATTTTTCACCAAAATATTATATATTTGTTTACTGAATAAATAACAGGGTAAATAGTTATGACCTCCCTGAGTTTTGATCAAATATATTAGTACCTCCTTTTATTTTACAAATATAATTTATAACTCATTGAGTATTGCTTTTAATATATTAAAACCTCATTGTATTTTTTATTATCTCTTTTTATATCAAATTTCTTAACCTAATATATTTTTATGGATAAAATTATATATATATATATATATATATATATGAGACATCAAAATTCTATTGATAATTGGCAGTGAGTGGATGCGAGTAAGGAGGATCGATGATGATTGAAGAGAAAGAATGAGTAGAAAGTTATGGAAAGAGATGTGGAGAGAGAAAAGAGTATGGTAGTAGCGTATGTAAGGGTGTCCTTAAGTGTAAGGGTGGTGTCTTTATATAGACTTTTGAAATGATAAGGTTTTGGAAAGGTGAATAGTATTTGAGGGTATTTTTGGAAAGGTGAATAGTGTTTATCGGCATATTTGGAGTTTTGAAGAGTATTTAAGGGCATTTTTGGAAATTTGAAAATTAAAAGTATTTCGGGAAAATTGGAATACGAATATTTTCTGCTCTTCAAGCAATGTCTTTAGATTGTCAGTTTGATAAGATTCCTTTTCGTGATATCTTCAGAACCTTGTCAATTATTTTTCAGAAATACAGTGTCTTTAATGATGTCTTCAGGACTAGATAATTCAAACAAATTTTCTATTTTTCCGTTTTTTTTCATTTTTTCATTTTTTTACTATAAAGTGAACATAATACATAATACAATGATAATTAAAACATAATACGTATTACAATAATAATTAATTATATCTCCGACCAACATGTAGGCCAGATTTGATAATTTTCATCGTTGTCGCTTAAGTTGATTGTATTTTTTCCATCAGAAGTGTCGTCATCAAATGTAAGCGTATATTATTGGAGAATTGTTACATTTTTTAGGTGTTTTTGCCGCATCCATTTTTTCGCAAGTTGGGATTTTTGTGCCAAAAATTTGGAGTTGGAGGATATTGCAGACCTAAGGAACAAAGTACTTTATGCAGAATATTGCAATTGGAGGATATCTTTTTTCATCAACGGATGGTTGAAAAAATCTTTTGAATACCTCAAAACATGTAAATACTTCTTTCTTGAGGATCATTTCAGTGCATCCTTAATTTATCCACCAATATCTGAACCAATTAGGAAGATTTTTTGCTTGGATTTTTCTGTCAAAGTACAATAACCAAGTATGTCTTCTTCCAGAGTTCTAGATTAGGAAAGCATTCCACCATGCTTGTTGGTAGTCCCAATAGTTGAAAGTAAGTCTGGAGAATTTTTCATCGCTTTCATAAAATGTTGGGGGCTGTGATGGGGGATGTCCCCAGCTAGAGATTGTCAATACTTTGTGGATTTTATAAGTGAAATAAGCCGGAACAGTATGTTCAGTTTTATGAAAGAAATGTTTAAAGGTGGCTGATCTTGTGGAGCTAATAATTTTTTCATAAAACTTAGGGGTTTTATTTATATCCCAAGGTTTATAAAACCAATTTTTTCTAAAAACATTTTCAAAAAGAACATACGGGTCATTTTTAGGAGCTGAGGGACCATAACCATAAAATTCTTTTTCAATAGTAATGATGTTCATATATTCCCTTTTTGGAAGAAATTCGCTTGGAGAATCACTCTTTTGTCTAGGTCTTAAAGAGGGTTCAATTCAGTAATGGGAAACTTTTTTGTGTTGTAGAAATTTGTGTTGGAAAATTAATTAAAGAGAGGGCTCTTGATGAAGATTCCCCTTCTTCAATTTTTAAAACGGGTTTTTCTTCAATCATTGGATTTTTTGGAGGATCGACTTTCGCCAAGGTTTTCTGGAAATTTAGAGATTGTGTAAATAATTCCATCACCCACTTTTGGACCTTTGGATCTATGGGTGATTGTATAGTGTCTTCAATTGTCTCTTCCTCTTTAACTGCTTCTTTATACGTTCTAATATTGTCGTCATTTGAATCTGGAATCTTTTTTTCTTTACTCTTTCTAGGCATGGCTGGCATTTTGGCGAAATTCACGGGTTAGAAAATTATGGTTGAAATTTGTATCTCCTTTGATTTATTCAATATCAAAATAAAAAATACTTAAAATAGCTTGCCATCTAGCAAAAATTTGTTTTGGGGCAAGGTTTTTTACGTATTTTTGTAAAACTTCTTTAGCACTTTTGCAATCAATTCTTAGAAGAAATTTTTTGTTTAACAACATACTTTGAAATTTTGTAATACACAAAACAATACTTAAAATTTCCTTTTCAATTGTTGAAAAATTCATTTGACAACTATTCCAATGTCCAGAGGTAAATTGAACAATGCATTCTTTTCTATCAACAACTTGTTTCAAATTTCCTCCATATCCTTAATCAGAGGCATCAGTCTCAACTACTTTAGGCAAAGAAGGATCAACAATATGTAAAAAGGAATTTATAAAACTTCTTGTTTTATTTTTTGGATAAGATTGGTATGTACGTCGGTCCATGTGACTGATTTTTCTTTAACCTATCATGCAAAGGTTTAGCCATTCTATTGATGTTTGGGAAAAAATCAAGTATATAATTAAGGCTTCCTAGAAATCTCTGCAATTGATTTTTATCAAGAATTTTGTTAGGAAATTTGTTTGCAAATTCTAAAGACCGTTAAATTGGCATAATAGTTCCTTTGGATATGTAATGTCCTAAGAATCTTATGCGAGTTTGAAATAAAGAAATTTTTTATTGAGATACAACCAAACCATTTTTCTTTACCACATAGAAAAAAGTTTTAAGATGTTTAAAACGTTCATCAGTATTGTTGGAAAAGATTAAAATGTCATCTATGTACACAATACAAAATTTTGAGTAGTCATTAAAAAAGTCATTCATAATTCTTTGAAATTCTGAAGGAGCATTTTTCAATCCGAAAGGTATTACATTCCATTCGAATTGTCCAAAAGGAGCTGTAAAGGTAGTTTTATATCTATGAGATTTTGAAATTTGTATTTGCCAAATCCGGATTTCATGTCGAATTTGGAGAAAATATATGAAGAATGAAGTTTTTGTAAAAGATCTCTTTTGTTGGGAATAGGATATCTAATCCATCTTAAAGCATTGTTCAAAGGCTTGTAATTGATAACTAATCTTGGCACTCCTCTTTCAATTTCAAAGTTTTTATTGACATAGAAAGCAGCACAACTCCAAGGGGACCTAGATTTTGAAATTAAACCTTTTTGTTCTAGTTCTTGGATTTCTTTTCTACAATATTGTTCCAAATCATGATTCATCTGAATAGGTCTGGCTTTTGTTGAGATTTGTCTTTCATCAAAATCTTTCTCACAGGGTAGATCAACAATATGTTGTTTTCTATCCTAAAAAGCAGTTGGAAGATCAAAACAAATTTCTTTCTCAATCAAACTTTTAAAAGCAAAAATATTTTGTTGGACTAAAGAAGAATTTATTTGGTTTTCAATCCTTTTAGAAACAATATCCTTTTGAAGATTTTGTAAATGATGAGTTTTTCCATGAATTAAGACATTAATGGAATTTTCATGTATAGAACAAGCTTTGACTAGATCTAGACTCTTAGTTCTAGGTTTTTCAATAAATTCAAAAATTGACTTTCCTTTGCTAGTTTTTGAAGAAATTGAATCACTATTTACCATATAAGGAGTAATTAGATTCATGAAAGTTGTTCCCAAAATCACACTGTGGTGGATGTCTTTGATAGAAAAAAATAAAGTTTTTAAAAGAATACCATTGTTGAAAATCGAGGCTTCTGTTTTTGAATCAACACATAGTTTTGAATTGTTTGCTGCATAAAGTCTTTCTTCAGTTTTTTTCTAAAAATTCACTTGGAAAAGTTCCTGATTT
The DNA here is from genome assembly GCA_947683365.1 of Euphorbia pulcherrima. Lineage (NCBI taxonomy): Eukaryota > Viridiplantae > Streptophyta > Magnoliopsida > Malpighiales > Euphorbiaceae > Euphorbia > Euphorbia pulcherrima. Next base: position 38,295,078 of record CANTUS010000008.1, read on the forward strand.
TATGCAATTTAAATAAGCACCAGTGTCAAAAAGCGCAACTGTAACAAATGAGTTTGCGAAAATCATCAGCACCGATCAGCCTAAGCAGCTCATGCATTCATACATACATGCATAATATTTATAACTATCCTTCATTTAAGGATTGAGCGTCCAAAGAACATATCAGTCGGACTCGATGCTCAACCTCAGCGGTTTCTTCAGACTCTCGGAAATCCTAACTCAATTTATGTTTCATACTTCCATTTTTATTGCTTAATTGAAGAGGGAAAAATATTTTTGTTTCCACAAACTCAATTAAGCAATAAAAATGCAACTCATGTCACTTTCTAATATCTCAAAACTTCTTTGACAAGTAAGCCATGCGGTAATCCCGATGGGCAAATGATCTGAGGAACCAAAATTCAAACTCAGGATATCCTTCCGGGGCACCTCTATCCTTCTAGGGCACCACCATCTAGCTCTCAATCCTTCCGGGACACCACCATGTGGCTCTTGGAAAATCCCTCTAAGGCACCTCCATTCAGCTCTCAATCCTTCTAGGGCACCACTATGCAGCTCTCAATCCTTTCGGGGCAGCTCCATGCAGCTCTCAATCCTTTCGGGGCACCTCTATGCAACTCTAAATCCTTCTAGGGCACCTCCAAGCAGCTCTCAACCCTTCTGGCGCACCTCTATATAGCTTTCAAAGACATACCGAACAACCAGCTTCTCTGGACTCCCGAAAATTTCAACTCAGTTTAAATTTCATGCTTACATTTTATTATTAATTGAAGGGGCAAAAGTTTTTCTCTCGACAAAATCAATTAAGTAATAAAAACGAAAAATTCTCAAATTCTCCTAATATCAAAAAATTTCGTTCTTGACATGTCTGTTGATTTTATCACGAGGAATAAAATCACATATACGTCAACATCATCTCGCGAGAGGGACTGTAAAATCTTGTGCTCACAGACACCTTTGTCTCACTAATCCCAATAATTAAAATGAGTCAATCAATGAGTCTAACGTACTAATCAATGGCTCCGAAAGCGCCACTTTATATCTGATCAACGGTAAAGATTCAAGATCATATCAACGGTAAAGATTCAAGATCATACCAACGGTACACAACAACTAAATTTATGATCCAAGCCTATAAAAGGGAAGTTTCACAAATTGAGAAGATGCTAGTTAATTTTACAAAAGCTATTATAATGAGAATTCAAGCTATTCAATCAGTGAACTTATTCCCTCCAAGAACCAAGCACTCCAAACACTCTAAACTTCAAAAATTCATTACACAGATGTTTTAGGTTTCCAGCCCAAGTTCGGCTCATTAGTGGAGGCTCGCCTTGGAACGATGATGAATTTTTTGTCCAACCTTTTATGGACTAGTTGTTCTAATCTTTGGGAGTTGAATCACATTTGGAAAGTACCTTTTTGATGATTTTGGACCTTTGACCGCACTTAAAAATTATTAAAATGCATTTAAACTTTAACTGTTATCTTTCTTTGGCACGTAGTAAACTGTTTCACAATTCCCACTTGAACCCGTTCTTTTTATGTAAACCTCATTATTTTTCCTAGATTTTAGACTCTCTGAGGTTTCCAAAATGTTAAGAATCGCATAAATCAAATTACCGTAGTGAAAGTTATGAATTTTTTAAGTTTAAAATTTCTAAAATTTAAAAAATCCTAGTATCCCCCTCCACTTGCCGGCCGGAGTCGCGCTGGAGGGCCCTCTGGTGGCGGTTGTAACCGCTACAGGGGTGGAGGCCGCCGCCACCGGGGTGGCCACCCCTACCACTAGGGTAGCTTTGGCCGCTACCCTAGTGGCCTTCACCGCCATAGCAATAGCGGTGTTGGTGACAGCCATGCCGGTGACTGTCACCTTGGCACGGCGAGATTCAAGTTGTGTCTCGCTTTCCTTTTCTCTCTTCGCGATTGGTTGAGTATTTTCCCCTGAAAATTCACCAAATCGGTGCATTTTTTTGAGTGGGAACCATTTAAACCCATCTAAGAGAGAGAATAGAGGAGGACTTTTTATCGACATTTGGAATCAAAAATCTGACTTTGAGAGAAAACGAAGAATAAGAGAGAGAAAGTGATGAACTAGAGAGAGAAAGCTTAAGAAAAACATAGAATCTGGGTTTAATCTCTTCTAACCTCGATTATCAGTCGTTCTTAGGCTTTATCTCATAGCTTAAACACTAAAAGTGATTAGAAATCATAGGTTAAAACGAATTAAATAGGTTTTTAGAGACTTTTCACAAATACTACCTAAAATTCGTCACTAATCGGTCGCAGATTCCAACAAAATTTTTGTCACTGTTTCGTTTGAAAATCATCAAAATATCTCACCAATGGTTGACTTGAGTCTCCAAAGATAGATTCACGACCTTGAGTTAACAAATCTTAGTTCCCTTATTTTTTAGTTTATTTTATTGCATTTTTAGTTGCTGTTTTGGTGATTTCGGGGTTTTTTCCCCCTTGTTTCTTTGGTGTTCTTGCAAAATCCCAGAAAATGGTGAGACCTTTATAGGGATAGCCTTCACCGCTATCCCTATAGCCTTGACCACCATTCTATGGTGGTGAAGGCTATAGCTATAGATGTGAACCCTATCCCTATACAGGTCCCGCTACTTTTTGTGATTTTGGGTATTTCCTACCCCAAATCGATAGAATCAACATTATTTGTGTATTTTAAGTCCAAATCTATTGAAATAATGATTGATTACGACTTAAAACCTCGATGATTTTGAGTTTATGGCCGTAAAAACACCCGGTTTCCCCCTTAAGAGCAAATTTTGACGGTAATATTGTAGTCACAGCCTTGACCGCCGTCTCTATAGCCTTGACTATTGTCCCTATGGCGGTGGCTGCCATAGCAACGGCATAAAGACTGTTGCTACAGCATTGCCCGTCTGATTTTGGTTTTAGCTCTGTTTCGGTTCTTTTTTTCAGTCGTTTGTCGTGCTTTTTTCGCGTTTTTCTCACTAATTCACACCCGAAAATTTTTCTAAAAAATCATAAATATCCTAAAATAAGTTAAAATACATTTTAATCTGATTTATTTAATTTATTTATTATTTAATTAATTAAATAGCTTATAAATACCCAAAAAGATGTGTTTTTAGCTCTGAAAAATCTTTAAAAAATGTTTTTCTACCTTATTGAAATTTAATTTTCTGCCCTATAATTATTTGGTGTTATTTGTGAATATTTGTGTGGGGTTTATCATTTTTGGAGCTGGCTCGATATTAGTAAGTTTGATTGAGGCCCGATTTCGGTCTTTCGTTATTTATACGTTTTATTTTCCCGCATTAGAAAAATGCATAGGAACTTGTAAAGCCGTGTAATAATTAATTCATCTGCTTTATTTACTGCTTTCTGCATGCTGCGCTGTGTGACGTATGGATATTATAACTGAAAATTTTAATTAGGAGGGTTTAAATCGTATAAGAATTGAAGTCCCCTTTATTAAAATGTAAATGGTTTGATTTAATAAATGAAAAGTAAGCAACATCATCCGAACTCGGAATCTCTGTTTTAAGGTACGGTCTAACCACCCGATGGGAATATTGTACCCAAATTCCCGATAGAGCTAAATCGGGTAGCAACTTTGTCTTAAAATACGGGATTCCGATCTTGTATCTTTTTATCATTTAAATTGGACTAAAATTCAACTTCAACATCGCTTTTATCAGTCTATTTTTCATCACACCTCTAAATCGAGGGTTCTCCCTTAGCACGCTTTATAGTGCTTGTTATCCCACACCCCGCCTCTCATGCGGGTCCGTGCGGGAAAAGGTCTCCCGCTCATAGTGGCGACTTTGCTGGGGATTTCCCCTTAACTTAAAATTTGAAAAATCGCTCTCATTTTCAAAATTGGTTAAAGGACTTTGATGATGTTCTGAAATCATTTTTAAATCAAAGCTTTATTTTTTATGCCTTTTGAATCCATCACATAGTTAGATACTAGGTTAAGGTGCCATTATCTCACCCCATTAAGCTCACTTGTATACCTCATGCCTGCCAGGAATTCGGGATATTAGTGGGTGGCTCACTCGTTTCAACCAACGCGTAATTCCCATGATAGCGCTCATTTGAGGAGTGGTTAAGTTACATAGAATAAAGGTAAACGAGATCCTTCTATAGTATTGTTCTACAATACCAACAGTTTGAGACCATGACCATGTTAGATAAAGATATAGCAACTTCCCCTTAGGAAATCACCAAAACATGTATGTTTCAGATTTAGGTCACATAATCAATTGTCATTTGTTGGCGTTTGAGTTAAGCCCCGGATCTTTTCAATGACATTGCGCGGGAGTCATACGGTGGGAAGAAGTTCGCTTTTCGCATGCTATTTGTGTTGTGCTCATGTATACGCCTCTCATGCATAGGCCGCATGGGCTGAATTTTATTTTATTCTTTCGCCTACCTCTACTCTCCCCTCGCTTGAAGGGGGAGTTTAACAAAATGCTTGAGATCATTCGAGTCCCGAGGAACCGTATCTAGTTTGCTAGGCATAGCGAGGGTTTTGCACGTCTCACATATTTTAGGGTTACCATTCGTATCATAAGTTTTTCTGCTCTCTCCCTCTCTAAACCACCCTATGTATATTACATTCATCACCTCAAATTATCGTGTAATCATTCACCTCATTCATGGTTTGATTCCGGCTGATCAACTTTCGGTTTCCGAGTTAGGTCAAATCGTCCTCACTGTCGTAGTCTAGTTTGGTCTGAGCTCGATTGTCAGTTGATCCGTCATCCCGGGAGTTCAAGTTTAGTGGCTCCAGAGCCTAATTTTTTCTATCATGTTTAATATTCTACCAGTTAATGAGGTTCCTTCTGAGGGTATTCCTCCTCCTCTTCCTCCACCTAGTCAGGAGCAATCTTCGTTGGGTACTAACATCGGTAGTGCTATGGCCATGTTCCTCCGATCCGACCTATTCTACACTACTATTCAAGAGCAAGTCTGTTCTATTTTGGTAGAGGAAAGGAATGCTTAGGGGCCATTAGGGCTAGTTACTCAAGTTCAAGGTCAGTATAAGGCTGCTCAGATTAGTCAAGGTCCGATTTCGTTAGTTCAGATTCCATTTTCAAGTCAGACCGTCTTGCCAAATCAACCTATCCATCCAGGTCAATTCCAGTTTGGTTAGAGTTCCACTAAACCTCCTTCATCCTCCACTACTATGGTCTTCACTTTTCCTGCTCAGAGTTTTAGACTAGCCACTCAGTCACCTCCATCATTCTCTCCGTCGACCTTTGTATTCCCTCCTCAAGACACAAGGATGATTGTTCATACTATAGTCTTCCCCCACTTTTTCAGGGGGCTTCACTTTAAATGACCGTACCTTCAAGGGGTTTTACCCTTCCTTCGATGCCCCCAATGTCTTTTTCTCCTCCTAACTTTATGGTTACTCTGAGTGGGACCACCTATCCTCACAATCCATTCAGTCAGAACTTCCAAGAACATCCTTATATTAGAACTCCATCACCGCTGCCGCCCTTCCAGTTTGGTGCCATTTCTACTCCGAACAACTAGGTCACACATTTTCTGGGTGTGACACCAATCGACCAGGTCATGCAATCTCCGGGCATTACACCCAAAGTGGAGGCGCTTTTTAGATAACTGATAGTCGCTAATCAAAAGGAGAGGAGGAGAGAGACGAGGATTGGATCCCAAAGAACTTTCCAATGCCAAGTATGGAGGCTTATACCGGATAAGGTCCCCCTAAGTCTCATATCGTCATGTATGAGTGAATCATGCAAGTTCAAAAAATTAGTGACAAGGTTCTAGCCAAGTTATTCCCATGCACTTTGGGTGGACCAGCTATCGAAGGTTATAACACTATTCCTATCGATGTGGTAGTTGATTGGAAACTCCTCTCCAAGGCTCTAATCACCCACTATGGTTTTAACTCAACCATGGAAACCACTATCCAGCACCTCAAAGTAGTTAAACAAAAATAAGGAGAGACTTTTAAGTCATATTTCAATCGGCGGATGGCCATCCAAGTTCTATTGAAGTAAAAGCTTAGCTTGAAGGAGATGATCCTGAAGCTTCTAGATGGGTCCCTCCCAATCTTTCTGAAAGAGATGGAAACAGATTCTTATGAATCGTATACAAATGTTTTTAAGAAGGCCGAGAAAATAGAGCACCATGAAGAGAAAGAGAAGGCTCACAAGCCAAGTGGCAGCAAACCCTAGTCTCATAAGAACAACAATTCTGGGACTTTTGAAGTTGGTCCTATCCCAGCCGAGGAGAAGACTCCCACCATTCAAGTCATTACACAGGAGAATGTCTCTGGAGTTCAAGCCGCACCTGCTCAGGCGCTTGGTCAGATTCCGTTCATGTCTCTGTGGAAACTCCCTCTTAATGTCTTATTTGCCAAGTTGCGAGAGAAAGGCATGCTTTTCTCTTCGTGAATATTGTTCTCCTACACCCGAGGAAAAAGGGAATTTTTGCCGCTCTCATGTTCAAGTAGGGCACAAAACATATCAATGCAAACCTCTAGGCATGGCCATTTGTCGCTTGATGAGAGAGCAAAAAATGGAACAGCCAGCTAGGAAAACCAATACTGAGGAGAAGCCGTCGCCGAGCTCAGATGGTGAGGTAGGTGCGATCAATTACGGTCTCCCTGAAGAAATTATGTTAGCCATAGTCTTTTCTAGTTTAGTTGACACCATTGTTGAAGCCGATCCTATCGCCAAAGCTAACAAGAATATCGTGAGGTCTCTAGCAAATGAAGGAGACAAGCCGAAAAAGTGAAAATTATGGATCTCATCTTGGACGACACACCGATGGAAGCTACTGATGATGCTTAATCTACCAGATCTACCAATCAAGACCCTCCGCCTGTGGAGGATGACTGTCTTATGATGTAATTTTCTTTTTCTAGTATTTAGATGTGAATAATTCAGCCTTCAAGGCATTTTCATTTAATCAAAGACTCTCGTTTTGCTTATCTGCTTAATGTTTCGACCGATGGGTCCATGCATTCATTTTATCATAAGCATAACGAGTTCAGTATTCATGATATTTTTAACTGAAATAAATTAGGGTACATATGATAACTTAAATGGTAACCATTTCTAATAACCTAACCTCTGATGAGAAAAAGAGACATAGTTAAAGTGCTTAAAGATTATGATAATGCTTTCAACTGGTCATACCATGACATGTCATAGGGTTGATTGTCAGATTATCAAGCATCGAATTCTGACACCTACACTTAGAAAGAAGTATGGTATGTTCTTGGATCGATTATGAACGTCAGTCGGTTCATCATTCACCTTACAATAGTGCTTAAACCTATTTTCAAGCTATCAAAGAAGCGTCAGCCTATTATGGGAAAGAAGCACCTCCAGATCACCTTTACCTTTTCTTCACCCACCCATTCTCAAAATTCCCACCCCTGCTAAATCATTAATCCCTACCAGTATCTAATATCTTGCATCTACCAAACTTCTCAATTACTCTCCTCATTAGCCATTCTCGGCGTGGGGGATAATTGTGATCAATGAGATTTGACCTTCATCAATAAATAAACACTGCTACATCATCGTAGGGGCGGGTTACTTCTCAAAATAAGGGGAAGTTGAGTCTTTCGCTTACATTACCGCTAAGAGGATGTCCAAGTTCATCAAAAAATACATCTTCACCTAGAATGGATTACTTCATCACATTATCTTAGACAATGGGGTTAAGTTCCAAAGGGCATACACCTATTTGATCAAGAAATATAGGATTGAGCACCACAGGGTTTCACCCAACGAACCATAAGCTAATAGGGCAACTAAAGCTACAAACCAACTTATCGAGGAGTTCATTTCGAAGACTATTATAAGATATAAAGATTGAGTTGAAGACTACTGTAGAATATAGAGATTAAGCTGAAGACTATCACAGAATACAGAGATTAGGCTGATAAGCTATCATTTGCCCTTTGTAGGTACTAAACAAGTGTCAGAGTTCCCATAAATTTGACTCATTTCTCTTGGGCTTATGGTATAACAACCATGATCCCAGTTGAAACCGAGATGAAATCCTTATGAGTCGCACTAAATCCAAGATTAAAGGACCCCCATGGACTAAAGTGTAGTTAAAATAACTTAAACAACCTTCAGATGCACCAGCAATACAAGGCAAAGGTGTACGTTAACCTTATTCAGAATTAGAAGTATCCACCGAAAATCGATGGTGTAATTCTGAAACAAGTAAAGCCTACCCACACTGACCCTAGGGCGAAGTTCAGTCCGAATTAGGAAAAGCCCTATGAAGGTACTTGGCAATGAAAATCAAGAAGATTACGATTACAAATGGTAGTGAGTTCGTAAACCCTATTTATCAAGATAAGGTTGAAGCGTTATCATATCTACCCAAAAGAATCAAATCCAGAAAAGAGGCACATAAAAATAAATAAAATAATCACCCAATGAGTGGTCTTTTACTACTCAGGCAAAAATCAAGGTGTTACCCGCTGATTGGTATTCTACAAGTAAGTCAGGCAAAAGTTAGGGTACAAAATTGCCCGCTAGACTGAAAACCCAAAAATGGCGGTCTAGGCAAAAGTTTGGGTAAAGCGAGTTATAAGAATGCGTCGGCTAGAAAACCTTCACAGACTAGTTAACGCCAGAGTTTAGGTCAATAGAAATGGTTATCATTATTATGTAATCAAAATTAATTCATTTAATGGAAATGTCACTTTTGCTGAACTCTTATGTTTGTGCTTGAATGATTGGGCCTAAAAGGTAAAATGTTGCAATTTAGTTCCGTGCAGTCGGCCCGATTCCTCAAAAGAAAAGAATGATAAAAGGCAAAAATCATGACTGACCGAAAAGAGCCGTAGTCTATACAAAAGCCAGGAAAACCCCGTTGGATTGAAAACCCAAAAAGGGCAGTCCAGGCAAAAAATCAGGACATAAATGAAAAATGATAAAAGTATGATAGGCCCATCACAGTGTTCGGGTCTATGCAAAAATTAAGAAAATTAAAATGGAAGGTAAATGATTGCCACCGATCACATCAAGGTACCCTCATTGTTATCATTAGAATCTTAGATATCCTTTGCAATATAATGGACTACAAGAGCTCAAATTCATATCTTGCACATGTCTACTCAGATCTCGACCGCGACTGAGTATCTCGAGTCCGTAACATCCTAATCTTCTGAAGCCATCCTTGGTAGAATTCATCGGTAGTGATAGTGTCTAGCTGCTCGTAATCGAGAATCTCAAACTTCACTTCGTTCTCCCCCATTGTCTTCTATATGATCATTCCAACTATTATTACACAACTGACTCACCCTCTCTGACAGCAAGCGATAAGGCCTATAGTAAATAACCTTTCTAAGCCTCAACATCTGGACACATGGCCCCGTGTGTAGGCTGTAACTTCCCTAATCCTCCACCAGGGGCATGCTTACCTTGTCTATGCCGTAATGCAATTCCATATTTTCTCTCCCATACCAATCAGATCAAGCAAGTGAATCAAGCAAATCAATCAAGTAAGAAATCAAACTATCCCGATCAGCCCTAACAGCTCATGCATTCATACATATATGCATAATATTCATAAATATCCTTCATTCAAGGATTGAGCATCCAAAGAACATGTCAGCCGGACTTGATGCTCAACCTCAGTGGCTTCTCCACACTCTCGAAAATCCTAACTCAATTTATGTTTCATACTTTCATTTTTATTGCTTAATTGAAAGGGAAAAAAATTTTTTGTTTCCACAAACTCAATTAAGCAATAAAAATGCAACTCATGTCACTTTCTAATATCTTAAAACTTCTTTGACAAGTACGCCATGCGGTATTCCCGATGGGCTACTGATCCGAGGAACCAAAATTCAAACTCAATATATCCTTCCGGGGCACCTCCATCCTTCTAGGGCACCACCATGTAGCTCTCAATCCTTTCGAGGCACCACCATGCAGCTGTTAAAAAATCCTTGTAGGGAACCTCCATGTAGCTCTCAATCCTTCTAAGGCACCACCATGCAGCTCTCAAGCCTTTCAGGGCACCTCCATGCAGCTCTCAATCCTTTCAGGGCACCTCCATGCAACTCTCAATCCTTCCAAGGCACCTCCATGCAGCTCTCAACCCATCTGGCGCACCTCTATACAGCTTTTAAAGATCTATCGAACAACCAGCTTCTCCGAACTCCCTGAAATTTTAACTCGGTTTACAGTTCATGCTTACATTTTTAGTATTAATTGAAGGTGCAAAAATTTTTGTCTTGACAAAATCAATTAAGTAATAAAAATGAAAACTTCTCAAATTCTCCTAATATCAAAAAATTTCATTCTTGATAGGTCTGTTGATTTTATCACGAGGAATAAAATAAAATATACATCATCATCATCTCGCGAGAGAGACTATAAAATCTTGTGCTCATAGACACCTTTGTCTCACCAATCCCAATAATTCAAACGAGTCAATCAATGAGTCTAACGGACTAATCAACAGCTCTGGAAGCGCCACTTTATATCTGATCTATGGTGAAGATTCAAGATCATACCAATGGTACACAAAAACTAAATTTTCGATCCAAGCCTATAAAAGGGAAGCTTCACAAATTAAGAAGATGCTGGTGGATTTTATTACATTGAGAATTTAAGCTATTCAATTAGTGAACTCAATCCCTCGAAGAACCAAACACTCTAATCCGTTTGTAAGGATTCTCAGTAAGTCTATAAACTTGAAGGATCCTAAAACCCAACCCTTTAATAAAACAAAGTGTAAAAATCTCATACTTGGGTGAGTATTGAGATTGGGACTGACCTTAAACTAGGATAGTTTGAGTGGTATATCCCTATAGGACTTAGCTTAGACTTGGGTAGAGTTTAAGTGGTATATCTTGCTAAAGAAAGAGGACTTAGCCAGAAGTTGGTGAATTTGGTGGTATATCCTCCATCCGGAAGAGAGGTCTTCTTTTAAAGATAATGCGTAAAGGACTCAGCTGAAGATTGGTGTCTTTAATAGTATATCCTACATTCAAAGGAGAATAAATCTCAGAAGATAAATTGTAAAGGCTTGATTTCTGCCCGCAAAAGAAATTTAATCACTAGTGGGTTTAAGCTCGGAGGAGGAAACTCGAGGGATTGGAGGTAGGTAGGGCCGAACTAGTATAAAAACATCTGTGTTTGATTTCTCTAACTCTAAACTTTACATTCAAGCACATTCATATTAAACATTTGCATTATCCAGAGCATACACCAGTCAGAAAATGGATCATTCATATCACGCTACACAAAGACTTTTTAAAGTCTATGAATTCTGTAACAAGGGTCATTCACCCCTCTCTTATTGGTCCATGTGCTAAGTTATTTAGGGTCAGAGGGGGGGTAAATGACCTTTATCACGAAATTTTCAAACTTTAAAAAGTCTTATGTAGCGTGTTTGATATTTTACCCGGATCTATAAGTTTTGGATAATGCAGATATAAAATGAAATGCACAAAAGTAAAGACCTAAGGTAGAGGAAATAAAAAACAAGATATTTTATACTGGTTCGGCCCTGCCTATGTCCAGTCACCAGAGGTTCCTTCCTTCGAGCTTATCCACTGGTGTAATTCCTTTCCAACTTGCAGGAATTAAGCCTTACAATTTGTCTTCGGATGGTAACCCCTCTTTCGGAAGTAGGATATACCACTAGAAGCACCAACTCCTAGCTGAGTCCCTTTTTCTTTAGTAGGATATACTACTTACATTCTACCCCAAACCTAAGCTGAGTCCTATAAGGAGACTCCACTTAAAACTCTAAGCTAGTTCCCAATCTCAATACTCATCCAAGTATAAGATCTTAAAACTTGATTTTTCAAGTATTTGGCTTTTGAATTCTTCAAGTTTATAACACACTTGAGAATTCTTTCCAAAACAGATTTGGAAACTTTTTAGTTCTTGGAGGGATTTTTGTTCACTGATTGAATTAGCTTGAATTGTCTTATAATAGCTTCTTTTAAAATCAACTAGCACCTTCTAAACTTGTGAAGCTTCCCTTTTATGGTTTTGATCATAAATGTAGCCATTGTGAACTATTGATGTTGATCTTGAATCTTCACAGTTGACTAGGTATGATGTGGCGCTTCAGGAGCCATTCATCAATCGGTTAGACTAAATAAATGTCCCGTTTGAATTTTTAGGATTGAGACTGAAAAGTTGCCAGTGATCGTTTATTTGTATTTTATTGATTTGCCAACTTTTATGCTGTTTGCTTTTGATGTGTGCTCCACTCACCATTCCCATTGGTCTATGTTAAACAGCTTGTTACCTTTTCTCTTTCCTGTGTCAGTCCTTTTATTTTTTTCTGGAGTGCATGTTAGCTGTTTCTTTTACAATCTTCAAGGCAAAAGGATCTTTGAATTTAGACTAAATGTGGAGGGAAAAGGTGATTTTGAACTTTTTCCCTTTGTCTTGAAATTTGAGTCTTCCGGATGTCTTCAGACTTAATATATCCGGATGCTTCTTTAATTAGTCTTTCTTCAGATTCTGACTTTGATAGGTTAGAAGTTTGTATCCTTTCTAAACTCTAACCGGATGCTTTTAATATGGACTTAGGTGTTCTGAAGTCTTCATTGTATGTCCGGATGATTTGTCTTTGACTTGTGTTTTTGTTTTCTTCAAACTTGATCCGGATTAGTTCTTGAATTTGTTTTTTGGATCATTATTTTCCAACAATCTCCCCCATTTGATGGAAAAAAAACCTAAGATATATGAGTATAAGCATAAGGGTTATATGAGCTAAGTATAATTCTTGATACTTAGTCATTTACAAATTTGCTCCCCCAATATTTTTGCACTCTAGCTTCTAAGTTTTTGAAGTACAATTATATATTATACTTAGAAGCAATTTTGAGTAGAAAAGTTTCACTTTATGTACTTATGTTGTTAACAATAGTTAACCTCATAAAGTCCGGATTACAAGGACAGAAATATATAAGTGAAAAATTACAGAACTAGCTATTACAAGATTTGCAATGAAAAATAGCTATTCTATGAACTGTACTACTCTACTTATCTACTTCCATAGCATCATTCTCTTTGCTTGTGCTGCTTTTCTCCCCCTTTTTATTAGCATAATATTAGGGGTCAATAACCATGTAAGTTCTTTGGTCCCAACTCTATTGCCAAGCCTCAGAATAGACAGAGTAATCAACATTTCCTTCACGCACTTTTCAATAATTATCTCCACAGTGGCTGGAAGGAGATGGATTGGTTTTAGTTGGTTCCGGAGGTGCTTTTAGGACTTGACCATATCTAGAATCATTTTGAGAGCATGATTTTTGTCCTCTTCTTCAAAAAATGGAATAATTGCCTTGAGAAGTGTTAAGTTAAACTTATAATGGATTAAATAAGGTTCTGGATGACCGGGAGGAGAAGGCTTTCCAGAATGGTTGGTGAGGATTCAGATATAGAAGTAGAAGGAGCATTGAGTGAGAGATTATCCATACCTAACTTTAATTGATCAACCTCCTGAATAATGTCTCTCCGGACATTATGAAGATTGGAGTTGAGCATGTTGAGCTCTTTGTTAAATGCCTCCTTCAGGTTATTAATTAGCCTTTCAGTTCCGGAGAGATGACTCCTAAAGTCGTCACTGATGTCATTCATATGCTTCTCCAAAAGGTTGGGTAGTCCTTCATCTAGGAAATGGCACAGCATTTCCTAGGCAGCTTGTTGTCCCTCATTTAAATAAGTCAGTCCATAGGTGATGCCCTGTGCAGAATTGACGATGGCTTGAGGGATGAATTTTTCCAAGTTTTTTAAACTTGATGTCTATATATTCTTTCAGATCTATCTACAGATCAGTAGATGATAAGGTTATTTGGCCCATTATGGTAGCACAGTTGTTGCCAGCTTTGGCGATTGCTTGAGTTGCAGAGTGATTTGCCCTTGCAATATTACTAGTCAACTGGTTCAGCACTGGAGTGATCTTTGATGAGGAAGTTTCTACAACCAATTCTGCAGAGGGGAAGGCATCCACTTTTCTCTCTATATTTTGTACTGAGCCTTTAATTTCCCCTAATTCAGCTCTTTGATCTAAAGTTATATATTTGTCTTTAACAAGATTCTCCATGGATTTTAGTTGATCGCAAATGCTCCAGAGATTTTGCTTGATGCCTCCCTCTCTATATCCTTCAATTGTAGCTTCCTCAATCATCTTTATGGCTACCCTCAATTTTTCAACTCTGTTTGACTTTGGATCGATTGTTGGTTTCTTTAAGATACTATCTCAAGATGAGGTTTCTTCAGACCTAGAGCTGCTTTCGAATTCTTTTGATTCAGAAGATTCATCCACACTAATCTCTTCCTCCATTTTTTTTCTTCCAACCTTTCCTCTAGAGTAGCCTCGCTCTTTGAGTCCACTTTAGAAGTGTGCTCAATGAGTCCTAGACTAGCTCCCTCCTCCGGAGCATTGAGCTTTGGGATAGACTGAATTTCCTTAGATGTAGTTTGGATGTCTGCAACTAAGTTGTCTTGATTTTTATTAGCATCACCAGCCGAATTATCATTAGCACTAGGAGAGATAAGGTTAGGAGTTACCTCAATATTCTATGGTGGCTTAGAATGTTCTGCTTCATTTTGCTCTTCAAACCCCAGTTTCTGGAAGACTGGCATTTTCCTCAGTCTCCCCTCCATGTGCCTTTTTAAGACTTATAGCTAGCACTTCTGTCTGCTTCAAAATGATGATATTATCCTCATCATTCCCTCCTAGTGCTTTTATGGGTTCAACATGTTATCCAGAAGAGGCTCAATTTTAGCCTTGAATATAAATATGTTTGCTTCTGGATACTCACTTTCTTGGAGGAGTGCAAGATCTGTTGAAGCAATGAAGATTGGTGGAGTGTCAGTTGATGTTCTGGGAGAGCCTCTATGACCCTCTTTGGTCAGTCTGCTCTTCTTGAGATTGTCCTAGATTGTTGACATCATTTCTTCATACTGAGGATCCTCCGGAATAATATTATCCAGAAGTATGGGTTTCCCAGCAACCACTATCTCCTTTCCCTTACTCATGTCTGCTGCTTTAGGTATCTTAGGGATAGGCTCTTGGATGGTGATTCCAGCAGCTAGCCTCTTAATTGTTAATTTTGTTCTCTTTGCCTTTAGAGCTTCACTGAAGGTGGATCCCTTCTGAATAAATTGCTTCTTTAATGCAAGCTCACCATCTCTTGTTTCTTCACTATCTAAGCCATCATCCTCTTCTAGGATATTTTCTATGGTTGTTTTCTCCCCCTTCTTCCACCTCTTTCTGATTGCAGCAGCAGCTACTGCTATTTCTCATTTACCTCATATTCACAAACTGGTTACTTTAGTGTAGATTCTATCAGCCTACCTCTCTTCTTATGCTTTTCTGGGATAGTTTTCATCAGTTGAGTGATGGTCATTGTATCCTCATTCTTTTACTCAACCACTGGCCTCAGGTTGACTTTGATTTGAGCTCTAGCTTTAGAAGTTCTAGCTTTCTTAGCCTCTGAAGCAATTTCATCTATGCTTTCGGCCTTCTGAACTTTGCTTTTCTCTTTCTTCTCCTCTCTCTGCCTAATGGCTTTCTCCTTATTCCAGACTTCTCCAAAAGTTAACTTCCTAAAATTCTTTTCCAAAATTTCCTTCCCTTGAATAGATGGAATGGCGGATAGATTCACTCCATGTTCGAAGAGTATTTTGGTGATGAGAGCGCAGTGGGAGTTCCTATGTTGCTTTATGAAATGGATGATGAGGACTGGCATATTGACAACTCTACTCTCTACCCAATACTACAAGATGCAGTGTTGAAAGGAAGATGTAATGGTTAGAGAGCCTTTCCAGATTAAAATGAATTTGGCTAGGATGAATTGCAATACCCTGGGGGTTTGTGGCTAGTAGGTGGAGAATTTATCTCTAAAGTAACGGATTGGAAGCCACATCTTTGGATGATACTTGACCATGAGCTCATCTCCATCATTCCTTAGAAGAACCCTATCATTTTTCATCTGAAAAGGAGTCACAAAGAACTATGGGGTGAGTGTTATTATCTTTCCTTGCACCTTGGTCTGAAAGGCATCAAAATAGGAGTGGACCATTAAATTATCATAGAACTCTCTAACAAGATTCGGATAGGTGGAGTAGTTTATCTTGAGAAATTCTTCAAGATGTTGATCCTTTAGGAGTTAGGAGTAAGGTTCAATACTAAATAGGAAATTATCTCCTAAATAATCTGATGGAACTACGGAATCAGGGTTTTGAGTTTTAGATGGATAAAATCCTTATCTTTAAGATCAGATTCTTTAAAGATGTATCTTAGAGGAGGAGGAATGGTTTGATCTTGAGTGTTTGCCATTTGGAAATTTGAAAAGATATTTGTGAATTTAGGGTTTTTAGAATAAAAATTGCAAAGTAATAGTAGATATTGTTGCTCGCGTGAAGATGAAAAAGGGATTTGGGGGCTTTTTATAGAGTTTTGAAGAGTAAGGATAAAATGGTAATTCAAATGCTGTTAAAGTTAACTGGATCAGTGTGGTGGTAGTTAAAATTTAGGAGAGAGGTAAATGGCATTTAAATCAGAGAATTGGAACGGTTAATCTTGTAAGGTAACTGTTGCTTTTGCCGTGCGTGAACTGCCCAATAAACATTTGAAATTCAAAATTTGTACAATAACCTTTTTATGCTTTTACTGCCATATGTCATTACTGCCTGCTGAGTTGGCAATATTCCTTTCGAATTCAAAATTAACTTAGCTTCTTCTCTTTTCCTTGACTTCTGATTGATCAATAATCCAGGATTGTCCTCCGGATTCTTCTTCAGATTGGATTTGACATTCTAATTCCTTCTCTTAGTTTGTTGTACTGACCTTTACTGAGTGGCTTAGTAAAGATATCTACCCTATGTTCGTCTGTTGGAATGTAAACGAAGATCACATCCTTCTTTATAACATGATCTCTGAAGAAATGGTGCGTGATGTTGACATGCTTCGTCCTGCTATGTAGCATTGGATTCTTTGATACATCAATTGCACTTTTCCTATAACACATCACTTCTACACATCCTTCTTGTACACCATAATCTTTCAATTATTGCTTGATCCATAAGAGTTGATCAACATAACTCCCTGCTGCCATGTATTCAGCTTTTGTAGTTGATAAGGCTACTGAGGTTTGCTTCTTGCTGTACTATAATACCAAGCAATTTCCAAGAAAATGACAGCCTTCGGATGTGCTTTTTCTCTCAAGTGTGTCTCTTCTATAATCTGCATCAATAAACCCTTACAATGTCAAATTAATATTACTGAGATACCATAGCCTAACCTCAGTTGTTCCTAGTAAGTATATGAGCATTCTTTTCACATTCTTGAGATGAGAATCTTTTAGATTTGCTTGATACCTTGCACAGTAGCAAATTGCATAATGTATGTCAGGTCTACTAGCTATCAAGTATAACAATGATCCAATCATCCCTCTGTAGAGCTTCTGATCTACGTCTTTACCTTCATAATCCTTTGAAAGGATTGTATCTGATCCCATAGGAGTGGACATAGGCTTGCTCTTATCCATTTCAAACTTCTTCAAAATTTCCTTAGTGTATTTAGATTGATTGATAAAGATTCCATCCGGACTCTACTTGATTTGTAATCCAAGGAAGAAAAAAGTTTTCCCATCATTGACATCTCAAATACCTTCTGCGTTTGAGTGTTGAATTCTTCACACATCTTTTCATCTGTTGCTCCAAAGATGATGGCATCTGCATAAATTTGAACAAGAATGACGTCCCCCTTCTTCTTTTTAATGAAAAGTGTTGTATCTGCCTTGCCCCAGATGTATCCCTTGGATATAAGGAATGAAGTGAGTCTCTCATACCAATCTCTTGGTGCTTGCTTCAATCTATAGAGAGCCTTCTTTAGCTTATACACATGGTCTAGATGCCTGGAGTCTTCAAATCTAGGTGGATGGTTGACATAGACTTTGTCTTAAATTACTCCTTTTAGAATTGCACTTTTGACATCCATTTTCAACAATGTGAATCCCATGAATGATGCAAAAGTACATAGAATCCGGATTTCCTCTAATCTTGCTACTAGAGCAAAAGTTTCTTTAAAGTCAATGCCTTATTATTGGTTGTAACCTCATACAACCAGTCTTGCTTTATTTCTCACTATAACTTCGGATTCATCTAGCTTGTTCTAGAATACCCATTTAGTACCATTGATTGACTTTCCTTCAGGTGGTGGTACTAGATCCCATAAATCATTTTTGGTGAACTGATGTAGTTCTTCTTGCATTGCCATCATCCAGCTTTTATCCCCTTCTGCATCTTGAAACTTATTTCACTTAATGAGAGAGACAAAAGCAGTATGACCTATCATCCTGTTGAGTTGTCCTCTAGTTCTGACTGGATTTTGAACATTGTCCAAAATGGCTTCAACCAGATGATCCCTGTGAGTCTGGATCTCTCTTTGAAGATCTGTATTATGCACTGGGGTTTATTCCTCTACTTCAACTCCTTCTTCTTGATCATCAATAAAATTTATCTTATGATGATTGAGATTTTCTTGTGGTGCTTCTGATTTCAAGTTGATTGCTTCATATTCTTCTTTGAACTTCTTGATTTGAAAGGAATCTGGAATCAGCATTTCTTCCTTTTCTTCAGCATTCTCAGCTTTTGGAGTTAAGTCTTTCGGATTGGAAATTATTTTCCCTGCATAGTTAGTCTTATCAAAATCTACATGTATAGACTCCATCACAGTTTGGGTTTGTTTGTTATAGACTCTGTAAGCTTTGCTATGTGTTGACTAGCTAAGGAAAATTGCTCCATCAGATTTTGGATAAATTTTCTTAATTGCTCTCTATCATTTAAGATATAGCATTTACATCCAAAGGCTTTGAAGTACCCAATTTTGGGTTTCCTTCCCTTCCAAATTTCATAAGGGGTCTTGTCTACAGTATTTCTAATAAGAGCTCTATTTAAGATGTAGCATTCTGTGTTTAAGACCTCACCCTAAAAGTACTTAGGCAATCTATTCTCATTTAGCATTGTTTGAGCCATTTCAACTATTTTTCTATTTTTCCTTTCAACAACCCCATTCTGTTGGGGTGCATGAGGAGCAGAAAAGTTGTGCTCAATGCCTTTGGATTTAAAGAATTCAGCAAAATGATTATTTTTGAATTCTCCTACATTATCACTCCGGATGCGTGCAATGCTTATGCCCTATTCTACTTCTATCCGGGTGAATATTTTTTAGAAGTGGTCAAAGGCTTCATCTTTGCTAGCTGGTAAAGCAACCCAGGTATAGCGAGAATAATCATCCACTATAACCATAGTGTATTCTCTTCTACCTAAACTCATAGGTTTGATTGGAACTAAGAGATCAATGTGTAAGAGTTCTAGAACTCTCTTAGAGGGTATTTAGGAGATGGAATGGAAACTATTTCTATATTGTTTACGTAATTGACATGAAGTGCATATATGATCCTTATCAAAAGCTACCTTAAGCAAACCCACAACCAATTCCTTTTTGGCCAATTTGGACAAGAGGTTCATGCTTACATGTCCCAACCTCCGGTGCCAAAGCCATGATTCTTGTTCTTTACACACCAAGCATATATTCCTTTTCTCATTTTTAATGTTAATAGAATAGACATTGTTTACTCTAAGTGCATAAAGAATGATTTGATTTGACTTACTATCAAAGATTGAGCAGCCTCTAGAATCAAAGGTGACTTTTCTTCCTTTATCACAAAGTTGTGCTACACTTATCAAGTTTAACTTCAGGGCATCAACTAGTGAGACATCTTCCATCTTTACTTCAGATCCAATGGTTCCATGTCTAATGATCTGTCCCTTTTGACTGTCTCCAAAGCTTACTTTTCAACCTTTCTTTTGGATTAGAGTGGTGAAGGTTTTCTCATACCAGTCGTATGCCTTGAGCATCCACTATAAATGTACCATTTATGTTGATCTTTTATGGATCTAAGGCATACCTATAAAACAGATCGAGTGGGTTTGGGTACCCAATCAGATTTGGGTCCTCTCGGGTTATCAACCATTTCAGGCCAAGGATAAACATCATAATAACCATTTTTAAATCTACACATTTTAGTTATATGGTTATTTGCTCCATAAAACATGCACCCTGCAACTGGTCTGTTCTGCTTAAGCTTCTCTTCAATCTTTTGGAGATCATTCTTCCTATAATCTCCGAAATATACTGCTTTGGATTGATCCGGATTGGACTGTTTGGTTTGGATTTGGTATATGGCTGTAAGGGCAACTTTTGCTCTATAGTTTTTTTTTTCTAAATGGGTTGATCATCATAGACTGATTTAGCCTTTCCTTTTTTAGTAGTTATGAATCTCTGAGTCTTTTTGCCCGGTGGAGCATTATACTTTTGTGCTTGAGGTTGCCGCCAGACTTTCTTCTATTCAGGATGTTCCTGATTCTTCTTTTAGTTTAGGAACCCTTATTTTCTTCAGGTGGTTTCCTTTGCATTTCTTTCTGAATCTTCCTTCATTAGAGCTTGTTCCCTATCTAGCCCGGTTAGATTCGCACTCAATATTTACACTTGACTTCTTAGGAAGTTTTCTTCAACAACATCGATGTGCCTAGTATCCCTGATTGAATTGATATCTTATGACATGGATTCAACCTATTTAGCAAGTTCTATCACTTGTCTTCGGAGGGATTTAATGGCTTTTGTATTCTTCCTCACATTATTGCTCATAATTCCTAAAGCCGTGGCAAGTTCAATGTTAGGTACACTAGTAGAATTAGAGTTTACCTCATTACTTGTCGATTCTGATTCTGATTCATTATTGATTTGCTCAGTGGTCTGCTTTGATAGGTTTCTTCTAGAATGCTCAGCTTCCGGATCAAATAGTGCCATAAATGCACAATTTACAATTTCCTCTACCTCTGTTGAAGATGAGCTACTGCTTTCTTCACTATTGCTCCAGGTGGCCACCATTGCCTTTTTCTTGTATCTCTTTTCCTTTTTAAGCTTGGGACATTTAGACCTAAAGTGTCCTTTGTCACCATATTCGAAGTAGGCCGATTCCTTTTCCAGATCTTTCTTGTCTTCCGGAGCTTTTCTAGCTTTGTCTCTTCTTAAGGATCCTTCCTTCATTCTTCTAGAATCATATCTTCTATAGCTTTTTCTTTCTTTCTTTTTCAGGAATTTCCCAAATTGTTTGGCTAGCATAGCCATTTGTTCTTTATTGCACTAGGATTCCTTTGACTTCTTTTCCAATCCAGAAGAAGTTGATCCGTATGATTATGCCTTAAGTGCAATAGCTTTCTTCTTTTCTTCTGGATTCTTTTCTTATTGGCTGTATCTCTCCAAGGATAATTCTTATGTCAAGAGATTGCCAATGAGTTCATGATAACTATAAAATTTCAAGTCATGAGCCTCTTTAATGGTAGCCTTTTTGTTATCCCATTCCTTGGTGAGACTCCGGAGATCCTTCTTCACCATATCTACTTCAAAAATTTCCTTTCCAAGCCTCTTCATTTCATTAACTAGATTGGTGTATCTGGTATTCATACAGCTGATGGATTCATTGGGCTCCACCTTGAAGGTTTCTAGCTTTTGTTAAAGAAGATCTATTTTTGCCTCTTTGACTTTGTTGGTGCCTTCATAAGTCACCCCAAGTTTTTGCCATATCTCTTGTACAGTTTTACATCCGTAAATCCTGTTAAATTCAGATGCACTAAGAGCATAATGAAGCATGTTAATAGCATTTTCATTTTCATGCAGCTTCTTATAATCATTTTCATCCAATAAATTTAAGGGCTTTCGGGTGGTTAAACCCTCTACTTCATAAGTAGGAATATATGGGCCATCTTTAATGGCCATCCATGCCATCATGCTTTGAGCCTGAATGAAATTCTTCATCTGGTTTTTCCAGAACATGTAGTGTTAACCGGTGAAGAGTGGAGGATGGGTAATGGACATACCCTCCAGAAGAAGTTGTGAGTTGTTAAAACTTATTTTGATTCTTGGATCAAAATATGGACCTTTAGCTCGAGATTGTTAGATCTCTAGTTTTGAGCACGTGCTATGATACCACTTATTAGTCCATATGCTTAGTTATTTAGGGTTAGAGGGGGGTGAATGACCCTTTTTGCGGAATTTTCAGACTTTAAAAAGTCTTGTGTAGCGTGTTTGATTTTTGATCCAGATCTATAGGTTCTGGATAATGCAGATATAAAATGAACTGCACAAAAGTAAAGACTTAAGGTAGAGGAAATCAAACACAAGAGATTTTATATTGGTTCGGCCCTGCCTACATCTAGTCCCCAGAGGTTTTTTCCTCTGAGCTTATCCACTAGTGTAATTTCTTTCCAACTTGCAGGAATTAAGCCTTACAATTTATCTCTGAATGGTAACCCCTCTTCCAGAAGTAGGATATACCACTAGAATCACCAACTCCTAACCGAGTCCCTTTTTCTTTAGTAGGATATACCACTTACATTCTACCCTAAACCTAAGTTGAGTCCTACCACCAACTCTAAGCTAGTTCCCAATCTCAATACTCATCCAAGTATGAGATCTTACAACTTGATTTTTCAAGGATTCGGTTTTTGAATTCTTCAAGTTTATAACAAACTTGAGAATTCTTACAAAAATAGATTTGGAAACTTTCTAGTTCTTGGAGGGATTTTTGTTCACTGATTGAATTAGCTTGAATTGTCTTGTAATAGCTTCTTGTGAAATCAACCAGCACCTTCTCAACTTGTGAAGCTTCTCTTTTATGGGCTTTAATCATAAATGTAGCCATTATGAACCGTTGAGGTTGATCTTGAATCTTCACCGTTGATTAGGTATGATGTGGCACTTCTAGAGCCATTCATCAATCCGTTAGACTGAATAAAGGTCCTGTTTGAATTTTTGGGATTGAGACTGAAAGTTGCCAACTTTTATTGATTTGCCAACTTTTATTGATTTGCCAACTTTTATGCCGTTTGCTTTTGGTGTGTTCTCCACGCGTCATTCCCATTGTTCTATGTTAAAAAGGTTGTTACCTTTTTTCTTTCCTGTGTCAATCTTTTGTCCTTTTCTGGGGTGCATGTTAGCTATTTCTTTTACAATCTTCAAGGCAAAAGGATCTTTGACTTCAGACCACATGTGGAGGGAAAAGTTCATTTTGAACTTTTTCCCTTTGTCTTGAAATCGGAGTCTTCCGGATGTCTTCAAACTTAATATATCTGGATGCTTCTTCAATCAATCTTTCTCTGGATTCTGACTTTGATAGGTTAGAAGTTTGTTTCCTTTCCAAACTCTAACCGAATGGTTTTAATATAGACTTTGGTGTTTTGAAGTCCCGGATGATTTGTCTTTGACTTGTGTTTTTGTTTTCTTCAAACTTGATCCAGATCAGTTCTTGAATTTGTTCTTTCGGATCATTGTTTCCCAACATCTCTGACCATAGTTATCATTCACAAGGGACCAACATTTTATCCTATACACAGCTTGGTGAAGTTGGTGATGTAGAAGATTCTAAGAGAAGGGTACTCTTAGACTGAGGAATTAGAAGCAACAAGAGAAGCCTATTCTGTGCGGGCATGAAAATTCCTGATTGTAAAGGCTTCTCCACCTCAGAATGAGTGATTATATGGATTTAAGCTCGAAGGAGGAACTCCGGGGACTGCATGTAGTCAGGGTTGAACCAGTATAAAAATACAGTGTCTGATTTACTTTACCTTGCATTTATTTACTTTGAACATTTAATATTATTCATATCTTGCTAACAATTGAATAACAATAACATATCAAACACCATTCATCAACAGACTTTGAATCAAATTACACTTGTTGAAATCTATTAACAAAAAGTATATTATTTCACATCTTAATTGAAAAGGAGTCAATCACCCGACCTCCCCCCCCCCCCCCCCGGTGACTCTTATATCACCCCGTCATAGAGACCAACAATTGGGATGTAAAATTTTGAAATAGTGACACCCTAAGTCAAGTGAGATAAAAATTGTATATTTTGCAAAATGGTTGCTAACCATTGGCCTTAACAAGCTTTAAGTCACAAATGTCAAAACTTGGTATTTCACAAGTATATAGGCTAAATATAATAGATGTAGCTATAATTTCCATGATCATGATTTATATTGGTATATATAAGTATGACGGTTGCTTTGTTAAATTCGTATTTGGGAAATTTATGGATTTGAATGAGATTTGGTTAAATGTTCAATATTTGTTAGTAGGCATAATACTTTCGGACCCCTCTGAACTTGTCCCTAATAGCCCCTCGCCCCCCTGAACTTTCAAAAGTTCCTTTCGCCCCCCTAAACTAGTGTAAACCGCATCCTAGGACCCCCTAAATCCCACTCAAAATCACACTTAATATGGACAGTGTAATACACTCTCCACACATATACAAGTTTGAAAAGTCAAGCCACTTAGACTTTGACACGTGTCATGATTTTAAATTTTTTTTATAATCTACCCACATAAATTACTTTAAAATCCTTCAATTTATTTTAATTTTTAAAAAAAATCTGCCTCATATGGGTTTACAAACACACTCTCTTCCTAACAAACTCCTTTTTTTCACCGTCACTGCCACCTCTCCAAAATCTGGCACCGGCTCCAGCAATTACCGCCGCCACCACCTCTCCAAAATTCGGCACTAGCACTTTGCCAAATTCCAAATCTGGCAGCCCTTTGAACTTGTCCCAAAACAAATGGAAATTGATTAAACCCAGATAAATTAATGGCAATCAGATAGATTCAAATCAAATGGGAATTGATTAAGAAAAATGAAACGTAATTTCCATAAAAAAAATTCACACTTTCTATCATAAAAACTACTCATAAATGGTCTCTAATAATGCAATTTCTTCAACTTGTATGAAACAAACTATAACTTAAATTTTAATTGGGAACCAGAAAGGCAGATACATATTAATCAACTGCTCTACTACTTCATTAATCGCCAAAGTCAAGCAGAATTGCACATTTGCGAGTGAAAATGGAAGAACTATTTCTACTTCATTAATCGACTAAATTTTAATTCTGAATCTTTCTGCTTCTTTTTCATTTACAAGCAAAATTGCATAATTGAAAGTGAAAAATAGAAGAATTACTCCAAGAGAAAGAACCATAAGAAATTCAATCATCACAACTGACCCAAGAGCTGCGCCCACAAAATCAAAATTTCCTTTCAATTATTAAACTAGAATATGGACCGATGAAGATCAAACAAGCTTCAACAGAAAATCGAGAAAAGATCGTTGACCTTACTATGAGCTGCTAGTGAATTTATCGGTGCTCTTCTAATAAGATTTACAACATCCTCTTCTTCTTCTCAGCTTTGGCGGTGAATATGGGTCAAAAGTTCGGCAACAAATACGGGTTACTAGAATCACCACTTGTTGCTCGTTCTTTGACTTTAGGGTTTGAGCTAGTATGAAATCCGAATATGGCCTTTGAGCTAGCCAAGGTGGAAATGAGTTCATGCACACCAGATTCTTTGAATTCTCACTCTACATATGAACAAAAATGAAATTAAAATCAACAAATTCTACATCGCATGAAATGGATGAAAAGAAACAAAACAAAACTGAAATTAATTGATTGAAAAGAAAAACGTGATGAGTTTGGAATGAATAAGTTGGAAGAGGGAGATATAGAGTGACGGTGAAGCAATGGAGATTCTAGGGTTGACGAAGAAGTTTAAGATTATTCATATGTCGCTAACAAGTGAATAACAATCACATATCAAACACCATTCATCAATAGACTTCGAATCAAATTACACAAGTTGAATTCTATTAACAAAAAGTCTATTATTACACATCTTAATCGAAAAGGAGTCAATCACCCCATATGACTCCTATATCACCACCTCACAGGGACTAACAGTTGGGGTGCTAAATTTTGAAATAGTGTCGCCCTAATTCGAGATTGAGCAAAATTGTATATTTTGCAAAATGGTTGCTAACCATTGGGCCTTAATAGGCTTTAAGTCACAATTGTCAAAACTTGGTGATTTCACTAAGTATCTCGGCTAAATATAATAGTAGTAATTATAATTTCCATGATCATGAATTATATTGGTATATATAAGTATGACGGTTGCTTTGTCAAATTCATATCTGGGAATTCTATGGGTCCAAATGAGATATGGTTTAAATATTCAATATTTGTTAATACTCATAGAAGTTCTAAATTATATTTTTGTACATTGAACCTCATTTGATATATAGAATATGGATGTATTGTATCTGAATTAATTACATGGACCCAATTCAACATATAAGCCTACAATACTTAAATAATCCATCAAATATTGAGTCACTTAAAAGTGTTTCCGGGATTCACACTCATGCCACCCATTGAAGCACATTGTACTTATGCTCAATAGGGTGCAATATTTTATTGATGGGCCGTGGGTTTAGGATGTTTGGCTAATATGTGGAATGACAGTTTGACTCAATAGGGTTTTGTTCTAACTCAGTTAGGCCAAAGAATACAGATGGGTAAAGTACCAATATGCCCATTAACCAAGAGATCTTTTGAGAAAAGGATTAGATAGTTTATCCTACCAGACATTTAATAATGAGTTTTGTTCGAGCCCAAGTCCGGCTCATTATTGGAGGGTTGTGGATCTTGGATAAAGCCAATAAAATCATCAACATAAATTAATATGGATTAATTAATTTGTTTAATGGCTTTAAAGACCTTTATTTTAACTTTGTATTGATTATTTTGTGTAAACTAATAAAACAACCAATCATTCAAACTACAACATATCCTTGAAAAAGGATTGGCTATCTAGGCAATGATTCCTTGATTGGGCTCAAGAACTAGTGGATAGTTTTGAGATAGAGATCAAGGAAAATGTGGTAGATAAGCCTAAGCCCACTGGCAGGGATACTATACCGGCCAATTTGGGTGGTATGTAAATTCAAGAGGGATAGTCGGGATGTTAAACACCTTATGTTGGCTAGCTAGTTTCCTGAATCGTGCAAACGATTAGAGGAGATACAAGCCTATGCTACGATAAGGTCTCTTAATGAGACGTTTCATGAGCAACTTTATTAAGAGAGGTGCTTGATCACTAAGACATTTTAATCCTACAAGATTGATATTATAATCTCTAAAGTATTATTATGCAGAGGATGGAGAAACTCAGTTCATCTTAGTATACTAGTATGAGAATTGATAGTTATGACTATCTTGGCCTTCCTATTTGAATCCTATGACCATTTCATTATGAGCTACAAGCCATAGATGAGTATGACAATTATTGAGCTGCAAGAGTTACTTGAGCTAACTAGGATTTTGGTAAATAGGACTCAGCCAGGGTTGATGGTGGATAACCGATTCAACATTAGGGCATAGATGCGGCCTTGATGTTCAAAGGGCTCATGGCTAAACAAGAAATTAAGTATGTACTATGTCCAAAGGATAATCTTATCAAATACTAGCACATTGGGAACAAAATGAGAACATGTCCTAACCAATTGGGAGAGTCTATAAAAAGCATTGAACAATTTCCTAGAGGTATCTGTGTTATAGATATGATTATTTCTCTTCAACATCACAAGTATTTGATACTAGATGTGGTTCTAACATTGATACTGTGTAAGAACTTAAGATGAGAGGTAAATACGATCTAAATAAATGAATTCTTAAATCATAAGTAGAGTTCAAGAAGCGGCCATTAAGATTAAAGAATGTCACTTAAAGATAGACGGTTAATTATTTTGCCTCTAAAATGATAAAATTTTGTATTCACTAGAGTGAGAACTTTATTTCTATTTCAGTCAAGGATGATTTCTAGATATTCAATTTTTCATTGATAATGAATATAATTGATATATCTGAAAATTGTTACTCCCCATCTTAAATGTTAGGAATAGTCATTTCCTTGAGTTGATCAAAATTAATTTGATCTATAACGTAAATGCAAATGGGGTAAGCAAGAGATACTTGATCCAGTCTATATCCAATAGTTATTCAGGCTAAGTTAACAAGAAGCATATGGCTAAGTTTTCTACACAGAAAGCTTAGGATCATTTAATTGATAATCATTTGGTCATGTGAGTTCTTTGTATACTTGGTGAAATAACATAGAAGTTATTCAACAAACTTATAGACGTGGCAAATACCTTAGTGAGCCTTAAGTACAGTGGAAGCATGTGTAGGGCCTTAGGTGTATATGCTAGTCAACGAAGTTATTGAATGGGCAGCTAACATGATGGACCCAATATGCAGTGGGAGTGTATATAAGTCCAAAAGCGTGATAGTTGGAAATAGACACATTTCTCGGTTATTCATGGGGATGAATTTTATTAGCATAGCTAATGAGATTAGATCAATGGACCTTGATTAAGTCAATGACTCTGAGAATAAAGTAGAGAAATATATACGTTATAATATCAAGGTTTTTGGTGTAACCAAGAAGGCAAGCATATTAAAACCTATATTGAATTATCTCCCAGATTGAGGACATATCTCGTTTGACTATTGGTTTGCAAAATTACACTCTGACTGAGGCTACTAAAAGAGCACCATATAGAATATGGATATGCTGAAGTCTAACGTGTCTTTCTCTAGATTTTGTAATTATGAAGTCTAAATCTAATGGTTGACATGAGATTGAAAATCTATTTTATGATATTGATGTCAGATTGGCACAAGAAAATCTACTTGAGCCTATTTGTTAACTACCCGTTGGAAACCAAAGGGTATTGCACCTATAACCCTGCCTAAACATAGTGTTTGAGGCTTGTAAGGGTGTTTTTCCAAAGGATGCAATTCTTTAAGTAAAGTATTGGGAGTACGGTTGAACTGATAATTTAGGGCGCACAAATTCCCTAAAGACGGATTATATTTTTACATTTAAGCTTCACGTGCTTGAAGCATAAGTTGTAAAGACACTATTGCCCTAAAAGGCAGGTTGGTTCAATCACAAACTGGAGAAATGAATTTTCTCTTGAATGGTGATGACTCTTATCACATATCATGAGTAAGAGACGTTGAACCCATTGAAAGTCATTGAATCATCAAGTATCAATCCAATTATGCTTTTATAGACAATGTGTGTACGTGATGTCAATCAGTAATACGGCCACGTTTCCAAACGTTGTATTGTGATAATGTAGTTATAATTGGGTAGATTGAAAGTAGTTCACTAAAGTTATAGTGAATACTTTACAATGTAAGCTTCAGGTTAAACCATGACATTTTGGTTGGGTGCAAATCTACTAGGTCATATCATACTCAAGAGAATGACTATTGAGATGGAAACTTACGAAGTTAAGTTTGATCCAATTGATAGTGATTTATGAAATAGATTAAATCATATGTTCTTATTGAGGCAGATCTACGGTATTAGATTTGATCATGAATGTTGAGATCTATGAGGTAGATCGAATAGTTATACCTAAAGACAAGATGTATTCTGGTTATGTTATGATTGTTGAAAGTTGTATCATGAGCTAAAAGCTCTATACTATTTATTTATTAATTTTACAACACGAACTGGACACATGGTAGCAATGTATTGCTACAAATGGAGGTGTTTGGATTAGTAAGTTCATAAGTAAGTTAGGATGGATGGATCCTAGACTTACTTGATGTTTTCTGCGATAAAAATGGGGGTCACTACACAAGCTATAGGGACTCGGTCATAAGTTCGAACATGTGTTCAATATGTTTACGACATGTCATTACATGGGGTTGACACAAGAACAATGGCGTTGATCATCTAACCAAAAGTCCATCGTGAATGGAGCTTATAAGGTTAGGTCAGATCTATAAAGATTAGGGCAATGCCTAGTGTGAACTAGTACAAGTGGGAGATTGTTGTAAATGTTGGTATGCCCTAATTCCAGGCATTGGTTCCTATATTATGCATATACTAATGGTGTCACATTATAAAGGCAATAATCTACTGCATGTATATCTTGTGCTATAATATGAGTAGAGTACCCACTGATTAATCATAAATGTCTCAAGTTGTTTTAATCATGGGAAGCTTGTATGTTGAATGATCTATAGTAATGTAGTTGATACGTCACTAAGTAAGTAGATCATGAACATAGCCACATGTTGAGAACAGGGGGCTGAACCGATCTACACAGCAAGGTCACATGGTTGTATGCCATAAATAATTTGCTAAGTAGGTCTCAATAGTCCTCAGACTTGATTTCAACTCATTATTAATGTGGAAGTGGGTATGTTGTGGTATATTACTAACGGGTCCTTAAATATCGGATTACAAGTACAAGTATGCTTGGTTCATGACCATGTTAATAGAAGTGTTGAAAAGATAGGATTGCCATTCGGTTTGATAAATCGAAATGAATCGTCGGCCACTTGATGAATAAAAGGGATAAGACGTCCAATAAGTCGTTGACTTATTTTATCATTTTATTCTATATCAAGAAATATGATGAACGACATAAGGGGGTGACAAGCACCATGCCTCTTGTTTATTATATTGATGTCAGCTGGCAAAAGACTTTGTGAGATAACTACTGGGTTCGATATCTTTTAGAGACGGTTGTACTCTGTCTTAATTGGGGTATGTAATGGTTGGCTAGAATCTGCTTACAGTCTATGGGTAAAATACTTATTGTCAATATATGGACAGACCCAAAAGATCATGCACTTAAAACTGTTGATCTGGGATATCTTATACATGTAATGTTACAAGACCGGATGAAGAATTAATTATTGATTAGTTGACATGTCAAGTCAATGTAATTTAATAATCTATACAACTCCAAGAAATTAATTTAGTTAATGATATAATATAACGTGGTTTATATTATTCATTAAAGTTGAATTAGGTTGATTAAATGTATTTGTATATGATATTTATTTAATTGATATTTAAATAAATTCACATGTGAAATGATTTAATTGAATAAATTAATCATAAAGTATTTCATACTAAAATAAATAATTTACTAAAGTTTAGTTAATTAAATTAATTTATATTATAGCAAATTTTTTTATTAAATTGTGATTTTTATTTTATCTATTGGATGAATTTGGGAATTATGAAAGTTTGCCATGAAATTTTGTTCAAGGAATTAAACTATGGAATTTAATTATTAAACTTCAAATTTATTAAGCAAATTCATAATTAAATTAAATATAACTCTAATTGACTAATTATAAGTAGACAAATAAAACAAAACAAAAACCTAATTCTAATAAGTTGAAAACGTGAGCAACAACTTGGAGAAAGTAGAACACGCTTTATGCTTGGGAAAAAAGGGTTACAGGGGTTTTTGTTTAGCTATTCATCTATGCGGTTAATATCGATCTCAGTTTGAAAATAGTTCATACACGTGAGGTATGAGAGCTTTCACTTACAAGTTTTATGGCATCCCTCTCTTAAGAACACTAATCAAGTAAGTTTTTATTCATTAAAATAAAATTATTTTAAAACTCTATTATTAATTATTGAAAAAGATCTTATTTTGAATTTGAAAAAATTTTAACGGATAATTTCAACTTCGCAATTATGTTTTCAATGACAATTCCGTTCAACTGTTAGGGGAGATGCCTCCATCATTTCTTGTGAATCAAACGAATGGTCCAATCTGTAATAATTTAGTGGGAGTAAAGGTTCATCAAATAACATGAGGTTGAAATTACCGAATCATTTGATTGTGGTTGTGTTCATTCACACTTTAAAAGCCACATAAAACATAAATTATTTTCCAAAAAAATATAATTATATTTTTAACGTATTTTTTGTTTTTATCAAAATTTATTTCAATAGGAAAGTAGCATTCAGTGTTCAGATTAGCCACAAAACAAGGCAAGTGAAAAATGGGTTGCAAAATGAGATAACATAATTACAACTTTTTTTATCATTTTTATTCGGACTCCTTCTTAAAAATCAGTTTAGTTTATTTTAGTTCAATGCAGTTTAATTTTGTATAATTATAAATTTACATTACAATTAATAACTTTAGTTAGGACCTTTCATCTTTATTTTGAGAGGTGTACTAATTGAGTTATTTAAAATAAATTGAAAATTTGAATCTGAGTTTTTTGTTGGATGATAATTTTATGAAACCTTTGCTAGTATTAATTTAAAATTAAGATTTGGATTCCCTTAATTAAATTCTTTATATTTAAGTATGTTATTTGGAGTATATGATTAAAATTGCTTAAACTTACAGACTTTAGCTATTCAAGATTTTAAAGTAATTCTTTTTTAACTTTCTAATTTTTCCTTGAAATTATAACATGAAATATCTATTTCACATTAACTATATATTATGCTTAAAATGACGAGAAATCTCCGCTATTATTTGATAATACATGCTGAGTATGCGGGGGAAGAATCAAATTAGACTCTAAACAAATACATTGTTGTAAGTAATTTCCGAATTAAATTATCTGAACAAATTTACATGTTGCTTATAATAAAAAAAAAAACTTAAATAAATGAAACCCTTTATTAATATAGTAAACAAAACAGAAATTGGAGACTAATCACTAACCATCAACAATTAATTGGAGTAAATGAAAAACCAAAAACAACCAAGTTAAGTACTCTCTTTAATTTTAAAAATTAGTCGTTTTTAATCTTTTTATTAAAATTAATAAATATTTAATGTACCATTAAAATAATTATTATATTAATTAATTAAGTCTTAAATTTCACGTTAGGTGAGGTCGTCTATATGAATCTTCCGACGTCATGGAGTTCTATTAAAAGTCAAATTTTTGTCTATATCGAACAAACACATATTCTTAGAAATAGTTTCCTTCCAAGTAATCTTAGGTCTACCTCTCATTCTACCCTTACTAAAATAACTATTATATCCTTAATAAATTTCTCTTTCTTCTTAATTATTAAATTATAATTTTATCAATACATACTTTCTTTCTTAATTAATAAAAAAATAAATTAAAAAAATTATGAAAATTATATTAATATTCTTAAATGATAAATAAAAAAATTTGGATAAAAAAAACTACAACGTCTACTTTTTGAAATGAATGCAGTAATTTTTAAACGGTACAGCCATCTAATCATCATTACCACTAATTAACAACTAAGAATAGAATTATATAAGAAAATAGTAAAAATGGAAGAAGAATATCAACAGTTCAACAAAACACCACGTGTCACCCTCTCAATCAAAAAACGAACAAACAAATGAAAAATATCTTCCATAGAGATCTCTAACCACAAAATTCTCCATTACACCCTCCCAAGCAGAACTAAACACCACAGAACATGAACATACAGAGGGGCAAAACAAGACATTCACTTCAACATTATTTGATTATTAAACACTTATGGCCCAAAACAACGGTTGGCAACAGCTGTAAGCCCTAAAAGAATCCAAAGGACACCCTGTCCCAACTAACCTTCCTAAAATAACCCTAAAATAAGAAACACCCCCATGTGATTTTCCTTTTCTTTTATGTTATCCGGAATGGGCATATACAGTTAATTAGTGATTTATTGATTTTATATTTTATAAAAATATATATCATTAAAGGTTTTTTTAGTGACTATTATAATATTTTTAGGATCTTTTGCACGTTTCTTCGTATTGTTAGAAGGGTTTAGAATGTTTTTAAGTATTTCTAGTGTGTATTGTGACGATTTTGTATCTTTTGCATAGTTTATAATACTTTTAGGTCTGCTGCAACACCTTTTTGTGTCGCCATACCTTTTTAAAAAATTAATTTTAAATTAAATCATACCGTAATTTTGACCGATCTGTAGTATAATCGGTCGAACTTTCCCGTAAGGTCCAGTTTTAATAACACTGCTTTTATCTATTTAAACCACCATTTCCTTAACTAAGTTATCAATCTCATTTTCTCATCAAAACGCTCTCTCTCTCTCTCTAATAGACCCTCTTTAATTAAGAACAATTCCAACAAAATTTGTGTTCTTATTACAATGGGGGCTTTGAAGATGAGAGTGTTCGTGGCAATTACGGTTGTCCTAATGGCAGTTTCTGCTGTGTCGGCGCAAGAATCTCCGGCGCCTAGCCCTGCTTCTGATGCTACCACATTTGTGCCTGCTGCTTTTGCTTCTTTTGTAGCTCTTGCTTTTGGCCTTTTGTTTTGAGCTAATGGGGGTTTAGATTTTTATTGTTTGGGGTATGTAATATGGGTTTTTGATTTATTTTGAGTTTGGGTACATTATATTACATTTCTGAGTTTATAATTCTTTAGGCCTGGCTTTGTCCCAATTTGATTAGGGCGTTATTCTTTGTGAGACTGAAAATGGGCTTTGAGAGACTTTTGTTTCTTCTTTTCTTTTCATTATTTGTATAATTCTTGTGATTTCTTCTACATTATTTGGTGTATAAATATTGTATTATTATGCTTCTTGATTTCGTTGAACAAATTTTCTTTTTAATTTATGAAAATAAGAATATACATATATAAAATGACTTCAAAACCTGAACTGAAAGACCAATTTGTGTCTAATTCATAATAATGGTCTAAAAGATGAACTAGTTATAAAAGAAAACTACTGCATTTTCCTTCTAAATACTGTGAAAAATGTAGTCTAATTTGAAAGTGGCTGAAAAACTCATCTAGAATAATTCAATTTCTGAAGAACATGGGTGACATTATTTTTGTTTTAGTTTTTCGCGATCTCAATTGTGGGTGGCACCTTAAAGCCATCTCGCATCGAGACTAATCCTCGATCGGTAATTTGTGAGTGTCTTGAAAGATAGGATGATTGGCTTTAAAATTTAAGAATGCTTCATATAGATCCCAGGAACTTAAATTAACCTTGCTTTGGTACTTGATCATTTGACAAATTTGGATTCGTTGGTTAGGTTGCCAATAAATTTGGTCTAAGAAAGTGGAAAATCTCTTTCAAATGCACCTTTTTCACGAAATTCACGTCAATGGACGAAAGTTAAAACTTAGAGTTCTGTAGACAACGTCAAAGTGACAAAATATAAAGACAGACTTAGGTGTTAAGAAAGAAAAATGAAGGTGGACAAGCAGTCGTGCTCATTTACAGTAGATTTTTGAATTATTCATCGATATTCCAGAATAGCTTCAATACGTGTCCATTTCTCCTCTTTGCTTTTCAAATTTTGTCTATCATGATACCCGCCAAGCCCGAGCCTGCTCAAATGAGCCAGGCTTGGGCTTTCACTTTTTTTTAAATTCGGTTTGAGACTGAGTCTATAAAAGGTTAATATTTTATGGGTCGGACTTAATTTTTATATAAATACTTAAATCTGGCCCGAGCCTTATCTAATAAATAATTATTATATTTATTAAATATTTATATATTATATTTAATAATTATTTTGGATTTCTATATTTTAATTTATAGAAATAATTATTATGATTATTATATTTTATGGGTTGGACTTAATTTTTATGTAAATACTCAAACATGGCCCGAGCTTTACCTAATAAATAATTATTATATTTATTAAATATTCATATAGTATATTTAATAATTAATTTGAATTTTTATATTTTAATCTATTCAATTTTTACAATAATGCTATCTATTTATTAAATTATTCAAGTAGAGAATGTAATTATACGTAAGATTTGGATATTTTTGTATAAAATTTTATTTTTACTCTTTTAGTATACCAAAAAATTTTAAAAAGTATATATTTATGGGTTTTAGAACGGGCTTGGGAATGACCTCTAAAGCCCGGCCCGAGACCAGCCCAAGTCCGAAGTTTTAAAGTGTAGGTCGGGCCGGGCTTGAGTTGAGTTTTTAGTCAAATACTGTTTAGGCCCGACTCGGCCCACCTGACGAACAGGTCTATATATTATTGGGGATATTATTTGTTAGGGTAATTTCTATAGTATTTTATATTTAAAATAAATGTCATATTTGAAGTAGGGTTAATGTTTAATTCTGAAGCTAAATATGTAGTAGAGTTTGTGCTACTCCAAATTTATACTAAGGCATACCCTACTTCATTGAATATTTTAGTATTATTTTAATTTTATTATCTAATTAATTAAAATATAATTTTGCTACTTATACATTCTTTAATACCTCGTTTTTTATAATTATTAATTCCATTTATTATATTTATATTGTATAATATTAATTTTTTATTTAAATATAAATTATGATTATATAAATTAAATTTAAAATTAAATAAGAACTAATAGTAAAAATCAAAAGATAAACACAATATTGAATTCAAATTTCTAAAAATAATTTAAATAATTCATAATAAAAATATTATAAAATAAAAAAATACAAACACTACAAAAATAAAATTAAACTAGAATAAAAAAAATCAAAATCAAATATAGAAATTAAATAATAACATGGGCATCTAAACTTAATAAGGTGGTAAATCATATTATTTAACATGAAAAATATTCAAATTCGAATATTTTTATTTAATAATAATACGAATATAACTTTTTTTTAAAAATAATAATAAAATATTATTTTAAGTAAAAAAAATTTTTTAGAATAGAAAAATAAAGTAGTAGGTTGGAGTGAATTGACTAACTGTATAAATAAAATAATTATTATAAAAATAGAGTTTAGATAAGATTATAGGAGCACTGAGGTGCACGTAACCTTATAACTAGTTTTTAATGTTGTTACTATAATTGTTAAATAGTCATAACTAAAATACAAGCTTAATATTTAATATCAAAAAAGTCAATATATACAAGTTTTTCCAAACATCTAATTTGAGCTGAGTTCGTAGGTCTTTATGAAACAAAGTGCATTTCAGTCTGAAAAAAATAACATTCTTGGCTTGCTCATATGATATTGATAAAATATCATATGATATTGATAAAAGTAGACCTCACACAAAAAAAAAAGATGACCTCTTATTTATTTTCAGTGTTTTAAAATTCACCGCCTAATTTCATTTAGACGTTATTTTGAGGTTTGTTGTCCGACTTTTCATTCCTCGGACGCTATTATGCGCTGGACCGATATATTGCAGCCTAGGCATCGCCTAGTCCGATTTTTTCCTCAATTTTTAAGATATTGATACCTATAATAATTATAGTTTAATTTTTTTAATTCAAAAAAGGTAGCACAGTTGGTAAAACTAATGTACAACAAAATATTCCCATCATATAATTTTCATTTTGAATCTCAAACCGAGAAATAGTACACTATAAACCACAAAAAAATTAGTGAGGATATTTGTTTTTAAGGAATTGATTTTAATGTTGATGTATTTTTATGTAAAAATTAACTAAGACTTATGTTTTCATATGCTAAACTATGTGTTTTGTAAAATATTACTGTATTATAATTAATTTTTCAAGCTGAATTTATACTTTTAACCATTAATAATTATAAAAAATACAAAATTTATAAATCCGCCTAGGCCCCTCCCAGGCCCCTCCTAAGCGTTCGAAGCCCCGGTCGCTCGACTAGCTCCTAGCACTTTTTAAAACCTTGATTATTTCGATCGGCTATTAAACCATTTGTCACACAAAAAGTTAAAAAAAAATACCCTTTTTCGATAGGGTTGAAAGTGAGGCGAGGATTCCCCGAATTCGATGGAGATCAGCCTCGATGGGGACGGAGAATCCCCGATAAGAATCCCCACGGGGTGGGGATGGGGTTTTTTTTAATCCCCGAATCCTTAATGGGGATGGGAACTATATCCTCAAACCCGATAAATCCCCGAACTCGATAAAAAATTAATTTTTTATTTTTTATAAGTACTATCAATAATCTTACAAAAGTTCTTGATTAAGCTTAAAAGTAAATTATAAAATATGATAATATAATAGTTACAATTATTAATTTCTATATATTAATATTAAAAAGTGACAATATACTTAAAAACTAATATTCAACACCATTTCATTAATCATCTAATTGATTTTACAACTGAATTGATATTAATTATATTGTATTATTTTTAGTTTTATTTAATTATTTCCACTAATTATATAACTTGTATCAATTCTTTCGACGTATTAATATGAAGTAATTTTAGTTTATGTTGTTTTGGCAAAAAAAAATTAGCATGTTTTTTATTAACAAGAAATTAGAGATTCCTCAGTGGGGAATGGGGAATCCCGGATTATGAGGAATCTCTAATTTGGAAACGGGGAAAAAATTTTCCCGAATCCTTAATGGGGATGGAGACGAGGAAATTTTTTTCCCCAAAACCTTAATGGGGATAGGGATGGAAAATGCATTCCCCGCCCCGATAAGCTCCACTTTCAACCCTATTCGATCTTAAAATTCAACGCGGACAAGATAGTCTCTCTAACTCCTTAACTAAGTTTTCAATCTCATTTTCCTATCAAAACACTCTCTCTAATAAACCCTCTTTAATTAAGAACTATTTCAACAAAATTTGTGCTCTTACAATGGAGGTTTTAATGATGGGAGTGTTGGCAATTATGGTTGTCCTGATAGCAGTTTCTACTGTGTCTGGTCAAGAATCTCCGGCCCCTAGCCTTGCTTCTGATCCTTCTAGAGGCTAGTTTGATTGTGTTTTCCTAAATTGCTTTTCAAGTTTTTTCTAGAAAGTAATATATTTGATTTCAAAAAAAATAAATCAAACAGTTCCTACTTAATTAGTATGAAGGACCAAAATATATTGTTCAAAGCTAAAATATTGTAGTTCTATTAAAACTTTGTGAGAGTAACTTATCAGGACGGAAGCTTGAAAAGCAATTATAAAACAGTCACTGCATTTGCTTCTTTTGTAGCTCTTGCTTTTGGCCTTATGTTTTGAGCTAATGGGGTTTTAATTTTTATTATTTGGGGTATGTAATATGGGTTTTTGATTTATTTTGAATTTGGGTACATTATATTACATTTCTGAGTTTATCATTCTTTAGGGCCTTGTTTTGTCCCCATTTGATTAGGGCATTATTATATAGAGATGGTGAGATTGTGGGACTGAAAGGGCTTTGAGTGACTTTTGCTTCTTTGGTCTTCATTATTCGTACAATTCTTGTGATTTCTTCTATATTATTTGTTGTACAAATATTGTAATTTCCTTTTATAGTCTTCCCTTTATGATTTCTTTTAACATGTGATTCAATTGAATTGAACCAATTTTCTTTAAATTTACGAATCAAGAATTTACGTTTAAGAATGACTTTAAAACCTGAACTGAAAATTGTCTACTTCATAACGATGATTCAAAATATGAACTGATTATAAGTACAGAGAAGTAAAACCAATGCCTTTTTAGTTGAGCTAATTAATCAGCCCGGAAAGGATGTATGCTAGGTTTCGCAAAACCCTGACTTGGGCGATACGATTATGAAGGATACGGTGCCTCCTTGGCCGGACGACGGGGATTCAGGAGGTAGATCTCAGCCGAGTTCGGATTCCACGAATGATGTTAGCATGGAGGATGGTAGTGGGGAGAAGGAGCGTAGGTCCTATTCATTCAGAGATTCTCTTCTGAACTCGAAGGGAGGAGGTGTGAATGCTAGTCCGACTGAGGATATTTGCCTTGCCGATAGTGATGTAGTGATTGAGAATGAGAAAGGCATGCCACAAATATCTTTCTCGGATCATGTGCACGATTTTATTGCGGAAAATATGAAGAATACGATTTTTCGTTAAAGTTGTTGGAAGGAATGTAGGCTATCGCACACTTCATGCACAACTAATGAAAGTTTGGAAGCCGACAGGGGTGTTTCCGATGGCTGATATAGGTTTTAGTTTTTTCATGATTCGATTTGGTGTGAGATCGGACTTTAACAAAGCAGTTGCTGGGGGTCCTTGGATGGTGTTTGGCCATTACCTTATGGTGCAGCCATGGAATCCCTCTTATGAGCCATCAAATTCTGCTATGAGATCTTTGGTGGCGTGGATTAGATTTCCTAATCTTCCAATTCAGTTTTATGTTCCAGGTATTCTCCGGGCCATTGCAGGGTTTGTGGGGGAGATTGTCAAGATTGATTATAATACCGAAACAAGCTCTAGGGGAAAATACGCTCAAGTTGGGGTCAACCTTGATCTCTCCATACCTTTGATTCCTAGAATTGAAATAGAAGTACAAGTTCAGTTGATTGAATACAAGGGGCTTCCAAATATTTGTTTTAACTGTGGAATGTTTGGCCACTTGACTGATAGTTGTAGATTATCGAATGATCAGGGTCAGTCTGAGATTTTGGATAAAGGGAAGGATGTAGGGGTGGAGGAGTCGAGTGCGAGGAATGTTGGGGGAGATGGCCAATTTAGGCCTCGGATGCAAGTGAGAAGCAATTCAGGGGGAGAGGAAGTGGTGCTAGAGTGGGAGCATCGAGCACACCGGGTCAGAAGGGTGGGAAGGGTGGATTTGATAAAGGTGTGATCAATGGGGGGATGACAAGAAGTGGACGGTCTCGGTTTGTGGCTCTTGAAGTTGAGGAGGAACATGAGAACTTGCACACCACAAATAACATGGATGAGATGATGAATAGTAGAAAGGAAGATGATGGGCTACTGGATGTGGTCATTGAGGAGGCAAATGTTGATTCTTTTATAGCCGGAGACATTACCAAGATCACGGCGAGATCAGCATCGAAGGGTGTGAGTTCAATCAGGGTGGTGAAAGGTGTGGAAGACAGTGGTGACCGAAAGATTGTTAAAGTTCGGCGGATGAGCGAGACTAGAAAACCGTTGAAGGAGGTAAGTAATAAATTTTTTTGTCTTAATGACTCATGTCACTCAGTAGCTCCTCCATTGCGAGATGATGTTGGTAATTTGGTGTTTAACTCTAAAAAAAACCTCTGCTCCTCTTCCTAAACCACCTGATGAGAAAGACGCTTGTGTAAGAACTGGTCTCGACGCTAAGGATAGGGACAAACCAATCTATCCTTTGAATAAAAGTGCTAAAAATCCAAAATTGAAGAAATTAGAATTGAAGGAGCTATTAGGCTCGGACAAAACTAATTTTTTTCGATATTGAAAAAGAAAATATAATTCATGAGGCTGATTTAGCAGCTGATTGCATTGGTGGGGAGCATGGGGAGGGTCCTCACTATTTATGAGGGCTATCTTGTGGATCCTGGGTATCCTTCTTGAAAGTTATCTTTGGTGAGTGTTTGGTCCTTCTTTTCTACTTTATTAATGGATTTAAACCTTTTAAGTTGGAATACACAGGGGGTCAGTAGTGGTAAAACTACTACTATCTTGAAAGAATTGACTAGAAGACACAATACTGACATTGTGTTTTTAGTGGAGCCGAGAATTAGAGGTAACAAAGCTAATTAGATTATCAAGAAGTTGAGATTTGACTGTTCTCATAGAGTGGAAGCTAGAGGATTTTCAGGGGGTATTTGGGTTCTATGGAAGGACTCTTTATCGATTTATATTAGGGAAAATAATCAACAATTCATACATATGTATGTTAAGAAGGGTATGGATAATGTTGGGTATTTAACTACCATTTATGGAAGCCCTAGTGCTTGTGAAAGGCAAAAATTTTGGGGAGCTTTAGAAAAGGTGGATGAAACTATTGATGACGGGTGGCTTCTTGCCGGAGACTTTAATGCTATATTACATAACTCTGAAAAGAAGGGAGGCAAGTCGCATAGGGGAGCTTGTAAACTGTTTTAGGATTTTGTCGAGAATTCTAACCTGTTGGATTTAAAATTCTTGGGCACTAAATTCACTTGGCGTAGGGGATTTTTGTTTGAAAGGTTAGATCGAGCCTTGGGCAATGTTGACTGGATGCATAAATTCCCAAAGACTACAGCGCAACACCTTGCAAGGGTGGGATCCGACCACTGCCCCCTCCTCATCTCCGTTAAGGATAGCATCGTTAAGCAAATTATGAAGAAACATTTTCATTTATTCCAGTGTTGGCTGTCTCATGACTCACTGAAACCTACGGTTTTGTCTGGGTGGAAGCGTGATACTAGTGTGGTGACAAACTTAGGTGAATTGGTAGAAAATTTGACTAGTTGGAACAATAATGTTTTTGGGAATATTTTTCAGAGGAAAAGAAGTCTTAATAACCGTATTCGATGAATTCAGAAAGCGTTGGATTTTCGCTCTTCATCTTTTCTTACTCAATTAGAAAAGGAGCTAATAGCTGAGTTCAATGAGGTTCTTAAACAGGAAGAAGTTTATTGGAAACAAAAGTCAAGAGTGAGTTGGGTTAGGGACAGTGACCGTAATACAAAGTATTTTTATTCCTCAGTGATTGCTAGACATCAAAGAAATTGAATAAGCAGGCTGATATTGCAAGATGGAAGTTGGTGTGATGAGGATGAAGAGTTAAAACGTGAGGTTGTTCGCTACTATAAGGAACTTTTCACAGGGGATCCGTCGGATATTGCTGATCAACCAAGGAGGGGGGATTTTCTAGAATTGGCTTCCGAAGATTTATTTAACCTGAATAGAGAAATTTCGAGTGACGAAGTTAGATATACCTTGTTTGAAATGCAGGCTTGGAAAGAGCCAATATTGACGGCTTTGAAGCTGGATTTTTTCAAAGGTTTTAGGGTGAGATTGGAAAACAGATTTACAATTTTGTCGAAGGAGTTTTCACGGGATTAGAACATATTGAATCAGTGAACCAAACGATGATTGTCTTAATCCCTAAGAAGGATAACCCCAGTTCTTTAGCCGATTTTAGACCGATTAGTTTGTGTAATGTCGTTTACAAAATTGTTACGAAGGTTATAGCTAGTAAGCTTAAGCCGATTATGGCTAAGCTGGTGCTTCCGAGTCAAGCTAGCTTTGTACCAGGTAGACATATCACAGATAACATTATTATAGTACAAGAAGTGATGCACTCAATGCATATTCGCAAGGAAAAATAGCTTGGATGGCTATGAAAGTGGACCTCGAGAAAGCTTATGATCGAATCCAATGGAATTTTTTGAAGGAAACTCTTTATGAGGTAAGGCTACCTAACAATCTGATTAGAGTTATAATGGATTGCTTGTCGTAGGCTTCCATGCAATTATTGTGGAATGGAGAGTTGCTTGATCCGTTTAAATCGAA
The DNA here is from genome assembly GCA_947683365.1 of Euphorbia pulcherrima. Taxonomy (NCBI): domain Eukaryota; kingdom Viridiplantae; phylum Streptophyta; class Magnoliopsida; order Malpighiales; family Euphorbiaceae; genus Euphorbia; species Euphorbia pulcherrima. The sequence continues at coordinate 38,337,961 of CANTUS010000008.1, forward strand.
TTAGGGAATTAGACAAGGAGACCCTCTCTCTCCTTTTCTTTTTTGTTCTTTGTATGGAGAAATTGGCACATTAAATTAATAGAGTTGTTAATAACAGGAGGTGGAAACCTGTGTTCCTAAGCTGAACATCGACTGGACTCTCTAACCTTTTTTTTGCTGATGATTTGATGCTCTTTGCAAAGGCGGAAATTGATAACGTGAATGTTTGTTTGGAAGTACTTGAGAGGTTTTGTTCATGGTCAGGAGCAAAAATAAGCGCTAACAAATCCAATGTGATTTTTTCAAAAAATTTATTGAGACACCAAGCTCGGAATTTAGCGAGAAGGTTAGGATTCAAGGTGGCTAATTTGCTGGGTAGATACTTGGGTGTTTGGCTTACTGAAGACAGAAGAAGTGCCGCTTCGTTTCAGCCACTTTTGGATAAAATTCAAAGTAGTTTAGCGGGTTCAAATGTCGATTCTCTTTCATTTGTTGGTAGAGTAACGCTTGTTAAGTCTGTGATTTTGTCAATCTTTTTTTACGATGCAATCAATGAAGATTCTGGAGTTTATTTGTCATAAAATTACAAACTCTTATTTAAGGGTTCTTGTGGGGATCGATCGAAAGAGATAGGAAGATGCACCTAGTTAATTAGGAGGAGCGTTGTAAACCCTTATATGAGGGTGGACTCAGAATTCGTAAGCCAGGTTTGATGAATTCGGCTTTCTTAATGAAGGTTGAATTTCTTTTGATGGCTAATAAAAATTCATTATGGGCGAAGGTGGTGTTGAATAAATATGGCTGTGATGATTTTGGGTTGGCGGAGATCAAGAGAGGTCAGAGGGTTTCTAAGTTATGGAGAGCAGTGGTGCAGCTGAAAGATTATATTCTCATAGGCCTAAAATGGGGGTGTGGTTTTGGGAAGACAATTGGGTGGGGATTTAAGTCCATTTAAAGGGCTTGCAACAAGTCCTATATCTTAAGATGAACTGAATCTCAAAGTTGCGACCTTATTGAGGAAAATGGATCATAGAAGTGGGGCTATTTGAAGAATAAGCTTCCAAATTCATGTCTTCTATAGATTGCCTCAATCCATGTTCAGAAAAATGACACATCTAACAATGCTTGCTTGAGGAATGGCTCGGCTAATGGAAATTTTTTAGTTAGGGTTGCATATAACACTATTGCTGAAAATGAGTGGAGGAGTACTAGCTCGATTTGGAAAGGAATATGGAATTGGAAGGGACCAGAATGAATTAGAGCCTTCTTATAGACAGTCTTTAAAGGATTGATTCTGACTAATGTTGAACGTGTACAAAGAGGACACACGGAGGTTGACACTTGTCCGAGGTGCTGTTTAGCTAGTCAGAGTATCGAGCATGTGTTGAAAAGGTGCTCCTTTGATTTAGAGGTGTGGAAAAGGTTAATCCCAATTCATAGTTACAGTGGGTTTATGCAAGGGGAATTCTATGATTGGTTGGTCACTAATTTGTGGTCAGGCGAGACTTATGGCTATAGCGATTGGGGTCTTGTGTTTGGCATTGGGTGTTGGCTTCTTTGGAAAAATAGAAATGAGTTAGTCATTAACAATGATCCACAAGATGGACGTTATTTGGTTGAAAATATCCTAGGATTTGTATATGCAGTACTCAAGGGCATGGATATGTATGGAAATAATGGCTTGGTTAATAAAGAGTGAAGATTAGTAGGATGGGATTGTCCACCCAAAGACTAGGTATGTATCAACACCGATAGGTCGGTTAGGGTGGGGATTTAAAGGCATCTACAGGGGGAGTCATAAGGGATGAAGGGGGAAGATAGGTTATCGATTTCAGAAGAAACATTAGATCAGTTCGGTGGTGAAAGCTGAGCTTTGGGGTCTTTGGGAGGGTTTATGTTACCTTGGGATCAAGGGTTTAGGAGGATTATTGTTCAGACTGTTATAAGGTGCCATTTTTATCACTCCCGTGAAGCTCACTTGTATACCTCATACCCGCCAGGAATTGGGGATATTTGTGGGTGGAACACTCGTTTCAACCGACGTGTAATTCCCGCGGCCACACTCATTTAAGGAGTGGTTAAGTTACACGGAATCAAGGTAAACAAAACCCTTCTACAGTGTCGTTCCACGACACCGGCAGTTTAAGACTATGAACCACGATAAAACTAGCCATAGCAACTTCCCTTTAGGCTCACCGGAATAATATAGATTTAGGTCGCATACTCTCTTGCCGTTTCCTGGTGCTAGAGTTACCCCCAGACTATAAATTGGTGATACTCGGGAGTCATAAGGTTGGAAGAGGTTTATTTACTTTCGTGTAATACTTATGTTGTGCTCATTCATGCAAAGCTCATGCATAGGCTGCATGTGGCCAACCTTTATTTTCGGTCTTCGCTTTCCTCTACTCTCCCCTCGTTTGAAAAGGTGGAATTTCAGAAAATGCCTGAGATCATTTGAGTCCCGATGACCTATACTTAGCTCGCTAGGCATAGCGAGGAATTCATACATCTCACGTATTTTGGGGATAAGCTTCGCATCATAAGCTCTTCTACTCCCTACCTCTCTAAACCACCCGTATGTATAACATTCATCAATTGAATATTTATGTTATCATCCATCTCATTCATGGTTTGATTCGGGCTAATCATCTTCCGATTTCTTTAGTTAGGTTAAGGCCTCCTCGTCACCGAAGTACTCTTTGGTTGCGACTCGGCCGCCGTCTAGTTCGCCATTTGGTGTCAGAATTAGTTATTCCTACCATGTCTGATATTCCTCTGTCTAGCGGGTTTTCAGCTGAGGTCACTCCTCCCCCTATCTTTTCTCCACCAATTGATCAAGGATAATCTTAGTTGGGTTCAAAGTTGGCTAATGCTATAGCTATGCTCCTCCAGTCAGATATGTTTCGGGCCACTGTTTAAGAGCAAGTTAGATCCACTCTCAGGGAGGAAAGGGAGTCTTAGAGGCCAGTAGGGCCTATTTTTCAAGCTCCATGAGAGATAATTCAGTCTCTGCCAATCTAGAATTAGTCTCCGGTACCACTACTCCCCCATGTTCGTCCTATCTAGCAAAGCCAATTTCAGTTTGGACAGAGCTCTTCTCAGCTACCCTTATCATCTGCTCCACCAATCTTTGGTTTTTATCCCCCGGCGCACTCGATGCTTATTCCCCAATCTCCTAATCTCCCCGCTTTCTTAGGGGGATTTACTCCTCAAATGATAGTCCCCTCGAGAAGCTTTGTTGTTCCTCCGGTACAGCAGGCTACTTACACAACCTCTCCCCCTAGCTTTGTGATCACTCCCTGCGAGGCCACTTACCCTCAAAATGCTTTTTCTCGCCCCCAGATTGAAACCTCGGCTCCTCCGCCTTTTTAGTTTGGGTCATCTTCATGTGACCAGGTCAGGCAGCCTTCGGGCGTGATGGCCGAAATAGCAGCTTTCTTCAAGCAATTTCTTAATAGGAGCAAGGATAGGAAAGAAGTAAGAGATGATGACTGGGTGCCTAAAAACTTCTCGATGCCCCGAATGGAGGCTTATTCAGGCGAAGGACCGCCCAAGTCCCATATAGTCATGTATGAGCGAATCATGCGCATCCAAAAGATTGGGGATAAGGTGTTGGCTAAGTTATTCCCGTGTACCCTTTTAGGCCCTACTCTCGAGTGGTACAATACTCTTTCGGAGTCCATAATCCTAGATTGGAAACTCCTATCTAAAGCTTTGATTGCCCACTATGGATTTAATTCTACAATGGAGACTACCATCCAGCATCTTAAAGCAGACAAGCAAAGGCCAGGTGAATCCTTCAAGTCGTATTTCAATAGGTGGATGGCCACTCAGGTTCTCTTAAAGAAAAAGCTTAGCCTGAAAGAAATGATCCCAAAGTTACTTGACGGGGCTCTCCCGATGCTCCGAAAGGAAATGGAGACTAACTTTTTTAAGTCCTATCTGAAAGTTTTTAAAAAAGCTGAAAAAATTGAGTGCCAGGAGGAGAAAGACCTGGCTAATAAGTTGAGTGGGAATCAACCATGGTTCAAAAAGAACGAATCAAGTAAAATTACTCCAGCTTCTGCTAAGAGTAAGTCGCCTACAGTGCAAACTGTGGCGCAAGAGGAAGTATCAGTAGTTCAAGTTTCTCCCCTACTCAGCAACTATTTGTATCCCCGTGGAAGTTACCCCTCGGTGTCATTTTTGCCAAGATGTATGAAGCGGGCCAGTTAAAGCCCCTTCGCGATGTTCGGGCTCCTCAACCAGATGAAAAGGGGAATTTCTGCAAGTTTTATATACAAAAGGGATACCAAACTGATCAATGTAAGGCTCTAGCTCCTACTATTGCTCTTATGGTTAAAGAAGGAAAAAGGGATGAGCTAGCTAGAAAGCCGAGCACTATGGAAAACCCGTTGCCTAACTTTGGAGGCAAGGTCTCTATGATTAGTTCGGGCATTAAGGAAGAGTATGTTCTGAGAGCGATATCCGAGGAATTCATAATGGTTGTCGGCTCTGGTCTCCCTTCGGGCTTTGTATTTGATATGATCTCACAATCTAATCCTGTGGTAAGCTCCATGGAAAATGAAGAAATGGGGCAAGAAGAAGGGACCAAAGCTAAAGATGTAGAAATAGTCAAACCGGCGCTGTTCAGTGTTGATGATTATGTTCTAAAAGGGGAGTATTCTGATGAAGAGTTTCAAGCCTTCAATATGGATGAGTATGAGCTTCAAGATTCATCATTGGTGTATGAGGAACCGCCATATCCGTTTGAAACCCCTACCATAAAAAGCGTATCGATTGATGGGATTCTGCATGTCACCAACAGCGTCGAGCGTACCAACCTAAGGACAACCGTCTCCATATTGAGAATGATCCAGTCCCGAACCCCGTTAAGAATATAGCTAAGCCATTGGCACCACCTCCTCAGGTTGAAGCAAGTCCTGATATTGATCCTCTCATTACTCAGTTGAAGACGACCCAAGCCCATTTCAGCATTTGGCAATTAGTTCTTGGTTCTGATGATTATCGTCGGGCTCTGATCAAGAGGCTTCTGGAGCATGAAGCAAAGCCTACTACTTCTATTATTAAGATATGCAACATGGTAGGGAAAGGAATACCGCTCCTGAGAGGAGATGATCCGATAATGTTCACTAATTAGGACCTTCCACCTGAGGGGTGCTCTCATAATCGAGCCTTGTTCATCCGTGCCCAGGTCTTCAACAGAATTATCCCATGCATCATGGTTGATGATGGTTCTTCTCTGAATTTGTGTCCTTTGAAAGTTCTTTCGCATCTAGGTTTATCCGGGGAAATGCTTGAAAAATCCAACACTGTCATCCGTGGTTATGATGATTCGAAGAGAGATGTGATTGGGGTTTTTGAAGCCGAAGTAACTACAGGGGAAATTTCTGCTAAGGTTTAATTTATTATCATCGATATTCCTATCACCTATTCCTTACTCTTAGGCCGAACCTGGCTTCACTCTGTAGGAGCATTCTCGTCGACACTCCATTAAAAGATTAAAGCCATGGGAAAATATGGAAATATTAAGGTAATTAAAGCTGATCATGCCTCAGTCATGGCCATTATGAAAGCCGAGGAGGAGTTCGGATTTTGAATGGCCGTTATTAGTAATGAGAAGCTTAAGACCCCTTGCTATGAGTGCTACTCACCTATAGTGAGGAACTTGATGAAGAAGCATGGCCATGAGCCGGGTCACGTTTTAGGAAAGCACCTTAGGGGAATTGTCAATCCTCTTTCAATTAAGAAGTATCCCAAGCGAGCTAGTTTTGGGTATACACTAAAGAAGGTTTACAGGCGTGTTCATCCATTCTACTACAAAATGGTGATTGTTTGTGAGGTTCAAGGGAAGGGTGTCTACAAAGGAGAATCCCAGCCTATTGAGAATAATGGTCAAGTCTCACCACGTTTTGAGATTTTCAAGGATATGTATGATTTCGAGAAGAATTGCTTTATTGAAAAGGGGGAGAGCCCGATTGAGCCAATGTCTGCTAATGCATCCGAGAAGGACAAGGGAAAGCTAGTTTCTGATTCAGATGATGAAAAGCCGATGGACCTAGAAATTGAAGTTACAGTTGCTGCTATGTCTAAGGCCATGTCTGTTCTGCTTAGGAAGAAGTGGAGGAAGAATGATGCAGCTAATGCTCTGGCTAAAGCCATGAAGAAGTTTGCCCGATCTCTTTCTACTGAAGAAGGTATGCTATCTACAGATCAAGTGAAAGCCCTGGATCACGATGTGGATGACCTACTTATATAACCTACCAAGGATGTCACCTCTGCTGATGCCGCTGCTCAAGACCCTCCGCCTATGGAGGATGACTCTATCTATGATGATGTAACTTTTAATATCTCCAGCATTTTTTATGGGAACAATGTAGCCTATAAGGCCTTTAATTCAATGAACGATTCTAATTTCGCTTATTTTCTTAATGTTTTGCCCGACGGGCCTATGCATTCATTTAATCATAAGCATAACGTGTTTAGTATTTATGACATTTCTCTAACTAAAATAAACTTAAGTACAGATAATGACCCTAAAATGGTAATCCTTTCTAATGACTTAACACTTGAGATAAAAAGTGAGACAATTAAAGTGCTAAAAGGTCATGTTAACGCTTTCGCTTGGTCACATATGGACATGCCTGGTGTTGATCACCATATCGCTAAACATCACATTCCAACTGATCCTAGATTCCATCCTATCAAGCAAAAGTTTTGAAGGATAGGACTGGAGTGGGCCGACAAGGTCAGAGCAGCGGTTGCTAACATGATTGAGGCTAAGCATATCAAAGTCGTTGAATATCCGACCTTGTTATCTAACATTGTCCCCATTCTGAAGAAGGATGGAGGGGTAAGGGTTTGTGTGGATTACCGAGATCTGAATAAAGCTTTGCTAAAGGATGACTTTCCTTTACCTCACATCGATGTGCTAATCGATAGTGCTGCCAGGGCCGCAATGTACTTATTCATGGACAGGTTTTCAGGGTATAATCATATTCTATTGGACATAATCGATAAGGTTAATATAGCTTTCATCACAGAATGGGGAGTATTCTGCTATCGGGTTATGCCATTTGGTCTAAAGAACACTGGAGCAACCTATCAGCGCGTTGTCACCACTCTCTTCCATGACATGATCCACAAGGAAGTAGAGGTCTACGTGGATGACATGTTAGTTAAGTCTACTACTAGAGAAGAGCACCTCGCGGTTTTGGATAAGTTTATGACTCGCATTGAGAAATATAACTTACGCCTTAATCCAAAGAAGTGCATATTTGGGGTTACATCGGGAAAGCTTTTAGGCCATATGGTCAGTCAAAGGGGGATTGAAATGGATCCAGATAAGATTAAGGCGATCAGGGATATGCCCGCTCCGAAGATAAAAATAGAAGTTCGGTCTTTCCTTGGTTCCATCCAATATGTCAGTAGGTTTATTTCTCGCCTCACTACCGTTTTTGAGCCAATCTTTAAGCTATCAAGGATCCGTCGGCCGATTGTTTGGGATGAGCATTGCTAGATTGCCTTCGACAAAATCAAGGCCTGCCTTCTTCACCCACCCTTCCTTCGTCTGCCCACCCCAGGCACGCCATTGATCTTATACTTAGCAATTGATGACTCTCCCATCAGGGCAATGTTGGTTCAAGAAGATGACAGTAGGAAGGAGCAGGCCATGTACTACTTAAGTAAGAAGCTATTAGATTATAAAACTCATTACTCAATTATCGAAAGACGTGTGCTGCCATGGTTTGGTTAACTAAGAAGTTGCACCACTACTTCCAGTCATACAAAGTTCAGGCCGTTGCTAAGGTTGACCCAATGAAATATCTTTGTCAGTCGCCCACCTTATCCGGTAAGTTATCCAGATGGTTACTGTTGCTTTTCAAATTCGATATTGAGTATGTCATGACGAAAGTTATCAAAGGAAGAGTAGTTGCAGAGTTTTTGGCAAACCAAGCTCTCGACTTCGATTATGTTGAGAACTTGGACTTTCCTGAAGAGCAATTAGCTATGACCAAAGTCGCCAACCCCATGTGGACCATGTATTTCGATGGTGCTGTGAATAGATTAGGGGCAGGCTTGGGAGTTATCTTATTCATACCCTAAAATGAAGTTATACCTCTATCTAAGCCGTTGGAGTTTCCCACTACTAATAATGGGACCGAGTACGAAACTTGTCTATTTGGTCTTAAAGCCCTTTTACTTGTAGGGGCAAAGCATGCTTCTGTGATTGGAGATTCAGCCCTAGTTATCCATCAAGTCGTGGGAGATTGGGAAATCAAAGAAGAGTCTCTCTGTCCTTATGTCCATGCCTTTTGGGATCTGTCAGCTTAATTTACAACTTATCTCTATCAATATATCCCTCGAGATAAAAATCAGATGGCTGATTCCTTAGCTACACTGGCTTCGATGTGGGAAGGTCCCTAGCGAAAACCCATCTGCCCTCTGATCTTAGTTTTGGTAAAGGTTCCCGACCATTCGCGCAAATTTGCCCACATTCTCACCATTAGTGATGAGCCCTACTGGTACTCAGACATTGTGCAATTTCTTCAGAGCGGTCAGTATCTTGATGGCGCTACCGACTCTGATCGTGTTATACTCCGAAAGTTGGCCTTTCAGTTCAGGATTATGGAAAATGATCTCTTCAAGCTCACTTCCGATGGGTTGTTACTCCAGTGTCTAACTAAATTAGAAGCACATCGGGTTGTGGGAGAGGTTCATGCGGGTGATTGTGGACCTCATATGAATGGCCTAGCCTTAGCCAAGAAAATTCAGCGAATGGGGTACTTTTGGTTAACTCTGATTGCCGACTGTGTCTCCGAATTTAAGCAATGTAACCAATGTCAGATTTATAGAGATATTCAGTATCTTCCACCCACTGAACTTCACAGTTTATCTACTCCTTAACCATTCTCGGCGTGGAGGATAGATATAATTGGTGAGATTCGGCCATCATCAACTAATGGTCACCGCTTCATAATCATGGCAGTGGATTATTTCTCTAAATGGGTGGAACCCGAATCGTACACTAGTATTACCGCCAAGAAGGTGGCCAAGTTCATCGAGAAGCATATTTTCACTCGGTATGGTCTACCTTATCATATTATCTCAAATAATGGGGTTCAATTCCAAGGGGCAACCGCGGAGTTAATTGAGAAGTACGGTATAGAGCATCATAGATCTTCGCCCTATCGTCCTCAAGCCAACAGTGCGGTGGAGACAGCCAACAAGTCCATTAAGAAAATCCTTTCTAAGACCATAGCAGGTTACCGAGATTGGCTGATAAGCTACCATTTGCTCTTTGGAGGTACCGAACAAGCATCAGGACTCCCACAAGTTAAACCCCATTTTCCTTAGTTTATAGTATGGAAGCCGTTTTACCTATTGAGATTGAGATGAAGTCTTTGCGAGTGGCGCTCGAATCAAAGCTCAAAGAGACTGAATGGGCAAAAGCAAGATTTGAACAGCTGAATACTCTGGACGAGTAATGCTTGAAAGCCTTGGATAGCATTCAAATGTATCAATAGCGTATGGCAAGAGCCTACAATAGCAGGGTCAAGCACCATAAGTACCCGTTGAAAGCTGGTGACTTGGTCCTAAAGCAAGTAAAACCTTCCACCACCGATCCGAGGGGGAAGTTTTGGCGAAATTAGGAAGGACCTTATATGATTAAGAAGGTTCTTGGTAAGGGCGAAATGAAGATTATGGATATGGATGGTAATGAGTTCACGAACCCTATCAATCAGGATCGGTTAAAGCGTTATCATATATAAATCAAAAGAATTAAATCCAGAAAAGTGGCACTCATAAAAAGCAAATAAAATCAAATCACCCGGTGAGTGGTCCTTTACTGCTCGGGCAAAAATTAAGGTGTATCCCGTTGATTGGTATTCCGCAAACCAGTCAGGCAAAAGTTAGGGTATAGTGAGGCATGAGAGTTTGTTGACTAGAGAACCTTCTTAGGCTAGTTAACACCGGGATTTGAGTTAGTAGAAATGTTACCATCATTATGTACTCAAGCTTACTTCAATTAATGGAAATATCATTCTTACTAAGCTCTTATATTTGTGTGCAAATGAATATACTAGGCCTTAAAGGCAAAATGTTGTAGATAAGTCGAGTTTGGGATATCACTTAACTTAAATTCTTGCGCCCTAAATAAAATGGAAATCATAAGAAATAGAAAGAGGCATAAATTTTGATAGGCTGAAAGCATTTAGGCCTATGCAAAAGCTGGAAAGTCCGTTGGATTGAAAACCCAAAAAGGGCGGTCCAGGCAAAAGTTAGGACATAAAAGCAGCAAATAAAAGTCTGATGGGCCTAACACAATATTCAGGCCTATGCAAAAGTAAAGACAAACAAAAGTAAGGATAGCACAATCGCCAATCACCTAGAAGGCCCCGCACCCTCGTCATCATCATCATAATCAAAGTCGAAGGCTCGAACCAGCTTCTCCTCTACTGATAAAGGATCGAGTCACGCCTGCCTGTCACTCCACTCAAGCCATGAACGCAGGCGCTTCTTTTGACACCATAATATTCCAACCTATCGAAGCCACCCTTTGTAGAATCCATCAGTAGTAGTGGCATCCAGTCGATCGTAGTCTAAGGTCTCATAACTCGCTCAGTGGGCCCATACCTCTCTGGTGTGGATAAGAAGATGGGCTAAGAGCTGCCTAGCCTCAAAATCTTCCAAGTGTAGTGGGACCCTCTGTCGATACAAGCGATAAGGCGAGTAGTGCTCAAAGTGTAGTAGCCCTACAAGCTGAACCTTGCCTCCACCGATGTCCACCAGAACATTAAAAATCTCCTACCAGCGGCAGACACAGTGAATGTCTGCATTGGATAGACCCTTCATGATCACTGTCCAATCATCGATCGTTAGGGCATCATGGCCAGTAGTGACATAGGCCCTGCCATGATACTTCCTAGGCCCATATCTTCTCGGATTTCCTCAAGGGTCCTGGAGCAAAGCTAGCTTCTCTAAGATGCAAACCTGTAGGTTCATATTCAGATTTAGATTTAGTTTCAATCTCAGATTTAGATTCAGTATAGGTTTCGGGTTTAGAATCAGTTAAAGGGAATACATGTAGTACGGAGAAGTGGTCTCCGATGCGATTGGGATCACCGACAGCTCTATCCAAGTGGAATAGGGTCTCAGCTAACCCTAGAAATAATGTAGATATGCCCACTGAGGCCTGCCCAATGATCGAAACTAGCCGGAATGGGGTAATGGTGCCAACCCCGCAAATAAACTCAGCCATGAGCAATAAAGCCATCATAAAAGGATAAGAAATATACGACTTGGGAGTGACTATACACCAATTGAGTACCCGGCCGAGATCAAATCTCGGAGATCCAAGAATCCTCGAAAGGAAAGTAGTAGGGGAATCCAGGTTCCACAACCCGGTTAGCTGATCCTCAGCCCCAAAATGCACCTCTAGCATAGCAAAATGCATCATGTGAGTATAGATCATCCCAAGAATAGCATGATACTCCTTCACCAATGGGCAAAGCTCAAAGCCTAAGAAGAGGAATACATGGTCCATTGGGTCCCAATGGACGAATGTCGCATGGAGGAAAGCCACGTTCACCGGCCTGCTCGTAATGTACCGAAGCCCCGCTAATCCGAAAACCTCTAGTCTCTCCCAGTCATAGCTCCCTAAAGTGCATAAGAACTGCCTCAGCCTAGTATTGTGTGTCTCCATCAGTGATCTCTATCTACTAGTCGCCTGTCAAATAAGGTTGCATTCATTAATTCAGATGATTGTAAGCGTTAATTAGTTCATTCCTAGTTAATCATATATCGCGCCTAGCATTCCTCTAGCGAACAAGCAATGCAATCAATCAGACAAATAAGTCAAGCATCGCACAATCAAATCATCCATCAAAGTCACCAATACATCAAAAATATAAAGATGCATAAGAGTAAGAGCTCATCCGAGGCGACCCCCAGACCTCCTCTCTGAGGCATCGGGCCTTGAAGCTCCACCCATGCTAAATCCAGGAGGAAAAGTCGAGCCTATAGGCTGTATCCCCAGAAAGCCCATTGTCTTCAGGGTAGCCTGAAAGTGCGCAGACAAGCTGGTATCAATCATAGTGACCTCAGTCTCATATCCTCCGACGTTATGGCTACCTCTACGAACCTCAGCCCCCTTCTCCAATTGATCTCGCCACTCCTCCACCCTCTTAATATAACTTCGCAGCGTCTCCATCTCTCGGGTGTACTGCTCCCTCTACTCAGCCAGTTGCCTCTCGCAGTCTACTAGCTGGCACTCATAATCGGTCCTCTCTCGATCCATCTAACTTTGGTAATTCGCACACTCGCGCTCGATCCGCATCTGCTCCTCTCGCTCAGTCCTATACTTGTCTTACTCTATCCCGACTAAGATCTGCAAGTATCAGTGATCAGCTCAATAATTCACGCATTCATAACATTCATTCATAAACTAACAAATATCCAATATACTTTTCTCATTTTAAATCTTAACAGGTTTAAGACAGAATCTCACCTAGCCTATAAAATCCTGTGCAATGGTCAAGTCCCTCATGCTAAAGCAACCCAGGGCCAAGCGCTTAGCCTCTGAGATAGGTACCTGCATGATCAAAAGCAAAATAAACCAATCACCTTAGTTAGGCGATACCAAACTATAAGAATCGATAAAGTAAAGAATGACTTAGATTCTTACATGTGTAGTCTCCGGCAGAGCAAAGGTCAAAGGTGCAGTATACTCCTCAATGTGTCTATGCTCTCAAACTCCCGGACGGGTCATCAAGCGTAAAGAGGTATCCAACTGGTTTACCAACACTCCCTCAATGAATCCCGGTAGGAATGGTCTCTGAGTAGGAGGAGCTAGCCCAATGAAAGAAATCTCTGGATCGGTCATATTATGGTACGAAGGCCCTGCGTGCACTCCTGTATTGAAAATGGGGGCTCCTCTCTAATCTCTCCGGGTCCCCTGAAATCAAAAGAAAAATAGATTGATCAGTCAAGGCAGAATCAGAGTAATATAATAATTCAAGCACAAATGGAGGAAATTCGTTAGAAGTTTGAGTGTCGTACCCCTCGGCGCCCCTGCCTAGGGGCAGGTGGCTCGATACCCAACTCGGCATCGCTAGAAAGCATCTCACCCAGGTCCATATAAGCCATCTCATCATCAGTCTCAGAAAGGACGTCGTCGGCATCATCATCCACCCCATCAAGGCTTGTGCTGCCATCTGTCTAAACGCCATCGTCGCCGAACTCAAAGTTTCGTACCACATCATCTTGGACCCTCCTGGGGCAAGAAGGAATCAATCACCATTGTAATCTCTGCCAACCGAGGCCACCCAAACCTGATCTCCTCCCCTAAATCGAGCCTGGTCATCTGGCGATATAAGGTGAGGCCAAAAGATACCGACAGGTATGTCAGGGGGGACTCTCCTCTGAGCAGTGGTGCTGGTCCTCTATCGGTGGACCCGCTCGCCAAAGTACCACTCCATGCTGAATAGGCACTCCATTACGAATCGGCACCTATCTACGGTCCCCCAAATTTCCTTCATGTGCTGATAATTAACCAACTTCTTCTAAGGGTTGGAAACGATATGCCAAATAAGAACAAATAAAACCGCGGCAGTTATCAATGTAAGTATTCTTACTCTTTTGTAAATATGGTTTCGAACTAATGTTTAAACTAAATGCGCAGAAAGTGAGGTTACTCAGTGACGGCGCAACTGCCTCAAGTACTCTTGGTAGCAGCACGGCCCACTCGATCGGTCAATATTTGACCAGCTAACCATCCACCAAGCAATGGCATATGACCTGGGTGGTGGCTGATCCTCTAAGTCTGGGGGACAGATAATCTGATACTCGAAGGCCCACATCTGTAAATGCAATAAGTAAAAAAATCTCAGAAAGCATCCAAAAGCAGAAGTGTATGTTAAAGATTTTGGTCAAAGGGGATTCATTACCAAGACCTATAGTTGTCCGGCCTTGAACTCGGTGACCTTTCCTCACTCCAAGCAGTCAAGAGCATAATAAATCTAGCCAAGAATGGCCCTCAGCCAGTTCTATGTAGTAAAGCTGCCCAAATCCTCGAGGGCGCATAGTAACCGAGTGAGGCCCTACTCGAGGAGCAAGGAAAGAATAGGCATGTTAGCATGGTCAGGAGGAACGACAGGAGGTACTGGTTAAATTACTCCCCGCTAAGGTCGGTCACCGTGAGCCAATGATCATACAGATCCGCGTATCTCAGCTTACCGTCAGCCGGTATCAAAACCCCCAGAAGTGCTGTAACCCGGGCGTGGGCCTCTGGCTCATGGTGAAAGTGATCGGGATAGGCGTCGAATACCATTGGGAAGCCCTCCCTTCGCATCTCGATCATGGCACAGATATCGAAAGGGGTGATCGTCATCTCACTAACCGGAAGATGGAAGGTATGTGTAACCTCGCTCTATAGCTCCACTAAACATCCTAGTATATCCGGACTCATCGAACGACGCGACATGGTAAGAGAATCTAACATCCGCTCGGAATCCATACCCCGAATGGCCACAACCAACGAGTTGTCGGCCCGGCCCTTAATCTGGTTCCACCACTTGGCGCATCTCTGTAAGGATTCCATTGCCTTGAGACCGTGTGGCTGTAAAAAAAATAAAAAAAATAATTAATTAATGTCAAGCATTAGAACTAGCAGTTAAAGTATGCAAAATCAGCAACAAATCAAATTTTCAGCATCTAGCCTACTTCATATCTAAATTTCAACTGCAAAATCGGACTCGGAGCAAAAACAATCGGTTCGGATAGGCCCTTCGATTTCCCCTCTTTTTTCCCGGCCGCCGGCAATCATCGCCGACGACCGGTGGCCGGAGGCAGCCTCGACGTGGCCAGGCTGCCTCATCGAGGTGGGACCAGTGGCCGGAGGCCACCTCGATGATGCGGCCTGGCCGCCGACGGCGGCTTGCCCCTAAAAAAGTCTACTTTCTGCCTTTTCAGGCCCAATTTCAGTACAAATTCATTCAAATCAGCCCCGAAACACACCTAAATGCATCCTAAACATCTTTCCTCAACCTATTTTTGCCTAATTTAAAGCCTAAAGCACCCTAAAAATCCAAATCAAGTTTATGGCATTTTATGGAAACTTTGGCAAAAATTAGGTTTTATCGGTTTACTTGAAGATCAGAAGCATGCCCGGCCAAGTCAGTGAATATCCTAACCTAAGACGTCGGTGTATATCCTATATATGTGTCAGAGGCCCATAGTCCGTAGGCCCACTGAATCGGGCAAATCCGCCGGCCATCATTCCCTTGTGGTAGCGTTTCGTGGTCAAGATTGTGAGACCTCTTGAGCCCTTTCTTGCAGTACATCCTTCCCCGAGTTTGAAAAAATCTGGGAATATCTCGCGTAGAGAGAGAAGAAATGAAAGGAAAGAATATGGAAAGAAAGAGAAAAATGAATGAAAGGAGAAAGATGAAAAGAAATGAAAAGAAAGGAAGTATATATAAGAAAAGTAGTAGAAGGGAATATTCCTTTCAACAAAGGGCAAAATCCTCCGATCGATCATTTCTTTCCTCCTTCTGGGCGTCTCTAATCTCTGTTTTATTCTCACTCTTTATTATTATTATTAATTGAAGGGGCAAAAAATTTTGTTTCGCGAAATCAATTAAGCAATAAAAAAGGGACATATTTGTCACATGCTAATTTCTCAAATTATATTTTTCATAGGTCTATCAATGGCGTACCCAAAAAACAACCGATTCAAAATTCCTCCACTCAGAAAATTTTTTGTCTCGACTGGTCTGTCAATGGTGCGTTCCCAAAACCTTCAGTAAACAACCAGTCCAGGATTTTTTGCTCCAAAAGGTACGTTGATGGCGCGTCCCTGTACTATCCATAAACAACCATTTCAGAGTTTCACTTCTAAGACTGTCTTGTTCCTCCTAAAAGATCTGTCGATGGCAACCCCAGTAGACAATCGACTAAGGATTTCGCAAGTCAGGTATAGCCTCCTCTCCCTTACTCTTTCGAGAGATCACACTTGGCCAACCAAGTGACGATCTCTGGAGGGGCAGCCTGTGAGAACGGGCTTTTCGGTGACCCTCAGAACGATGATGACTTTTTGCTCTAACCTTTTACGGTCTAGTTGTTCCATTATTTTTAGAATCGAATCGAGTTAGGCAAGTTCTTTGTTGACGATTTTAAGATCTTTGACCCCAATTAATTAAATATTAGATCGTTTTTAATTTGTTACCGCTTCCTTTCCCCTCGCACGTAGTAAATTGTTTCGCGGTTTTTTTCCTTAAAAATCTGGACATTTTCAGCGAGTCTCATTTGCACCATTGGATTCTGGGTTCCTCGAGCTTCCCGGAATGTGAAGTATCGCCCCATGCGAATGCCCGTAGTGTAATTTGCTCGTGTTTTAGGCCCGGCAAGCCGGGCCCCTTTTGCCTTTTTCCCCAAGGTGCCTCCGATCCGTTGGCGGCGGCCAGTGCCGCAGCCGGGAGGCCAAGCCGCATGGTCCATGCACTAGGTCGTGTGTACTACACGGCAGGCCGCATGGCTCACGCGCTAGATCTTTCCGCGTCATGTGACGCGGCCTGGGTTGGGCCGCATCAGGTGACACGGCCTATCGTGTCACGTGACGCGGCCTAGGCTGGGCCGCATTAGGTGACATGGCCTACCGTGTCACGTGACGCGGCCTGGGCCTAGCTGTGTAAGTAATGCGACCTTCGCGGGGGGTTTCTTTGTTTGGAGTTTTTCCGGGTTTCCCTTGGCCAGCAAGTCGGGTTTTGGGATTTTTCCGTCAAATATTGACATTTGGAGGATTAATTTGGGTATTTTATACTTAAAAAGGCTATAAATATTCCTCAAAAATCAGATTTGAGGAAGACTTTTGCTACTTTTTTGGCTGATTTTTAGAGAGAAAAATACAAGAACAAGAGAGAGAAAGGGATTAACTAGAGAGAGAAAGCTCAAGAAAAGCTAGAATCCGGGTTTAACCCTCTCTAATCTTGATTCTTAGTTGTTCTTAGGCTTAATATTGTAGCTTAAACACTAAAATCTATTAGAAATCTTAGGTAAAAATTGGTTTATATAGGATTTAGGGACTTTTTCCTCACAAATCACTAAATCCCTTGCTAAATCGATTGTTTTGTCGGGTTTTCATCTCAAATCCGTCACAAAGCTTGCCAAGCGTCCGGTTCAAGTCTCGAGAGTGGATTCACAGCCTTTACGTAACTTTTTGAGTTTCAATCTATTTCTTCTGTTATTTATTTCTGCTGTTGTGTTTCGGTTATTTTTCCGGGCGTTTGTCCCCTTTATTCGTCCTTTTTGTGATTTTCTGTCAAAAATCCGACTGAATATTCTGGCGAACATCAAGCCGACTGAATGTCACCTCGGTCGCTTTGCTGAGTCAGCCTACCGCTTTGTCCAGTTGGCCTACGGGTCGCTCAGGCGGCCAATCGTCGTTTTGTCGGACTTTCTGGGTTCTTTTCCCCCAAACTGAAAAACCAAAGTTATTTAAGCATTTTAAGTTCGAATCTATTGTAACAGGTAAGAAACGACTTGAAATTTTAGCAATCTTGGGTTTTCAGGCACAAAAAGGTCGATTCCGGCTTGTTTAGACACCTTTTTTTGGCAGGCCACTTCAGTGGAACAAAGGCCGACTGAGAGCCATCTAGGCCACCTCGTTGAGGCGGCTTACCATGTCGCTGAGTCGGCCTACCACCTTACTGAGTCAGCCTACTAATAAAAATGTCCAAATAGTCCCTTTTTATTTTATTTTGTTATTTTCGGCCCATTTCGGTCATTTTTGACCCGATTTGTGTCATTTTAATGCGTTTTAGTCCCAAATTCAACCCAAAAATTTCCAAAAATTCCCAAATAATCTGAAACAGTTTTTTTATTATTTTATTCTGTTTTTATATTTTATTTTTATTTGATTTAATATGCATTTTAATGGCTTAAAAATAGTATTTTTGCTAAATAAATCTAAATAATTTATTTTCCACCGACTAAAAGTACCAAAAATATTCTAAACATATTAAATCTTATTTTAGGATGTTTATTTAATTTATTTCACCCTTTTTAGGTTGTTAGATAATTGATTAACGCCCGAAAATTATATTTTTGTCCCGAAAAATTTAAAAATATCGTTTTCTTCATGCTTTGTATTTATTTTTCACATTTATTTATCCATGCTTTATTTGTGATTACTCTTATATATCTATTGCCTCGTTTGGAGCCGGATCCGAGTTGGTAAGCCCAGTTAAGACCCGGTTTCACCCATTTATTTATTTATCGCTTTATTTATTTTCTTGCCTTAGAAAAATGTATAGGTATTCGTAAAGCCTTGTAATAATTTTATTTTCTTGCTTTGTTTATTTATTGCTTTTCGTGTGATGTATGGCATATAAACTAAAAACACGAAACAATAATTGGATTAAATCGCATAAGAACTAAGTTCACGCTTATTAAAATATAATCGGCTTGATTTAAAAATTGAAAAGTAAGCAACATCATCCGAACCTAGAATCTCTGTTTTAAGGTACGGTCCAACCCCCCGGTGGGAATATCGTACCCAATTTCCCGATGGAGCTTAACCGGGTGGCGACTCTATTTTAAAATACGGGATTCTAAGTCTCGTATCCCTTAACCCATTCAACATCGCTTCCATTATCCATTTTCATCACGCTAAAATAAGGATCATCCCTCAGCACGCTTCACAGTGCTAGTTGTTTCTCCGCCCCACGCCGAAGAGTATTAAAGCTTACCGTGCAGATGGAGGGATCGGGGGTCGTCGTCTCACACCAACTTTGCAGCCTCCTTGCCTTTTGGTGGCCATATCTTACATCAACCGCCTCAAGGCGTTTTGCAGGTTATTATTGAGGACATCACAGGGGTTTCTTTGCCTCGTTTTGTAACTACTTAGCCTTTTAGGCTCTCTGTTCTTATCAAAAAAATCAATGCCTTTATTTTGGGTATTACTATGCGTCACCCAATTTTACTTTGCGTCACTACTGGGAAAAGATAAAGTCGCCCTTCAATACATTTCTAATTTAAATTTTAGATTTCAATTTTTTTCTCTAACCCTAAGTTTAAACTAATTTAAATTTTAAAATTAACGTTTTTTTTGAAATTATAATTTTTTGAGACTGGCCGGTTGAAATTTCTGACCTGCCAGTCCCAAAATATCCCGGGCGTCCACCGTGGACGCCGGCCTTCTCAAGCGGCCATCCATGGTGGACGGCCATTGTGAGTGGCAGGCGTCCAACATGGACGCCCACCATTGATAGTAGGCGTCCACGGTGGATGCCTGCCACTCATAGTGGCCGTCCACCGTGTACAGCCACCATGAAATCGCAGGAGTCCCAGTAGGACGCCCACATGTATTTTCAAAAAAAAAAAATTTCTTAAAAAACCTAAAACTAGTTATCAGAATTGATAATTTGTTGCGTTGTCCGTCCATTGAACTCGATTGAGTCAGAAAGTGAAATTTATAAGATGTTATATAGAAAACTTGAAATTTAGAAGTTGAAAAATTTGAATTAATGTATTTCTTGATGAGTTAATAAGATAAGCTGGGATAACTTGAAATTTAGATGTTGAATTTTGAAATGAGTTAATGAGATGAGTTGGGATAATTTGAAATTTAAAAGTTTAATTTTGCATTAATGATGTTGGGGAGTTAATTGGATTGTTTGCTGGTTTTCAATGGGAAGGGCAAAAAGGTAAAATTTGGGAGCGACGCGAAGTAAAATAAGGCGATGCGTAGTAATTCAGTTTTTTTTCTAAGTGCAGTGAATGGGATTGAAATCTGATGTCCCCAATTATATCCCTTTCATGTCCTCCATTCAGATTTTGTCATGTGTTAGACACCTAAGAGAGAGAAAAAAATATGAAAGAAAATCTGAAAATAAAAAATTAAGTAAGAAAATCTAATACATGATAAAATCTGAATGGAAAATATAAAAAGATACACACAATTGAAAACAGTAGATTTCAATACGAGTGAATGTTAGTTAACCTTTAAAGTGGCAGAACAGCTCATCTTGAACAATTCAATTTGTGAATAACATGGGTGAATTAATTATTTAGGGCATGTAAACTTGCTTTGGTACTTAATCATTTGAATAAATTTCGATTTTTTTGTTGGGTTACCAATAAATTTGGACTAAGAAAGTGGTAAATCTCTTTCAAATGCATATTATCAGCGGCGGCGCCGGGGAGGGGGAGGGTCAATTGACCCTCCCACGCCGAAGAAATAGAAAACTCTCCGGTGCTTTTCAGTGAAATCTGGTATTTGGAGTTGATTTTGCCCCACAAACCAAGGTAGAAGATGATGAGCCGTATTTCATTTTCTATTTTTATTTCAAAAAATAGCTAGAGTAAGCGATGTCGTTTGGTATTGTTGATGAGTTGTATTCCATGTAAAAAATAAAGGCTTTATTAGTTGTACGGCGCTGCACCTGTATTCCATGAGTCTTCTTTTTGAATTAGGCTTTAAATATTTAGTTTCACAAAGCGTTAGTCTATTATAATAACAGTATTGGCACATGTATATAAGAATAAGGGTCATAGATCGATTTAGTTGAATAATTGCATTGAATCGAATATATTAAAAATTAAAAAATTAAAATTCATCGGTTCAGTTGATATTAAGTTAGGTTCGATTTTGAACATCCCTAGGTAAGAATAGATTATAAAAAATTTCTACACTATATTGTTCATTTTCTCTTTTCTATATGATGTGGCGCAATAAACGTTGAACACTGTCTATTTGATCTTTACAAGTAGACAATTAAATAGAATACCAACTCATCAAATTAATTAATATTTTAATATTAAACAACGAAACAAGTTGTAATTAAGTATTTTTTTATTATTAAATCACACAATTATAAATGAAATAGACAATCTAGTATAACTTTTTTTTATAACCATTATTTAAATTTAAAATCATTGACATGTCATTAATATGAACTTCTATTCACATAATACATAATCTAAAAATCCACTATCTCTCTTAGTTATCTAGGTATTCTACGTATCCTTTCTTATCCTTATTATTTCTAGCTATGAATACATTTGTATGCCAATACATCAATAAACATAGCCACTTATGAATATATTTGCCTGACGATAATCATTAGCTATGTATAATACTTAATATATTCATTAACTATAAATATATAGTTTGCATGAAAATGCAATGAATTTATTAGGTGAAATTTGCATGATTCTAGTTAATGTAATTAAACATTTAACTAAATTTTATTTAGCTTATTTCATTCGATAAATTTTTAGCAGCGATTCTGCCCCTCCAAACACGGGTGCTGGCACCGCCGCTGCATATTATTCACGAAATTCACGTCAATGGAAAAAAAAGTACGAAGTTGGTACTAGAAAGTAGAGTTTCGTGAACAAAGCTAAAAAGTGACAAAGGTAGAGACAAACTTGGCTGTCATGAAAGAAAAAGAAAGGTGGACAACCAATCAAACTCAGATAACAGTAGATTTTTTATTATTCTTTCTCTTTTTTATTCTTTCCTTATATTCCAAAGCAAGCTTTTAAAAACTCTTAGGTACTAATTGGGTGGTTGAAGCTTTAAACGTTCAGGTGAGGATTAGGTAGATTTATAAATTTTTTATCTTTTATAATTATTAATAGATAAAAATATAACTTTAATTAAAAAATAAATTATAATACAATAATATTTTACAAAAATATAATTTAGTATATGAAAATATAAGTCTTAGTTTATTTTTATATAAAAACACATCAATATTTAAATCAATTCCTTAAAAACATATATCCTCACTTATTTTTTGTGGTTTATATCGTACTATTTCTCGGTTTGAGATTCAAAATGAAAATTGTATAGTGAGAATATTTTGTTGTACATTAACTTTACCAACTATACTAACTTTTTTTAATTAAAAAAATTGAACTATAATTATTATAGGTATCGGTATCTTAAAAATTAGGGGAAAGATCAGACTAGACGGTGCCTAGGCGGACAAAATCGAACTAGGTGGTGCCCAGGCGGCAATATGTCGGTCCAGCGCCTGATAGCTCCCGAGGAATGAAAAGTTGGGCGGCGAGCCCCAAAATAGCGCCTAGGCGGGGGGTTTTTGGTTCATTTCAAAATAGACCTATTCAAGAAATCTGTGATTCGTCTAGCCTGTCTAAGCCCGACTCTCATGAGTCAGGTTTGGGCAAGCAAATATCACTATTGGTCTAGCCCGATCTAAGCCTGCATAGACCCAAAAATATTATGAGTTGGGCTTAGATTATGTAAAAATTCAAGCCCGACCGACCCACTCGACTATATTTTATATTTTTATTTATATATTTATATAAATTTATTAATATTATATATTAAATCAATGTAACATGTTAAAATTACAAATTGTATTTCTTTTAAGAAATTTTGGATGGAAAGCCATATTATCTATTTTTTATTAAGTTATACTTCGATTTTCTATCTAACTAAAATATTATTTATGAAAAAATATAAACTAATATTTACTTGATGGACAGGTTGGACCGGACTTAAAAATGAACTTCTAAGTTAAAGTCTGGCTCGATCCGGCTCAATCCGGCCCGACCCAAGCCTGAATATTATAGACGTGGGCTGGATTGGGCCTGAATATAGCTATTTTTTTCCTTGGCCTGATCATGCTCAATCCAACCAGCCCATTGAACATATCTATTTCAAAAAGAGAGCAATACATACTCAATTTTAGTCTTTTTAGACCTTTTCAACGTGCGGGTCGGGCAAGGCTTAGTCGGGTTTAATTAAAAATATCAATTCAAATCTGACCCGGTCCATACTTAAGAGCTTTGGATTTGGGCCAGACTTACAAAGTCATTTTCAAGCCCAGTTTATGGCCCGTAAAGTAAATTTTTTATGAAATTTTTTTGAGAATTAAAAAAATAAACTGATAAAATTATGTATAACTACATTATTTTCATGAAGTTTTTAATATATTATAGAACTTATTATAATTAAATTTAAACATTCATTAATACATAATATAAAAGTTAAAAATAATTATTTGATACTGTAATATTATATATATATATATATATATATATATATATATATATATATATATATATATATATATATATATATATATATATATAATATTATCATTCGTCAGGTCAAATTCAACTATTTATAAAAAAAATTAAGACCGACCTATAAAATATCAAGCTTTTTTAAGCTTGAATTCAGGTCGAACTTAATAAAAAAATAAATATTTAAATTCAGCTCATAAAAGCAGATTTAAACCGGACTCAATGAATAGTCGGACTCACAAAGAGATATAGAACTCTTTAATAATATGCTCTTCCTTGGTTTACTTTATTTCAGCTGCTTTGAGTATTATTTGTTAATGTTAATGGTTTTTTTTTTGTTACTGGAGTTATTAAATTATCATTATTGAGACAGTTACACTTATTGTTAATGTCAAACCATAAATAAAGAAGTCCTCGTACACCTTATTTGAGCCGGTTTATAAGTCTTAATAAAACAAACTATATTCCATAAGAAAAAACAGAGTATATTTAATTGCATTTTAGTGTTGGGTTTCGTATATTAATTCAGTAATAAGGTGATATATATTAACTAAAATAGATGTCGCAACAACGAGTATAAAAAATAAATAAAGCAATAAAAGAGACACAAAGATTTACGTGGACTACCCTTTAAAGGAAAAAACAACGGGGCACTAAAACAACTCTATTAATAAATAATGGAAATACAATAAGCTCTCTCAAGTATACCCAACCTTGAGGTATAAAATGATTTTAGGAGAAAAATTGGAACACTCAAATTAACCCTTACACCCAAGAGTGTAGTAGTTTTCAAAGTACTCAATTTACTCCCCTAACCTCTCTTAAGCTCTTTTGTAGGAAATATAACTCTCTACAAAAAGAAACTCTCAAATTTTGCTTGATGAATTTGGATTATGGAAAATGCCTATTTATAGGCAAAAAAAGCTGCATCAACTTTCCAATTGGCAATTAATATGCCAATTACTAACTACCATCTTTCCACCTTATTTGTTGGCAATTAATTAGCCCCCAAATTGGTTGAATTACTTAGCCTTTAAATTGGTTTGGACTTAACAATTCTCCCCCTCCAAACCAATGGGGGTATGAAATAAGCTCTTACTTGGAGCTCATGCCGATCAGCTCATTGCACAGCTCAAACTTTTCCCCGAGGAATAACTTTTGTCAACATATCTTAGGGGTTCTCTTTTGTTGGAATTTTCTCAAGATGAAAAATCCATTTTTCCAGTTGCTCGCATATCTAGTGATAGCAGATATCAATGTGCTTTGTTCGAGAATGATACATAGTATTCTCGCTTAAGTCTATAGCACTTCGACTATCGTAATATACTATGCAGTTAGCTTGTTTTTGACCCAACTCTTCAAAGAATATCTTTAACCAAACCATCTCTTTTCCTATTTCAGCAGCTGAAATGTACTCCACTTCGGTCGTAGAAAGTGCAACACATTTTTGTAATTTAGATTGCCAAGAAATTGCTCCCCCGACAAATGTAAATACGTATCCCGAAGTTGACTTTCTATGATCGAGATCTCCTGCCCTGTCAGCATCAACAAAGCCTTCTAGGATTGTTTTAGATCCACCATAACATAAGCACTTCTTTAAACTTCCCTTCAAATATCTGAGAATCCATTTTACTGCTTCCCAGTGTTGTCTTCCCAGATTATTTAAGAATCTGCTTACAACTCCAACAGCATGTGCAATGTCTCACCTTGTGGAAACCATCGCATACATCAAACTCCCCACTGTGGAGGAATATGGAATCTTTCTCATGTCTTCCTTCTCTTCTTTGGTTGTAGGACAAGATTCCTTACTCAGCTTTAGATGTCCGGCAAGAGGAACGCTAACTGGTTTAGCATTCAACATGTTGAAACGTTGTAGCACACGTTCAACATATTTTTCTTGTGACAGCCACAACCTCTTGTTGCTTCGATCATGAACAATCCTCATGCCCAAAATTTGTTGTGCTGGACCCAAGTCCTTCATGTCAAAGGACTTTGCTAACTGTTCTTTCAATTTACGAATTGAAGAAACATCTTATCCTACGATCAACATATCATCAACATATAACAACAATATGATAAAGTTGTTAACAGAGAATCTCTTGAAGTAAACACATGGATCTGCTTGAGTCTTCTTGTAGCCATGACTACTCATAAAAGAGTCAAACTTCTTTTACCACTGCCTGGGTGCTTGTTTCAGCCCATATAGACTCTTTTGCAGCTTGCAAACCATGTGCTCTTTTCCTTTCACTTTGAAGCCTCCTGGTTGCACCATGTATATTACTTCCTCTAAGTCGCCATGAAGGAAGGCAGTTTTCACATCTAACAGCTCAAGCTCAAGATTCGAACATGCTACCAAGCTTAAAACTGCTAGGATAGAAATCATTTTAACCACCGGAGAAAATATTTCATCAAAATCAATTCCTTTCTATTGTTAAATCCTTTCACTACTAGATGAGCTTTATACTTCACTAGCTCCATTGCCATCTCTTTTGATCTTGAAAACTCATTTGTTCTTCAAAGCTGTTCTTCCTATAGGTAGTTCTACTAACTCATATGCGTTGTTTTTCTGCAAGGAATTCATCTCATCTTACATTGCCTCCAGCCAAGATTCTTTATCTACATGAGTTAGAACTTCCTGAAAATTCTCTGGCTCCCCCTCATCCCTTAGGAGAATATACTCAGAACTAGGGTACTTTGATATTGGTTGGCGATCCCTGGTAGATCTTTTAAGCTGTTGTTCAGCTTCAGCTTGCTGGGTGGGTTGCTCCCCCTACTCATCAACATCTTCTTGCTCATGATCCTCCATTAGCTCTAGAATTTCATCATTGTTCTGAACTTGTTCCTCATCTCCACCAATGGCACTGTTTGACGATGAAGGAGCATGGCTGGGAATGACGTCATCCACAAGTCCTGACTTGCCATTTTTCTTAAAAATTTCTATAGTCTCATTTTCTCGAAAGACTACATCTCTGCTTCTAATGGTCTTCTTCTTCTCTGAGTCCCACAGTTTGTACCCGAACTCTTCATCTCCATATCCAAGGAAGATACAGAGACTTGATTCATCATCAAGGTTTAATCGTTGCTCTTTAGGCACATGTGCAAATGCCTTATAGCTGAACACCTTCAGATGAGAGTATTGAACATCTTTTCCAGTCCATACTCTTTCTGGAATATCAAAATCTAGAGCAGCAGATGGTGACCTATTGATGAGATAGCAGGCTGTGTGTGTTGCTTCTCCCCAAAATGACTTTGCAAGTTAGCCATTTTGAGCATACATCTGACCTTCTCCACAATAGTGTGATTCAACCTTTCTGCTACACCATTATGTTGTGGGGTTCCAGGTATAGTTTTTTCATGTCGAATTCCATGCCTGGAATAGTAGTTCTCAAACTCATGTGATGTGTATTCACCTCCATTGTCGGATCGAAGACATTTTAATTTCTTGTTTATCTCTCTTTCCACCATAACATGAAATTTCTAGAATGACTGGAATACCTGATCTTTTATTCTTAGGAAATACATCCAAAACTTCAGGGATGCATCGTCAATGAAAGTAACAAAATACTTGTTACCTCCCAAGGTCTCATATTCAAAGGGGCCACAAACATCTAAGTGCACCAAGTCAAGAACACGTGACTTTTTACTTGATGACTTGCTGAATGACACTCTATATTGCTTGCCGAATAGGCAGTAAACATAATGAGATAATGGTGTACCATTAGCCAAAGGTACGAGCGCCTTCTTGGCTAGAATCTGCAACCTTTTCTCACTAATGTGAGCCAATCTTCTAACCGTAAATCTGGTGAAGACTCTTCTTCAACAGCATACAGTCCATCTTTACAAATGACTGCATTTGTTTTGTACAGTGTATAACACATGGCACCTTTCGCAATCACCAAGGAATTCTTGGTAAGCTTCCATTTCCTACTCTCGAAGAAATTCTCGAAGCCTTCACGATCTAGGACACCACAAGATATTAAGTTGAGCCTCAAATCAGGAACGTGTCTAACTTATTTGAGGATGAGTGTGCAGCTAGTGTTCGTCTTGATACGAATGTCACCAATTCCAATAATTTTGGAATGGCCATTATTGTCCATCTTCACCACACCAAAATTTTCTGCTTTATATGTGGTGAAGAACTCCTTATTGGGAGTGGCGTAATAAGATACTACAGTGTCGATCACACATTTCGTATCATCTTGACTTGAGACTTGCAGACATTGTTCTTCGTGACTGAAAGAAAGAACAACAATCTCCTCAGTTGCTGCAGTGGTGTTCTTGTCTTCCTCCTAGTTATTGCCATCCTTTTGTTCTCTCTTTAGCTTTCGACAGTTCCTCTTCAAATGGCCTTCTAGTCCACAGTGGTAGAATTTGACTCTACCCTTGGACTTAGATCTGCCTCTGAATTTATCTCCTCCTTTAGATTTGTCAGGATTGTTGGGACCTCTAATTTTACTTCGGCCTTTGTGTTCTATGACAAGATCTTGAATGCTTTCAGTAATTAAAACTTTCCTCCTTGTTTCCTCATTGAGCAGAGTGCTAACAGCGTGGTTCAAGGAAACTTTTCCATTAGGAGCGGAATTGGTCACAGATACCACCAAGGTTTCCCAACTCTCCGGTAAAGAATTGAGCAACAATACGGATTGTACCTCATCTTCAAGTGTGATTTTTATAGAAGATAACTGATTAATAACACTTCGAAATTCATTTAGAAATTCGGCAATTTGGCAATAGGAGTTCCCTCCTTATATTTCATGTTGACAAGTTTACTTATTAGGAATGACTTGTTTCCAGTAGTTTTCCGATCATAAAGATCTTGCAGCTTCTTCCATAGTTCATGGGCAGACGTTTCCTCCGAGACATGGCCAAACATGTTGAAATCTGGCCACTAGTGAATGGTACCGATGGACTTTCTATTCAACTTGCTCCAATCTGGATCTTTCATGTCTTTCGGCTTTACGATGTCTCCTTCGATTGCTTCATTAATATCATTACAGTACAATATATCCTCCATCATGGGCTTCCAAATTGACCAGTTCGAACCGTTCAATTTGATCATGGATGCTGAAGAACCTTCCATTTTAATTAACACAACCACCTTTATGAAACCAACAACTCTGATACCACTTGTTGGGTCTCATATATTAATTCGGTAGCAAGGTGATATGTATTAACTAAATTAGATGTAGCAACGAGTATAAAAAATAAATAAAGCAATAAAAGAGACACAAAGATTTATGTGGAAAATCCTTTAAAGGAAAAAACCACGGGGCACCAAAATAACTCCACTAATAAATAATGGGAATACAATAAACTCTCTCAAGTATACCCAAGCTTGAGGTATAAAATGATTTTAGGAAAAAATTGAAACACTCAAATTAACCCTTACACCCATTAGTGTAGTATTTCCTAAAGTATTCAATTTACTCCTCTAACTTCTCTTAAGCTCTTTTGTAGGAAATATAACTCTCTACAAAAGAAAACTCTCAAATTTTGCTTGATGAATTTGGATTACGAGAAATGCCTATTTATACGTAAAAAAAAGTTGCATCAACTTTCCAATTGGCAATTAATATGCCAATTACTAACTACCATCTTCCCACCTTATTTGTTAGCAATTAATTAACCTCTAAATTAATTGAATTAATTAACCTCCAAATTAATTTGGACTTAACATCTAATCTACATAAAAAATATTCTTGGCCCACTACCGAATTTATAGCATGACAAATCAACTTGAAAATTAAAAAAAATGCACCTCTTGGTTGCCAATATAATCATGGAACAAGGTGAAATGGTGTGTAATTGAACTTCATTCTAGTAGTTTTTATTTAACATATAGAATTGAGTTTGGGTTAATAAGAATTAGGGTGAGAATTTATTAATAATTAATTAATTATTTTTTAATTTTAATTAAATGTTATCTGATAAATTATCAATTCTTGAATAAAAGAAAAGTATAAAAAATCAGGTGTTTAATATAAATTTTTGAGTTAGTGAGTTAAAAAAGAGGAGAATATATTAATTTCCTTTCTTATTAACAGTGAATATGATAAATAAGTTTTAATAAATACTTAGGATAATACAGGACATGGATAATCAGAATTAATTTAAAACAGTATAGGAAGTATTTTTAAAAAAGTAAATAAATAACATTTTTAGATTTTAGTTTTTACTAAACCGTTCAGTCTCTGTATTTATTATCGGGCTAAGAAGGAAGTTGTTTGGGCCGTGGTTTGGGCTCCAAAATAAGGAAGTTAACCGAGGGTATTACAGTAATTAAATATCGTCCCTTCAAGCTTAAAACCCTATCCTCCCCTCTAGAAAACCCTAATCATGTCTCAAAGCGAATGCATCTCCACTCCTCTGCAGCCATGGAGATTCCCAAATTCTGCGTTTTTGTTAACTGCCTTCAGAGTAGCCATTTGAATAAACAATCAATTTCTTATCTGGCTTAGTTAAAAGGCAGAAATCAAATCGTTTGATCAATTTTATTATTGATCGCTCTCGATCCGAAGCCTTTTTGAGGTGGCGATCTCGTAATTTATTTTACCGGTGATCGTCCCGCAAGCAGCCTTGGACATTTTAACCCTCAATATCAATATGCATATTATCAATCGCTTGTTTTATATAGTGAATCTAGGTTTGTATGTGTTCTTAGTGGCTCAATTTCGCCTCCAGAATAACCGAAGCTTCGTTCAGATGAAGCTTAATTGGTCCAGACAGGGGCGAACACTAGCCTGAATCGGTTTGAGGGTAAGGAAATTCATTCTCTGTTTTCCTTTCTTAGATTGATTCATACATTTTGTTCGATTTAAATTTAGGAAACTCATTGTATCTTATATAGTAGTTTGCAATAGCTGATTGATTACATGGTTTATATTTTGTAAACCTAATCTGTTTGAGAGGATAATGAATATGCTTTATCTGTTCCTTGTCAATCTAATTGCAGAAAGCTCTCAGAAATTGCCAATCTTGTTTGTAACTTTTTCTGGAGATTTAGTCTAGATTAGGCGCTGTTCTAGAGATTAGCATAAATTTACAAGAAAATAGTTTAAACTTCTAACTACTTCATTTACTGAGATTGCCTTTGGCAAAGGCGCTGAGCCTTGTGACACTAGCGCCTGGCACCTGAGGTGTGCCTTGTGTGCTTTTAACAATTATTGTGACAATCTAATCATATACCCTTGATGAAGCATGGATATATGCGTTTGAATTTGATATCTTGGGCAATTGATGTAAAGTTTTATGGTACTTTGGGGGTGTTTATCTAAACTTTTAACTTTAAGTTAAAAGGACCTTATAGAAGCTTTTCACTTAAAAAAAAGTGACAAACACTTTAACTTATAAGTTAAATATTCTTTTAAATATCTTTTACTTAATAGTAAGTAATAAATTGTAAGTTTGGAAAAACACCCATTTTAAGTTAAAGGACAAAAGTCAAAAGTCATAAGTAATGAGAAACACCTTAGCTTGTAGAGGTTGCATCTAATAGTGTAGCGCCTCTAGATTATTGGTATTAATGCCTATCTTGTCAATTTGAATTAAAGCTTTTCAAATTTTAAGTGCATTTATTGAAATTTATCTCAACTGAAAAAGAAAATTAGTAATATAAATTGTAAGAATTGCTTAAAATATTAGTACAATATTGTATAGTATATAATAAGTTTAAATAATACTCCATTCCAAAATAATTGCATCATCTTTTGGGATTTTGTACATTTTTACCAGTTAAACTAAATTATTCTTTTTCACCATTTTTCCTAATTTATCTTCTTATTAAATAAGAGAGGTTTTATATAAAAATAAAATTATTAATTATTAATTAAGAAGGATTTAAGATACAAATAGTGGTTTGGAGGAAAAAATGTTCTGCGTAATATAAATTTATGCAAATTAGATGTTAATACGTGTTTTCAATATCAAAATGAATGGGTATTGGAGTTTTTAAAATTGACTTTTGTAATTGATTAATTATGTGATTATCGGAAATTTAGCTTGTAATATTAATGCGAAAAGCTTAGCTTCCAATATTGACACAGAAAATATCCATTACCTGCATTCATTTGGTGTCTCATTTGCAGCGAATTCAAGGTGTCTCATTTTGTGTCTCATTTGCAGCAAAATGTATGATTCGTTGTATTCTTAAGCATATCAAAATTAGTTGTCTATAAAAGTATATCCATGTGCAATTGATGTGAAGGAGTTAAAAGCAAATGCTGGTGACCTTTCTACTTGACTGAAGCAAGCAAGTTGATTGATTGTTTTGATTGACGAGGGCATCTCAACATACTTTGATGGAAATTCACAAATACAAATACAGAAATTCTAAGGGAACAACAAATGGAAAAGATGAAAAGAAAGTTGAAATTTGATATTAATGGAAACAGATGCACCCAAGTGAGTATTCCTCCCCAGGTATTTATCCCTCTCTCTTAGTAAGAGCCAAAACAAAATCAGAAAATAATTCCCCCCTCCCCCAACTACGCACACTCCCCCTACATAATTACCCAATAGGGCTTGTAACTACCCACTAACACTTCTCCATCATTACCCCCTCGTCATTAGTCTTGTCCTCAAGACTAACAATTGGGATTAACTCTAGATAGAAAAATTCTTCCTCACTCTTATCTTCATTCGTGTTCCTAGTAATCAACTCTTGAATTGGGCTTCCAACTTGCTCCAATATTTCTTTGAAGCCAGTCTTGTTAGTTGAGCTGAGCTGAGAAATTGCAGAGTTACCAATTGTGAGTAACTTCTCCTAATGTCTTTAATCATTCTATTCCTAAAATCAAATCCAATTTCTCTATATCAAACAGCAAAGCATCAATCGTACAGGAGAAATCACCTAATCTAATAGGGAGGGCTAAACACTTCCCTGTAGAGACAACTTGATAACCATTTCCCAATTTGATTTTTACTCCAGCGAATTGAACAATTGAAGCCTTAAGAGCCTTAGCCAATCTGCCTAATATAAAATTGTGTAGCGCCGCTATCCACCAAGATATCTGCTGGATTTCCCTAACAATTCACCTCGTAATTTCAAGGTTTTCGATTCAAATGCACATTCTGTAGATAACCCACTAAATTCAAGGATATTACACTCACCTTCCACCAAGCCTAATTTGTCCTCCTCACCTTTGATTCGCATAATTGTATCGTCGTTAGCAAGAATTTCATCTTCAGCTAGCAACAAGACCTTAAGCTTTCCCTTTGAACATTTGTGAGTCGGTCTATAAGTTTGGCCACAACGATAGCAAAGCCCCTTGTGTCGCCTCTCTTCCCATTCAGTTCGTGAAAGAGATCGAATCCCTCGATTTCGGTAAGAAGAGTCGTCCATTATATCATGTTTGATGTTAGGAGATTTGTTTGCCTCAATTTAACGCAAAGGATTGTGTTAGAAATCACAAATACCTAATTTAAAATCGGGTCGCCGATTGTTACCCATGGTGCGATTGGGCTGGGTGTAGGGTGGAAGCCCATTTGATCGATTAAAAGTGTCTCCTTCCCCATACTACTAACTACGTAAACACCGGGATGAAAATTGAAAATCTGTGGAAGAAAGCATTTCTTCAACATCTTTAGCAAGATACACCGCTGCCAAATGAGTTGCCGATTGGTGAGGGCGAACTTCCCTCCTTGTCTTATCACGAAGACCACCCAAAATATACCCCAAAGCTTGAGGTTCAGTCTGCTGAGGTACCAATGGGAGAAGGTATTCGAAATCTTCAATGTATTCTTGAGCTGAACTGATTTGTTGAAGAGTAGCGAGCTCCTCAAATGGATTTTGTATCTCTAACCCGCTAAAATGTTGCAGTAATTCTTCAGTTAATTTCAAGTCAGAATCATAAATCTCTTTTACAATAGAGAACCAATGTTGTGCAACCCCATTCATACTGAGCCTAGCCAAACGAATTTGAACTTCAGGTAGAGTACCATGAATTTTGAAATAAGTTTCTGCCTTCAAAATTCAGCCTCTAGGATCGTACCCATGAAATTTCGGTAGCTTAACCTTTTTTGCAGCCAAGTAGCAATCTTCTTTGGTGATATTCCGATCAGAAGAAAAATGAGGTGGTTGTCGAAAGTGGTTACCGCTAACGTTGCTGCCTTCTCCATCGGATGTGAACACTTCTGAGGTAAATCCCTTCTTCAATAACTGGCTTCTTTCCTTGTTCTATGATGAAATCTTGTACAATAGCACTGAATGCATCTTGTTTCAACTTCTCAGAATCCAGATTTTGCTTAACCTCCTTCACATCCTTCTGTACCTCTCGAATCTGCTCATCATGAGAATCCAAACGAGACTAAATCCTTGTTTCGACATTCGGACCATCCGTCTTCCCCATTTCGAATCCGGCAGGTCGGACCAATGATGAAAATTCACAAATGCAAATACAGAAAATTCTAAGGGAACAACAAATGGAATAGATGAAAAGAAAGTTGAAATTTGATATTAATGGAAATAGAAATGTAAATACAGAGGCACCCAAATGAGTATTCCTCCCAGGGATTTCTCCCTCTCTCACGGTATCTCACTAGGAGCCAAAACAAAATCAGAAAATAATCCCCCCTTACCCCAACTATGCACACTCCCCCTATATAACCACCCAAAAGTGCTATAATTACCCACTAACACCCTCTCCCATCATATTTTCACCCAACTGAGTCGGTCAGTCATCTTGATTACCTCAGTTAAATAAAGAGGTCATTAGCTTTTATTTTACTTTGTTTTAGTCAATTGTGTACGAATAAAGCTTTAATGATAATTAATTTTGGCATATATGGGAATCGGGAAACCTTGTATGCGGGGGTAAAGTGGATATTTTCTACCAATATTGGAACGTCAGCTTTCCATATTATGTTGCATTAATATTGGTATCTGAGTTTTCGATATTATATGGTTAATGGTCTCAAGTCAATTTCGATACTCAGGCTATGGTACCCATTTATTTTGATATTGGAAACTCCGATTTTATCATAGGTTATCAACGCTGCTGCGTTTGTATACATTTATATCGAGACTTTATGGTCGGGTCTTAAATTCTAAGAAGAAAGACATTTTTATTCTAAAGTTTTGTGAATGCCAAATTAGTCATTCTTTTAGGGTAATAATTTTTTTATTGATTTTGGAAATACTGAAAGATAAATAAGTTATTATTATAGAAGTTCTCTCATGGGGATCAATGCTCTCTTCATTGCCTATCTCTTATCTTAGTATCCCAGCAGAAAAACTCATACTGGTAGCCTCCGATTAAGAAACTTGAGTCCTAGTTAGCTAGCTGGAAAAGTTCTTGTTGGCTGCATATTACATGTGAAATCGGTTTTATGTAGCATTCTATTTATCAGTTTTTTTCCACAGAACGTCTTCCCCTGGTTGCTTACAAATTAGAATGCTGTATGCAAAATTTCTTTGGAAAGAAAATACTGACACTGGAGTTTTTATGCAAGGAATAATAGACATTGTAGGTCCTTTTATTAAATCTAGTCGTTAGAACATGAAAAAATTTCTTATTTGAAATTGTGGCCTCCTTTTTATAGATTGACTGCTCGAATTGCTTTATGTGGGATTTTTTTGTGGTAGTATTTTCGGTTTTATCTCTAATTTGGAAAAGATTTATTAATGTTGTGTTCGAGACACTTACTGTGAGGGCTTTTTTAACGATTACACATAAATTTCAATTGGGAATGGCTTGATTTGTCTCTTTGGTTTGATAGTTGAAATGAACAATTGTCTTTTTGAGTTCTTTTGTCAGAGTTATTTTTTTTTTAAGTAGGAATTTTTTTCGGGAGCAAAGGTTCGTTCTCTGGTCATTTTCATTCAAATTAGTGGATGTATCACTTGACCAAAGTCCAATTGGTTTTGTTAGAGTTATGTGCACTTGCTTTGAGCAAAAATTTAACTACTCACAAAGTCGAATCTACCACATCTGTTGATTCTTTAGCAAATTGCTCTTTTTGATGTTGCCTATTGAGATTGGCTGCTTTATAATGACTTTAAGTGTTGATTGAATTGTTACTCATGCGCTTAGAGGAAAGACCTTATCAACCCTTTAGGAACATAGGGTTGCCCCAAACATTCAAAATGTCAATCTTTGCTCTAAGGTTAGTCTGCTATTACAATGTTTTAAATCCCAATACAATTCATTTCAGTGATTTGGGAAGCAACCTGCAAGGAAGTGAAAATTCTCAGCGGTTATTGTTCCACATTATGTTGTCCACTTGCTCATTCATGGCTTCGTGGAATACTACTCCCTCTGTTTTTTTTAACTGTCGCTTTGAGTAAGTTTGTACATACTAAGAAAATATTAAGAGAATAAAACTACTAAAATGCTCCTAACACTAATAATTGATTAAAAAATTATTGGTCTTTTTTATTTTTTGTCATTTATAATACGCATTAAATAAGGACAAAATAGAAAAGATGATTAAATAATTATATTGAAATTTAAAAGTGATACTTAAAAAAAATTGTTTTGCTTTAAAGCGATAGTTAAAAAAAACGGAGGGAGTACTTAAGATAACACCCTGTCATTTTCGTGATAATTTGGAAATTCAATAACACCGTATAATCACAATCAATTAGCCATAGAGATTTTGGTGCATGATGGATGTAAGTAGACACGGCCTGTCTGCTCGTGATGTCCGTTCATGTTCGTTTTTTATGGGTTGAGTATAACTAATTAGAGAATTAGCTTGGTCCAGTCTAAACTCGAAGCGATCCGAATAAAGAATGGGATGGATTTGATTTTAGTTTTAAAACTCAAGTCTGACTTAACTAATAAGAAACATACTAAATAAATATATATATTTATTATTTATAGCAATTGTTGAAAATTTTAAAATTTCTTAGCATTTTAACTTAATTTCGTAATTTATATTAAAAATTTAATTATGGTTATTTTATCTATAATAATTTTTTATTAAAAAAGTTTTATCTTTTTTTATAAAGGTCGGGTCTGAATTCAACTTTATTTTTTATGAATTGGGTTGAATTT
Organism: Euphorbia pulcherrima; assembly: GCA_947683365.1. NCBI lineage: Eukaryota > Viridiplantae > Streptophyta > Magnoliopsida > Malpighiales > Euphorbiaceae > Euphorbia > Euphorbia pulcherrima. Next base: position 38,373,996 of record CANTUS010000008.1, read on the forward strand.
AAACTACTAATTTTTTACATAGACGCCATTGAGCCTGACCCATGCTTAAGTATAGAATAAAGCTACCTCTCTTTAGTTCATGTGTTAATATTATATTAGTAAGGATGTTATGGTAGGCCCACCATGGAACCAAACTCACTGATAGGTCTTATAAAAAATACTCTTGTTTATAAAGTAATTTGGATCAAAAGATAAAATAATTACAACTACACGTTCCCCCTCTACTATCTATTGTTCATAGATTTTTTTATTTTCTTTACTTTCTTTTGTATTTATCTTTTAAATCGTTCATTTTTTTTATATGCCGCTTTAGAGTTTTTTGTTCGTCTGTTTTGTATCTTCAAAATGATATTCACTGAGACTTTTTCGAACTTTTTCAACGGATAGACATGTGGTACATGTCTGGTAGACATGTTATAGAAGTCTGATAGACATGTGGTAAATGTCTGGTAAATGCATGGAATCTATTTTTTTTATTAGTCTTTTTTCTCTTATGGTCTGTATATTGTACTTTCTCTCTATTAGATCCGTTCTTGGGTTCTTTTCTTGATCTGAAAATCGTATCTCGATTCTCATTTCTTCTTGTTATTTGTTTGATTTTCGCCACTAATTTATCATGGTTTAGCTGGTGGTTTGATTTTAAGGTTTGCACAAACTAACATAGCGATTTCACAAAAAATTATAAAAAACTAATATTTATCGTATGTCTACCAAACTTCTATCACATATCTATTGGACATCTATTATGTCTACTGGCTCAAAAAATTTAAAAATATCACAATGGATGTTAGTTTGAAGATAAAATAAGACGAACAAAAAACTCGAAAGCGGTATGTCGAAAAAATAAACAGTTTGAGAGATAAATTAAAAATAAGAAAAAAAATCAAAAGAAAAAAGGAAGAAACAAGTGGAAGGCATGATATGTAAATAGAATTGAAGGGAATGTGCATTTGTAAATAGTTAGCCTAATGCATCTACAACATCCATCCTCAATTTGGTCCAAAAATTTTGCTGCCTTCCTGAACTTTGAAAGTGTCTCCGCAGCTACCTCAACTTTTAAAAATTGCATCACTTTGCTCCTTAAGTGTCACGTGTCAGCTTTTGATCGGAGAGAGAAATCTTAAAAAATGATATATTTAAAAAGTCAAACTAACCATAATCTGACAAGTGATATTTAGGGAGCAAAATAGTGCACTTTTTGAAAGTTGAGGTAGTTGCGGAGACACTTTCAACGTTCAGGGAGGCAACGGGATATTGGTGCCAAGTTGAAGACACTGTTAATGCATTAAGCCTAAATAGTTTGACAGTAAATTCGTAAATAGTTTACGAAATATGACTATTATTGTTAGTTTGTCAACTCATAACCCACTTAAAGGCCCATTCTTCCACCTTTACTGCCTATAATTAAGACTTGTGTTTTGTACTTTTCAACTTATAAGTAGAAGTACTAAATTGAATAGAAACCATTGTTTTAAAAATTTTAGCCTAGGCCTAGGCCCTATTTTGGGGCTTTCCGCCCGATTTTTCGTTCTTCGGGTGTTATCTTTCATTAGACCGATATATTGCTGCCTAGTCACCGTCTAGTTTGATGTTTTCCGTCTAGGCACCGCTTAATCCGATTTTTCACAATTTTTAAGATACATATACTTAAAATAATTATAGTTCAAAATATTCTCACTATATAACTCTCATTTTGAATTTCAAATCTATAAATGATGCACTATCAACCACAAAAAAATTATGAGGTACGTGTTTTTAAGGAATTGATTTTAGTGTTGATGTGTTCTTATGTAAGAATCAATTAAGATTGATGTTGACATTTGTTAAACTGTGTTTTTGTAATATATTATTACATTATAATTTATATAGTTAAATTTATATTTTTATCTACTAATAAATATTAAAATATAAAAATTACATATCCGTTTAGGCTCCGCTCAGGTCTTCTCTAGGCGTTGAAAGACCAGATCGCTAGATTAGCGCCTAATATTTTTTAAAATATTGATCGAAACTGAAGATACTGAAACTCAACTGTAACTAAAATAAAAATTAAAAATAATAAAAATAAATTAAAAGATAATTAATAAATAATATTATATTAATATATTATTATTTAATAATAATAATAATCTATAATATTTTAATATAATTATATTATAATAAAATTAATTATTAATTATTGATTAGTGAAATTAAATTTAACCTGTAAACACAAACTAATTTTTAGAGTTGGGGTTTGAATAAGCTGAAAAGAAAAGGTCTTGGTATACATTCAGATCCACACTTTTTCTGTACTTTTCCAAGACTTTAGCTTACCCCCTTGATGTACACTAGGGTGAAGACCGAAGACCTTCAACATTATTGTAAATTTGTAATAGGTGGATTGTTTCACTATTCATATCATTAGATACAAGTCCAAACTTGTCCAAACTTGTTTTAAAAAAAATTAATGAAATTTTAAAGAGGTTAAATATTAAATTTAAGATCTTTTATTATTTTCATAGAGTGATATATTAATTAAGGTGTACGTCATTGATAATTTGTCCAAACTTTAACCATCTTCGTTTACATATATGTTGACCAAATGAAATTAGGTGGAATCTTTGAAATAAATTTTATTGCGATCAAATTAGTCTCTTCCTTCATGTTCCTTTTAATTTTTTTATAAAATTAACTTTAAAATTTTTTTACGTAATTTCACTCATTTTTAAAAGGGTTCTTGCATTTTTTTTAAAAAAGGGCCCTTGTGGTATCAAATATTAGCAATTAACGGACAATGTGAATTTATCATTTTTTTGTTTTGAAATCGCAAAATGTTTGGATTTCAAAAAGACCATTTTTCAACTCAACACAATTAATTTTGTTAAGAGAAAATCCATTCTTTTTCTAACATTGATACCACAAAGGACCCTTTTATAAAAAAAACACAATGACCTTTTAAAAAATGAGTGAAATTTTATAGAGGTTTTTGAAGTTAATCCCTTTTTTATGAGTTTCACCTTTTGTTATCTTTCATTATTGTTTAGTTTCTCTTTCATACTTTTTGGGTTTCTCTCTTGTGTCAAAAATTTAATGAGAAATACGAAAGAAAGAAAGAAAGAAAGAAAGAAAGAAAGAAAGAGGATATTAATTTTGGAGATAACAAATTTTATTTCTAGATCTTCAACTATATGATAAATTGTTGACCTAAAATATAATTTATTGTCTCCAAATTAATGTTTCATTTCATATCTTTTTATTCTGCTAGACTTTATTATTCTTTCAATTTTTCTCTCCTACAATTACCCCACATGTAAAAAACTGAACGCGGGACAAAGGGGACATCATATTTCATTCAACATAATATATTGGGTAATATATATGTTGTCTTTAAATCGGTGTCTCATTCCATGTCTTTTGTTCAATTATTTTTTAAATTTGCGCAATTATATCAAATCGAGAAAAAGTCTCACACATCCTGAATATGGTTCAAACATGTAACCTCTAAAGACCATAAACTTAATTTAATCACTAAACTAAGACTTTCACCACATCTTTTATTCAATTATTATTATTATTATTATTATTATTATTATTATTATTATTTCAATATCTCTCGTACTTTTTAATATCTCTTTCTACAAACTTTTCACGCGTAAAATTCAAATAAAGTATACGAAAGGAAAAATCAATTTCGGGGACAACAAAATTTATTCAATCCATTTAGAACTCCCTAAATTTAGATTAGTCAACTTACAAATCGTTTGATCAGTTAGAAAAACAATAAATTTTACTTTGATGTCCTAGATCTAAGCTAGGACATCAAATAGGAGTTCGGTAAAGTTGTCAACTTAGTTACTCTGATGCCTAAGTCAAAGAGCCTTCTAGTGAGAAAATATGTATGGAAATTAAAGTCAAGTTCTTTCGGATTGTAATTTTATGAATTAAACTGAAGTTGGCTGAACTGAACTGAAGTGAGCTGAACAGAACTTATTTCATAGTAAATTTATAACTATACATTACTGTGAGCGGACGACGTTTTGCATTGCGGCTGCGGAGCCAAGCCGGTCGGCCGGCCTCATTAAAATAACGGGGGATGCGAGTGATGTGATTGAAAAATGGTTTTGCATATTTTAATGCCCAAAAGATACGAGATCGAAATCTCGTACTTAAAATAGAGTCGCCACCCGGTCCAGCTCAACTAGGAAATTTTGGTATGATTTTTCCACCGGGTGGTTAGACTATACCTTAAGTAGAGATTCCGAGTTTGGATGATGTTATCTATTTTTCATTAGGCCAGGTTAAGATACTTCATTCTTTCTTAATCGGTTTAATCCATCTTATTTATTTGTGTTTTCGGTTATTGTGTCAATTTCGCATTTATCAAGCAATTGAAGTGATGAATAAATCATTACAGTCATCCAAAAATAAGTGCGAAAAATAAAATTATTATACGGCTTCCAAGTCCTATACATTCTATGCGATAAATAAAATGCTCGAATGTCTAATATACATTCACCTGCAGAAGATGGTTAGCACGGATATGACATGTTTTATTTACAATATTTTAAAGCTCGGTTGGATGGCTAAAATGAGATTTGAACGGCGTTTGCGAGAAATTCCGTTTTTAACTAAATTTTAGGTTCAATCATTGTTTTAACCGGATTATTAGTGAAAATGCCACATGTTATGGGGTGGGGTCTGTTTTTAGAAGGTTTTTGACCTCCATTGTTGCGCTGTATATCCTGGTTTTGGAAAATAAACTAGGTTGGAAACGAACGAAATAGAAATAGCTATCCAGAAAGTCATGCCGCCGACGATGCAGCAGATGCCGCCAGCGACATGGTTGATGTCGCTGGCGACATGGATTATGCCACCGGTGACATCGATGATGTCGCTAGTGGCATCAGTATGCAGGTAGGTTACATGGCTTTCTGAGTAAAGAAAGGGTCCCACAAGAAAGTGAAGTCTCTGGTGAATGTGATGCCACCGATAGTATCAGCGATGTCTCTGGCGATATGGACGATACCGCCGGCGATATCACATGTCTCCGGCGACCTCAATTTCTTGCAGCAGCAGCAGGGAGCAGTCAAAATGACCGAGAACCAAAAAATGAGCACAAATCAACAAGAATTAGCACAAATCAGTAATATTAATGCCAAAGAGCTATGAGACTTAGAATTTTTACCTCGTGGTCCTGAATCCACCTCTTCATGAACCAAAAAGAAACACCTTTGGGGAGCTTGTTACGATGATTTAGTAGTAAATTTAAGAGTTTCGGGTCTCTAAATCCGATTAAGTTGATTTTAACTATAAGATTTATTGATTTTAAGCTCACAATCAGAGAGTTCAAAGAAGAAAAACCAGGAAAAATAGATTGTAATCCCTTTTTCCTGCCTTATCTAATTCTTATCTCATTAAAATCTATTTTCTCATTCTAACATTAAACTTCTAACCTTAGATGGTTTTCTCCTCTTCTCCCCAAAGCTTAAGGTGTGTTTATATAGGCAAATTGGGGTGGTTTTCGAGACCTTTTTGACTAATTCCACCGAAAGTGGCAAAAAAGCTATCTGTACAGGGGCCCGCTTTGGGCCATGCCGCCGGCGATATGGATAATGCCGCCAGTGATGTGGTGATGCAGCCTGCAGTATGGCTGAGGCTGCTAGTGGCATCAGCCTCTGGCATGCCTATAGCCAGTGGGCATAGGAGCCTAAAAAGTAGCAAAAAGTGGTTAAAAGTGGGTCCAAAGGCATCTTTTTGAATTTTAATGGAAATTATTATTTGGTTGCAAATCATCGGTCCAAGCTCCTACCGAGTGTGTTATTTGGCCACGCCGAACTGAATTATACCAAGTATAAAATTTGCAAGGAATATTATATTGGTAATAAAAATTCTGAAGAGAAATTTTATCTTGAGGTATTAAAATCGAGTACACGTCATCATCATCTCGTGAGAGGGACTACAAAATCCCGTGCTCACGGGCTGCCCCTCGGGGGATCACTGCTGCCACATGTTAGTATGATCGTATGAAAAGAGCAAGGGATAGGAATGATACCTGATGGATGATTGGTTTGCCCCTTAGTCGGACTTGTTCTTTGTGGAAAGGATGCCCCTTGGTCGGACTTAAGCTTTGTATATTGGTTATCCCTTGGTCGGACTTGAGCTTTGTGGAAAGTTTGTCCTTTGGTCGGACTTGTGCTTTGTGGAGAGTTTATCCTTTGGTCGGACTTATGCTTTATGGATTGGTTGCCCCTTGGTCAGACTCATGCTTTGTAGAGAGGATGCCCCTTGGTCGGACTTACGCTTTGTAGATTGGTTGTCCCTTGGTCGTCCCTTGGTCGGACTTGTGCTTTGTGGGGAGTTTGTCCTTTGGTCGGACTTGTGCTTTGGGGAATGGTTATCCTTTGGTCGGACTTATGGTTTGTAGAGAGATTGTCCTTTGGTCGGACTTGAGCTTTGTGGAGAGTTTGTCCTTTGGTCAGACTCATGCTTTGTCGAGAGATTGTCCTTTGGTCAGACTTGTGCTTTGTGGAGTGGTTGTCCTTTGGTCGGACTTATGCTTTGTAGAGAGATTATCCTTTGGCCGGACTTGTGCTTTGTAGAAAGGTTGTCCTTTGGTCGGACTTGTGCTTTATGGAGTGGTTGTCCTTTGGTCGGACTTATGCTTTGTAGAGAGATTGTCCTTTGGTCGGACTTGAGCTTTGTGGAGAGTTTGTCCTTTGGTCGGACTTATGCTTTGTAGAGAGATTATCCTTTGGTCGGACTTAAGCTTTATGGAGAGATTGTCCCTTGGTCGGACCTGAGCTTTGTGGATAGTGGAGTGTAGTTCTAGGATGTCAGGGCTAGAGCCAAGATTTCATCGAGGATGGCTGAAAAAAGGCATGGAGGTAGTTGATATCACCAACGACATGGATTATATTGCTGGCAGTATGGAATGATGCCACCTGTGGCATGAGTGCCATGTGGCAGCTTTGACTGGTCAGACAAGTTTCAAAATTTGAATTGAAGGGGGTGATGTCGCCGGCGGCATGAGTGATATCGCTGGTGGTATGGAGTGATGCCGCCGATTGCATGAATGCCACGTGATAGCTTTGACTGGTCAAACAATTTCAAAATTTAAATTGAAGCATGTGATGTCGCCGATGGCATGACCAATGTCGCTGGCGGTATGGAGTGATGCTGCCGGCAGCATGAATGCCATGTGGCAGCTTTGACTGGTCAAACAATTTCAAAATTCAAATTGAAGCGGTGATGTCGTCGGCGGCATGACCGATGTCGCTGACAGTATGGGGTGATACCGTCGGTGGCATGAATGGGCAGTTTCAGATAAATTAAAACTCCTCAAATTCCGCGCAGCAATTTAAAAGGAAGCAAAACTCCTTTCTCTTCCTCATTCTGCAAATCCATATCCCCTTTGCTCCATTCTTTTCCAAATCTTTCAATTTTCTCTGCTACTCCAACCATGAAGAGAATTGCCAAGGCTTTCAAGGGAAAATCTGCCAAGGTTAGGGAGAATCTGCCTGATTCCTCCATCGAAGGGCTGAAAATTCTCTTGGTTCCCATTGCTTATGGCCTAAAGGAGACAACCAAGCTGTATGGGAATGGGATCAATTCCCCCATCACCAATCTGACTCCTGAGAAGGAAAAACACCTCTCGTACGTCTAGGTAATCCTGCAAAACCCGAATTTCTAATTTTTGGGTTGAGTTTTGATTCGGCCTTAGGCTCAAAATCGTGATATGATAGGAGTTTATAAGCGTGAAATAGATTGATTACAAACTGATGTTGTATGCTTTAGGTTTGATTTTTGCTATTTTTTTGGCTTTTAGTTTGATTGATTGTGATTTTCTTGGTTTTGGCACGATGGGTACGATTTTTTAGGGAAAACAGGTTCTGCCCATAGATAGTGATGTCGCCGGCGACATGAGTGATGTCGCTGGCAGCATCAGGACTTGCAAAAAGGCCTAAGAAGGCCTTATGTCATTTCTGCTTAAAGTGATGTCGCCGGCGACATCAACCATGCCGCTAGCGATATAGAGTGATATCTCCGGTGACATCATCCATGCCGCCAGCGGTATGGAGTGATGTCACCGTCGCCATCGCTTCTAGTAAAAGCGATATCAGCAGCCTTCATCAGGTTCCAGTGATGAGAAAATAAAGAGGGACTTATCTATTTTGCTTCTGATTTTTACAGCCGCACGAACTGACTTATACCGGAGGGATAGGTACCATCGGCGAGTGGTGGCACCATATTTCTAAGAAGGACCCTGAGCTCGCGCTCGTCATCAATTAGATGGGATTCGGGGACTTGGCCCGAATCATGCCTATATTGAAGCCCAAGATCTCCCATCCAGCCGTAACAGCCCTTACAGAGAGGTGGTCTGAAACCATCCACACCATTCACTTCTCGTTCGAGGAAGTGATAATTACGCCCTTCGACGTCGTAGCTATGACAGGGCTTCCCTGGACTGATGAGGTGATTCACTTCGATGCTTATATGGATAAATACCATATCGAGAGGCCCGTGGTGAGGCGAGTGAAGGAGTTGTTTGGTTTGAAGCCTGTCTTAGGGCGGCTACCTTATGGTGAGTTGCACCAACACTGGACTAAGGTAGACTTGGTGCCTGAGGATGAGAGAGATGATTGCGTCTACTCCTTTGTGATTTCCTTGCTCACCGTATTGTTTTTCCCGATCACGGGGAGTAAGATCAATTATAGGTTGATATCCGCTGTGGAGGATGTGGCGGGCATTAGGAATAAGAATTGGCCGCGAGCCATCCTAGCACAGATGTATCATGGGCTGGATGTGGGAGCTCGTAAGAAGGTGAAAGCCCTTCGCCTCTGCCATCTGCTACTCCAGGTATATCTTCTCGAAAGCATTTTTCTTGATTGTGCATGTCTTATTTATTGTGGATGCCTTTTTGAACTGATTAATTATTACTTGTGCAGGCTTGGGCTTTTGAGCACCAGATTCTCCCGTCGGTTGAGTTCAAGAAGACCGTGCCATCGGGCTCCCATTTTCTTTCCCGCTGGTGCGGGGGTATTGGCGGGAAGGCCAAGTATCCTACCAAGTATAGGGAGGTTTTGAGGAGCGTGCGGTTGAGCTCGGTATGCGATCTTTGATTTAGTCCTTACTTAGAATAAAACAAAAAGTATTTTATGAACTTATATCGGTTGTTTTGGTTGATTATTGATGAAGCTTATCTTGGACCCATTTGATGGGGTGGAGAACCTGCCGAAAGTCACAAGGGTCAGGAGGGAGGTGGACGACCATCGGTTTATCGTGGAGTGCCCCTTATCTCAGTAGTGGTACTTGGGTGAGTGCGTCTAGGGCCGATAAAGCTGACTATATTGAGGGGAACGACCGAGTGATCCCTAGCATCCCTGGCCTCTACGAGCAACATCAGCAACACCTGCTCCCCTTGTGCCCCCGCTTCCAGAGGAATGATACTATCGAGTACTATAATGAGCAAAGGCTAGAGGAGTAGAAGAGGCAGCTTAAAGGTATTGTGGACGTCGAGGAGGAGGAAGAAGAGGAGGAGGAAGAAGAGGAGGAGGAAGAGGAGATTGAAGGCAATGTTGGGCTCGAGCCTGAAGGGGAGGATGAGGTAGGCGCGGATGTGGCTAGCGGGAGTGCGCCAATGTCCCAAGGGGGGCAGCACTCTTTTGAGGTATGATTGCATTATGTGTATGACTTACAATCATTCAAATTTAGGAATGTTTCTTATGTGTATCTTTTGTGTTTTTCAGGAACCTGCAAGGAAGAGAGGTCGGGATAACCAGAGTGGGACTTATATTATGGTGTACCCGAGGGGATAAATTTTATAGAGGGGCGGCTGGTCAACCTAATGGAGACCCGGTTCCTGCTGATGAACTCGCAATGCGAGTTCCAACCCAGGGACATAGGCTTGAGCCGGCATGCTCCGATCTTTATGCTAGAAGGCACCACTTACGTAAAGCCTGATAATTGCTTTCTAGTTTACCCTTAGATGCGGGTGGTTAATGATTTGCCTTTTAGGTTTATCGGGTGGCGCGGAGCCATGTGGAGTATCTTGCAGAGAATAATTTTGCTCTCTAGGACACGCTTATCTGGCAATCACTAGTTATTCAGGTATATTCCCTGTTTATAACATAGGTTAAAATAAGATAAGATGCATGTATGGATGCTATGAATGAAGTGCATTATTAACGTCTTCCTTGGTTTGCAGGATTTCTTGGCCCTTTCCCTATCATATGCTGATGCGGCCCTGTGGAGATACGAGAAGGAGACTGCAGAACTCCGGCGTCGTGTGAGCGACCTTGAGGGTCAGCTGAAGGCTACCGTTCAGGAATGGAGGAGCAAACAAAATCTGGATCGCGCGCACCCCGGTAGCTCCAATTGCAGGGGAGTGAAGATGTCCGCCGGTCGATGCCCGTTTTTTGCGGTCGAGGAGTCCAGCAATGTGCCTATGACCAAAGGCAGGGAGGAAGATGAGGATGAGGTTGGTGATTGGTTAGTGAGACTCGAGGATGTTTCATCCCGCCCTGCCGGCAGTGGCGGGCATGCCTACCTTTATATTTTCATTTTACTTTCAGATTTTGGTTTGTACCCTTAATATATTGGGGTTTGAATAATTTGAATTTGTTGCCTGGTTTTGATTTGGTAGGCTAGATGTTCGGGATTTTTAAATGATTTGCGCCCTCGGGCCTTTTTTACTTTGAATAAAATGAATTACAATTGCTTAGGTATTTGGAGATGGATTACAGGATTGTTTACAGGTTTTATATAGGTCTATAATGAAGAATATGCTTCTGATGTCGTTGAAAAATTAATTCCATGCTGTCGGCGGCATGACCCATATCGCCCATACTCAATCAGCTAAAATAATATAAACAAGGCTGTCTTAAAGCGCATATGGCCAGCGGCATCACTTGATACCATCCAAACTGATTCATATCACCGGCGGCATCAGCTGATACCGCCCAAATTGTTTCATATCGCCGACGACATCACTCACATCGCCGGCGGCATCACCTCTCCAGAAATTCGATTGCAGCCATTCTGCCAATTCCTGTCATGGCAAGCCACAATCGACAACTACGGGGTTTTTTGCAAAGTCTGGGAAATGCAGACTGGAAGAAGCTTGAAAAATTTAGGCTTTGGGGATTTTGATATGTCGCAGTGTGTCCCGTAAGCCGCAATTTCCTTCGAGAGGCGCTATCTTTTTGGGATCCAATGGATCACGTCTTTCGTTTTTCATCGTTCGAGCTATGCCCCTTGCTTGAAGAGTTCCATGGTATTTTGGGGGTACCGTGTCCTAAACGCATGACCTTAGTGATGCCCGAATTTTATTTTAGCGGTGATGGAATTCCTCGACGGTTATGGAATTTGGACTCTGTGGACCCATTTCTGTCCCGGTTGTCTGACAAACCAGAGTTTCAGCTCAGAGCAGTTTTAGAGTGGTGCCGTAGGGCACCCCGATCTCACCTTACTTGGCCATCCCTGGTGGTATTACTACTGATGGTAGAGTTTATGTGCGGAGTGAGCCCAATTGCTCCGCTCAGGCTGATTTCACTCATCAGCCCCATGTCGACAGGGGCTTCTCCCATCAATGTGGGGTTGACTGATGTTTTGCTGAACATGGATGCCGCTTCTGTTGACCCATCACTTATCGGAGATCAGCTCATATTACTACAGGTACCTTTTGTTCTTTCCAATTTTGTGCATTTCTTTCCCCAATCCTTACCTGAATTCGAATTATAGGTATGGCTGATGGAGAAACTGAGGTTGAGGGAAGCGCCACAAGGGAATCCGAAGAAGTACCTACCCATTCATCTGAGGGAGAGAGAGCTTATGAAGGCTGATTTTGATCAGCTGACATATGATGATTAGGTGCCTATTTTGAGGGGATATACTGACGCACAGGTTTAGTGGGTTAGTCTATGGTGGAGGATTCAGGACATGGTTGTAGAATCCTGGGGAGCTTGTGTTCAGTTGATAGGTCTGGAGAAATCTTCATTCTACACACCTTACCGGTTATGCCGTCGGTACGACAAGAGGCAAAGAATCCCAATCAAGCTGACCCATGATCAGATCGAAATCTACAAAGCTAGGTAGGTCAACCATATCCGAGAGAAGTGGGCCAGGGAAGCTGTATTTGAGATTCTGGATTGTGATCATGTGGAGACCATCGAGACTGACACACATTACAGAGGATGGCTTGCTGAGATAAGATGCTTACCGACCCATCGGAAGCGGTCGCGGGCCCGCCTCGAGGGGGAGCGTGCGAAGCAGGGGGAGGAGCCCTTCTTTACTACCACATCGAGGTGGATCTCTAGGTACTATAATGATGATGCGGGAAGCTTGGTTTGAGACGCGCTTTTGTCTGACCTATCAGACTTTGTCTTTTTTTTGCGCACTTGATATGGAATAAAATGAACTCTGTCCTAAGCTTGCTGGAGTCGTCTTAATCTTATGAATACAGGATTCACATAAGCATTTAGATTTCAACAAAAGGGATACTTTCGTTAATTGAGATAAAATAAAGTACACAATGTTTGGTTAACATTCCCATTGATTTAACTCCTGATGCCAACTAGCCTAGATTGGCTTTCTAGAAGGCACTCACTCTTTGCTCGCATACCCTAGCTTTTGCCTAGATCACCCTTTTCGGGTTTTCGATCTAGTGGGTTTGACTCACCCCCTAATTTTTGCACGGTCGGTTTACAGGATACCAATCATCGGGTGTCACCCTAATTTTTGTCCGATCAGTAAAAGACCGAAAGGCAAGTGATTATCATGTATATATTTTATATATTTTTTGGTGTGTCGCTTTTTCGATTTGTTTCTTTTGAATCAGATATGATAATGCTTAAGCCTGTGTTGGTTCACGGGATTCACAAACTCGTTCCCATCCATGTCCATAAGCTTAACTGCCCCTTTACTAAGCACCTTCTTTATCACATATGGTCCTTCCCAATTTGGCCTGAATTTACCCCTCGCATCAGCAGTAGAATGTTTCAATTGTTTAAGGACCAGATCACCAGCCTTCAGGGGGAACTTCTGGTGTCTTACCCGACTATTATATGCTCGAGCCATACATTGCTGGTACATCTGGAGGTTATCAAGGGCCTTTAACCTCTGCTCATCCATCATGTTCAACTGTTCAAATCTGGCCCGGGTCTATTCAGATTCTTTTAATTTAGCCTCCAAAGCGACTCTTAAGGAGGTCACTTGAGTTTTAACTGGCAAGACCGCTTCCATCCCCGTAGACCAGGGAGAACAGAGTTTGGCCTATCAGGGTGCGAATGCTGGTGCGATATCCCTAAATAGCAAAATGTAGCTTATCTGCCCAATCCCAATAACTAGCTATCATCTTAGAAAGAATCATCTTTACCAATTTATTAGCTGCCTCAACAGCTCCATTAGCTTATGGTCTGTATGAGGAAGATCTATGGTGTTCAATCCCGTACTTCTCAATTAGAGAAGCAGTTGCTCCTTGAAATTGTACCCCATTGTCTGAGACTATATTGTGTGGGAGTCCATACCTAGTGAAGATGTGCTTTTCTATGAATTTGGCCATCTGCTTGGTAGTGACATTGGTGAAGGCTTCAGCTTTTACCCATTTTGAGAAGTAATCTACTGCTACCGCAATGAATCTGTGGCCGTTTGTTGAAAAAGGATGAATTTCACCAATTATGTCTATCCCCTATGCCAAGAATGGCCAAGGGGTGGATAAATGATGGAGTTTGGTGGGGGACAGATGCTGCATATCCCCCTAAACCTAGCATTAGTGACATCATTTAACTTGGGCAATGCAATCAGCTGTGAGAGTGAGCTAAAAATCCCCTAACCGTTGGATTTTCTTTGTGAGAGCAAGACCGTTCATATGAGGGCCACAGTCACCGACATGGACTTGGGTCATCATGTTCTGGGCCTAGGAGTCAGTGAGGCAACAGAGAAGCAGGCCGTCGCTGGTGCGCTTGAATAGATGATTATCCATGATACAAAAATGGACAGCGAGCCGTCGTAGGGTGGTAGGGTCTGAGTCAGAAGAACCCATGGGATATTGGTCGGTCTGAAGGAACAGGACAATGTCAGAATACCAACAAGGCTGGGATGAAATGGCGAGGATTAGAGGGGCTGATTGAACGTGGTATGGGATCTTGGTGGACAATATAACCAAAGGGCGGATAGGCTGCTGCTGAGGTCCTTCCTATATGGACACGAGAGTGGTAAGAGCATCAGCCATTTGATTCTCGTCCCGAGGGACATGGCGGTACAAGCACGAGTTAAATTTCTCAGACAATTCGCAGACAGCCTCAACGTAGGGACGGAGAGATTCCTCTTTAATCTCCTAATCTCCGATAACCTGATGGACAACTAGAGCCGAATCTCTGATGATAGATACACGGCGGGCCTGAACCTGAAGAAGAGCCTCGAGGCCAAACAGATAAGCTTCATACTCAGTGCCATTGTTGGTGATAGTGAATTCTAAGTGTTTTGACAATGAGATTATCTCATTATCTAGCGTGACGATGATGACCCCCAGACCTGCTCCCCGGCGGTTCATAGTGTCGTCGAAGTACATTGTCCAGACGTTGTTAAGGATTGTAATAGAGGCGAGCTTCTCATCAGGAAACTCTAAATTTTCCTTATAGTCAGAGCTGAGGGGTTGATTAGCTAGGAATTTAGCTACGGTCCACCCCTTAATGACCTTTCGGGTCACATACTCAATGTCAAACTCAGACAGGAGAAGTAGCCATCAAGACAATTTATTGGCTAGAGTAGAGGATTGATAAAGAAACTTCATTGGATCAATCTTGGCCACGGCTTGAATACGATAAGATTGGAAATAGTGTCGCAATTTCGTAGTGAGCCAAACTATGGCAGTGCAGGTCTTTTCCACAATTGAATACCGGGTTTCATAATTTAATAACTTCTTGCTCAAGTAGTAGATAGCATGTTTATACTTATCAGCATGTTCCTGGACAAGCATGGCCCCGACGAAAGTTTCCTCGATAGCCAGGTAAAGGATGGGCGGTTTTCCTGGGATGGGGGGTGTCAAAACGGGTGGATCAACAAGATACGCCTTGATTCTGTCAAATGCCACTTAGCAGTGATCAATCCATACTATAGGTTGCTATTTTCTTAACAGCTTAAAGATGGGCTTATAAACAGTAGTGAGGCGGACAATGAACCGACTAACATACTGCAAGAAACCTAAAAACGATCGAACTTCTTTCTCTATCTTAGGTGGAGGCATGTCCCTAATGGCTTTGGCTTTGTCTGGATCCATTTCGATCCCTTTCTAGCTAACCACATGTCCCAATAATTTGACGGAAGTAACCTCACACACACACTTCTTTGGATTTAAGCGGAGGTTATACTTTTCAATACGAGTTATGAACCTGTTAAGAATAGCAGGGTGCTTTTCTCGAGCGGTGGACTTCACAATCATATCATCCATATACACTTCCACTTCCACTTCTTTATGGATCATGTCATGTAAGAGGGCGGTTATGGCGAGCTGATAAGTGGCCCCGGCATTTTTCAACCCGAACGACATTACCTTGTAGCAATACACCCCCCATTCAGTGATGAACGCTATTTTGACTTTGTCGACAATATTAACCAGAATCTAATTATACCCTAAGAACCCATCCATGAACGAATACAAAGCTGCCCTGGTGGCGCTATCAATCAGGACATCGATGTGTGGGAGTGGGAAGTCGTCCTTTAGCGAGGCTTTATTGAGATCTCGAAAATCTACATAGACCCGGACCCTACCATCTTTATTCGGAACTGGGACGATGTTGGACAACCAAGTCGAGTATTCCACCACTTCAATGAATCGAGCTTCAATAAACCTTGAAACCTCTGTGTTAACCCGATCTGCCCATTCTGGTCTCAATCGACGGAGTTTTAGCTTGACAGGCCAAAATTTAGGATCCGTTGGGATTCTGTGTTCGGTAATTTATCGATCAACCCCAGGCATGTCTTCGTATGACCAAGCAAAAACGTTAACATGATCTTTAAGCACTTTTATGATCTCACTTTTTTCCTCGGGAGTTAAATCTTTGGAAATGGTCACCATTTTAGGATTGTCATATGTACTTAGGTTTATTTCCCTTAATAATGTATCGCTAATGCCAAAAACATTATGCGTATTGTTATGTGAATGCATGGATCCATCAGGAAAGACATCAAACAAGTAAGCAGAATGAGAGTTATTCACTGCATTAAAAGCCTTATAAGCAGTATTGTTCGCATCAAACTCATCAAAAATGTTAAGAATTACATCATCCATGTCCCTCTCCATAGGCGGAGGGGCTTCAGTAGCAATATCAATAGGAGGAGTATCCTCTGTATTATCTGTCAGAATGGCACCCAGGTCATACTCCAGAGTGGTCTTTTGGGTACTAGTGAGTGATGGCCGCCTAGACAGGTTACCTTTCTCGACGAGAACCCTGGCGAGTTTCCCTACTATCATTGTCATAGCATCTTCTTCCCCAGTTCTCTCACCCTTCCAGCCTTTCTTCATCAGTAGTGCCATAGCTTCAGTCACGGTTGCCACAGCATTCTCAATTTTTGGATCGATAGACTCTTTTCTACTTCCCTCAAGCTCATCTTTGGGATGTATCTTACCTTTTCCCTTAGCCTTGTCAGAAACAACATTGACAAGTGTATCAAGCTCAATGAGCTTGGGTTCAGCTGAAACTATTATGCGGCCGATCTCAAAGTCGTAGGCATCTTTAAAGATCTCAAAGCCGGGCCATATTTTTTCACCATACTCAATCAGCTCAGGCTCTCCCTTATAAGGCCTCTTACCTTGGATTTCATAAACAGTGACCATGCTGCAGTAGTAGAAGGGGACGCGGTGATAGGCTTTTCTAGTCTTATATCCTAATCCAGCTTGATGGGCAAGGATTTTCGGCTCCAATGCTTCAACAATTCCCTGCTCATGTATCCCCCCACCTCTGCCAGGCTTGCAACTAGATTTCTTCATCAGTTTACCCATACCAGCATGAAGGTAGTTGTGCCAAAGAGGAGGAGACTTCTGAGATTTGTTAATCACGGCAATCTGAAGGCCTCCTTTTAAACTAGCTTCGTCTTCCATAACAGCCATAATGGAAGCGGGATTGGCCTCTATAGTCATCATTCTATCTTCATGAATAAGCTTGATTTTCCGGTGTAATGTGGAGGGAATAGCGCCCAAAGCTTGAAGCCATGGTCGGCCAAGCAACAGAGAATAGGTAACCGGAATGTCAAATACAGTGAAGTGTACATTGCTTGTCACACCTTCTACAGTGACTTCTGCCTCAAAGGTCCCAAATACATTGCACTTTGAATCATCATAAGCTCTAATAACAGTGCTGGATTTTTCAAGCATGTCTTTCGATAGTCCTAGATAAGGAAGGATTTTTAGAGGGCACAGATTTAGAGCGGAGCCATCATCCACCATGACGGACGGGCTAACCTTATCGAGAATTTGGATTCAGATGAATAAGGCCCTATTGTGATCCCTACCCTTGAGTGTAAGATCAAAACGGTCGAACACAATCTGAGGCCTTTTTCTCTAGGGAATGCCTTCTCCAACCGTGGCGCACATCTCAACGACCGAGGTGGCCGGATTAGCTTCTAAATTGAGGAACCATTTAATCAAGCCCTTGTGATGCCCTTCATAGTTGAATACCAGCTGTCAGATACTGTATCAAGCTTGGGTGTTTTTCAGTCAGGTAATGAGAGGGCCAATCTCAAGACTGGTCGGGACAGGCGGAGGTGGAGAAGGGGTCTTGCGGTAGTTCCAATCCTGCTAGGAATCGGGTCTTTGCTTAAGTGGAGATATCGGTCTTTAGGCTAGTATACGCGGCCACTTCGAGTAATGTTAAGGACATCGTCGAGTAAGACACTCCTAGTGGCTCGTGTTTCAAACAGATACTATTGCTCCTTAAAGTCTGAATCTGGGTTTTACAGCTCATACTGATCTACACTAAAAAGGTCATTTTGATTTTGAATAATTCAGTGCTTACAGCCTTGGTCTCTCGAGCCACTTCCTTATCACTATCAGAGTATTCCTCCTTCGAAACATAGGAATCCACGCGGAACAGTGGTTTTTTCATTCTTTTTGCCACGAATGGTTTAGACCTGTAGCTCTCTTGCTTTGGCTAATTTGGATCAACTTCCATCTCTTGGACAGAGTTGACCCATAGGTTAGCTTGATTGATTAGATCAAAAATAGAGTAGGACGGAAGACCCGAACCGATGACCAGGATAGAGTTATTGTCATCCAGCCTCCGAGCAAGGAGATCAAAGATTATGGTTCCAGATAAACCAGACTGGACCATACCAACCTTATTCTTAAAATTCAGCAAAGGGTTATTCATAGTGCTCGGTATTCTGTCAGGTTCAGCGATCTTTGCTTCATTAACTAAGCGTTGAATTGCAGAGAGCAGGGCTTTACAATTGTTGGTTTGGTGTCATACCTGAACATGATAGTTACAGAAGTTGTACTTATCCTCAGGTTTAGGTGGCTTGTATTCTTGAAGGGACTATATGAAACCCGCTTCCCTCAAACATTGGAAGATGACCCATAGGGGAGCTTATAAGGGTTAGCCAAAATAAAGGGGGGGCGAGGAGGCTGAATTATGGCAACCGTCGGCAGAGTTAGAGTGATTGCGAGGAGCGCAGCAGGGGTTTGAGAAATGGCTTGAATTGCAGCCGGTGCTTTAGGCTAAGCTGGCGCTAGGGCTGAGGGTTGAGCTTCATTTTTTTAACCACGGTTTCCCTTCTCTTTCGGCCTTTTCACGCTCGATTTTCTCAGCTTTCTCAAACACAGCCTTATAGGATAGAAAAGAATCAGTAGCCATTTCTTTACGGAATAGGGGGAGAGACCCTTCAAGGAGTTTGACGATCATTTCCTCAAGGCTTAGCTTGGATTTCATTAAGACCTGGGTTGACATCCACCGATTAAAGTATTGCTTAAAGGTTTCATTGGGCATTTGACGGACCCTCTCAAGATGTTGGAGGGTTATTTCCATCATAGTATAAAAAACCATAATGTACTTTCAACTCCTCAAATAAAAGATTCCAGTTGGCGATAATATGCTGCAGCAAGGTGTAATACCATTCAAGGGCAAGTCCCCGAAGGGAGCAAGGAAACATTTCAGCAAGTACCTTATCACTTAACTTCTTTACGCGCATTATTCTTTCATACATTATAATGTGAGAGGCAATGCTCTAGACCATTATAATGAGCCATATTTGGCATAGTAAAATTATCGAGGACCCAATCTTTATCTCTTTTAGGTTTCTTAGTGGTGATGAGGTGGTTGATGTAAGCTTGGATCTCGGGTGTCACACCCGGAGGCTGTGTGACCTGATCACTGACCGATTTATGAGGGATGGCTAGGACTTCGGGTGTCGCCCCCGGAGAATACATGACCTGGTCATTGACAGTTTGAGAAGCTATCATTTGTTGTACAAAAGTGGCTACCTCAGGTGTCACGCCTGGCAATTACGTGACTTGGTCGTTAAGTGTCGGAGGTAGCAGAGGACGAATGTTTAGCTGGCTGGTAAAAGGATTTTGAGGGTAGCTGGTACCTTTTGGAGTTACAATGAACTGCGGAGGAGTGAAAGAGGGCAGTCGCTGAGAAGCTGGTGTGAGCACGGGATTTTGCAGTCCCTCTCGCGAGACGATGATGACGTGTACCCGATTTCAATACCTCAAAATAAAAGTTCGCTTCAGAATTTTTATTACCAAAATAATATTCCTTGTGAATTTTATAATTGGAGAATCCAGTTCGGCGTGGCCGATAACGCGTTCGGTAGGAGCTTGAACCGATGATTTACACCCAAATTAAATAATGTCCATTAAAATATTGTTAAGGGCCATAAAGATGCTTTTTTCCACTAATAAGCCACATTTTTCCCGGTTTTTTTTGGCTTCTTTTGACCCACTAAGTGAAGGCATGTTGAAGGCTGATGCCGTCCAGAGCATCATCCATGTCGCCGGCGATATGACCATACCGCCGGCGACATGGATCATACCGCCGGCGACATTATGATGCCGCCGGCGATATGACTCGAAGCGGGTCCTCTTACAGACAGCCTTTTCGACCACTTTCGGTGGAATTATTAAAAAGCACCCCATTTCACCTATAAAAGGGCACCTTGGGCTGCACTTGAAAAAGGAGAGAAAAAGAGAAAGAAAAAAAGAGATTTTTAAGAGAGAAATAGATAATAGCGAGATAAGAATTAGATAAAACAGAAAAAGCGGGATTCCGACCCATTTTTCCTGGTTTTTCTTCTTTGAACTCTCTGATTGTGAGTTGAAATCGACAAATCTTTAAGCCAAAATCATCTTGGTAGAACTTAGAAACCAAAAGACACTAAAAATCATTATTAAATCATTGTAACAAGCTCCCCGGAGGTGTTTTATTCGGATCACGAAGAGGTGGATTCACAACCCCGAGGTAAAAATCCTGAGTCTCATAACTCTTTGGCATTGTTATTAGTAATTTATAAGGATTTTCGTTCATTTACGATCTTTTGAGTTTTCGGTCACTTTGACTACAAACCACTGCTATAGCAAGGAATTGGAGTCGCCGGAGACATGTAACGTTACCGGCCGTATCACCCATGTCGCGAGAGGCATCGTTGGTACCGCCGCTAGCGTCACATTCCCCGGAGACCTCGCTTTCTCGCGAAACCCTTTCTTTACGGTATTCAGAAAACCCTATGCCCATCTGCATGCTGATGTCGCCCGTGACATAGTTGATGTCGCCGGCGACATCATCCATGCCGCCAGCGACATCAATTATTTCGCCGGCGGCATCAGATGCAGTCGGCAGCTTGTCTTTCTGGACAGCAGTATTATTTTTCGTTTATTTCCAAACTAATTTATCTTCCGAAGTTAGGATCTATAGTGCAACGATGGAAATTCGAAATCTCCTGAAAACAGACCCGCCCCATAACAAGTGGTATATTCATTTGTAATCCGATTAAAGCGACAACCGAATCTAAAATTTGGACAAAAATGGAATTTCCCCTCAAACGCCATTCGAACCTCATTTTAGCCATTCAATTGGGCTTTATGATATTATAAATAGACATACCATATTCGTGTTAACTATCATCTGCAGGTGGGTATATATCGGACATTCGGGTATTTTATCTGTTACGTACAAAAAGTACAGGACTTGAAAATCTTGTAATGATTCTACTTTCCGCACTTTCTTTTCTTTTGCGATTGTAAATATTTTATTTATCGTTTCAATTGCTTGATAAACGCGAAAACCACAAAAAAAACTGAAAATACGAATAAATAAGGTGGATTAAACCGATTAAGAAAGAATGAAATATCCTAACTTGGCCTAATGAAAAGTACATAACATCATCCGAACTCGGAATCTCTACTTAAGGTATGGTCCAACCACCCGGTGGGAAAATCGTACTGAAAATTTCCCGGTTGAGCTGAACCGGGTGGCGACTCTATTCTAAGTACGGGGTTTCGATCTCGTATCTTTTAAGCATTACAATACACAAAATCATTTTCTCTTCAACTATATCACATTCGTCTCCCCGACGCACAAAAAAGCGGGCCCGCCCGACAGGGCCCGGCCCCGCGCCGCAGCCGCGCAAACAGCCGTCCGCTCACAGTGGCGACTCTGCTGGGGATTTTTTTTTCTTTAAACTTGAATCTTCGTTCATAGTTAAAAAAAAAAAAAAAAAATTTTTGATGATGTATTGAAATCATTGGCCAAATTAAAACTTCACTCTTTTCTTATGACATCTTGTCCTCACGCGTGTAGATAGTTCGGTAATTTTAGGAACCCTATTTTTAGCCGAGAAGCTCGCAAAGTATCACTCATGCCCTGTTGGAATTGAGGATGCCTAGTGGGTGGATCACTCGTTTCAACCAACACGTAAACTCTTATAACCACGCCCATTCGGGTAGTGATTGAGTAAACGTGGAATCAAGGTAAACGGGAACCTTCTACATCAACAACCCTATACCAAAGCCGCGTTAGAAAAAAGCCTTAGCACACCATTCCCCTTAGGATTACCCAAAATGAATAAAATAATTGGGACGCGCTACTTTCGCCATTACCGGTGAAGCAGCCAAACTCCATCCTACCAAAGAGGCGTTACGCGGGAGTCAAAAGGTTGGAACAGGGCCGATTCGCATGCTAAGTGCTCTATGATCATGCACCCCCATACATCGGCTTTAAGGGCCAAAAGTGAACCAACTTGCCCTTACCGCTTCCACCTGTGGAAGAGGTTTAGCAACATGTGTAGGACTTCTCTTGTACCTCCGTTGCGTCACCACATATCGCTATGTATGACGTGAAGTACACACGTCTCATATATGTTGGAGGGTTAAGCCATCACATCATCCTTAACCACATCTACGTGCAGCCATGCGCACTACATGTCACTCCCAAGACACGAAAAGCATGCATACCACGCATATCATTCACCCATCCACGTATAGCCTGATCCGCTGCCTACCATTTCAGCTAGGAGGAGGCGCACTGACCGTCGCACCCCGGCCTGGAGAAGGATAGAACATCGCCTGATACGTCATCCTCCGACCCCGGTTGCCACCACGGAAGTTGAAGGAATCCCCCATACCGATTCCAGCGAGGAATCAGATTCAGAGCAAGTGCAGTTAAGCCAAAATTTCCTTCGACCGACCATGTCTTTCCCGAGAAATGAAGGGACCCCCCCTCCAGAAGAGCCCCTTGGTCCCACTTCCAGCTCGGGAACAGGATCCCAACCTCCCCCTGGCTTTGACTTGACCAATGCTATGTTGCAGTTCTTAAACTCGGATGCTTTCCAAACCTCAATCCAAACTACGGTTGATGCAGCAGTTAAGCGAGCTCTGGAAAACAGGAATTCCGATAGAGTATCAGCATCCGACATCCATGCCCCGGACGGTATAACTCGGATACTGACCAGTTTGGTAGAGGCAAGACCTGTCACACCTGTACTTCAATCAATCCAACCCCTGACGAGTCCATTTCAGTTTGGACAGGCTTCGACTCTCTTGTCGACTTCAACCACTCCACCAGCTGTACCTTTCAACCCAAGACCTTTCACCCAAACCGCAACTCCTCTGACATTCAATCACCAAAGCCCATCGTCTCGGCCTCTACCCTCATTCACACCTCCACAGTTTGTCGTAACCCCTAAAGGCACAACTTACCCCCAGAATCCATTTGCCAGCCATTTGACTGTCCGTCCTACGCTGCCTTCAACATTCAACGACCAGGTCACACAACCTCCGGGTGTGACACCTGAGGTAGCCGCTTTCGTTCGACAAATGATAGCTTCTCAGACTGTCAGCGACCAGGTCGTGCATTCTCCGGGCGCGACACCCCGAGCCCCAACCATCTCTCGAGGACCGATCAGCGACCAGGTCACGCAACCTCCGGGCGTGACACCAGAAATCCAAGCTTACATCAACCGCCTCATCATTAATAAAAAACCTGAAAGGGACGAGGATTGGGTCCCTGACAATTTTACTATGCCAAACATGGCTCATTATGATGGCTCGGGAGCACCCGCCTCTCACATCATTATGTACGAAAGGGTGATGCGGGTAAAGAAGCTAAGTGATAAAGTACTGGCTGAGATGTTTCCTTGTTCTCTTCGGGGACCGGCACTCGAGTGGTACCACACTTTGCCACAGCATATTGTCACCGACTGGACGCTCTTATCTGAAGCTTTGAAAGTACACTATGGGTTCAATACTATGATGGAGACGACCCTCCAACATCTTGAGAGGATCCGTCAAATGCCCAACGAAACCTTTAAACAGTACTTCAATAGGTGGATGTCAACCCAGGTCTTGATGAAGTCTAAGCTTAGCCTTGAGGAAATGATTGTCAAACTCCTCGAAGGATCTCTCCCCTTGTTCCGCAAGGAAATGGCTACGGATTCTTTCCTTTCTTACAAAGCTGTGTTTGAGAAAGCAGAAAAGATTGAGCGTGAGGCAGAACGCGAGAAGGCCGAGAGGGTAGGAAAACCATGGTTCAGGAAAAATGAAGCGCAACCCTCGACCCTAGCGCCGGTTAAGCCAAAAGCACTGGCTGCTATCCAAACCATTTCTCATACCCCTGCTACGCCGCCATCAACAATTGCCTCGGTCCAGACTCCTCGGCCCCCTTTTGTTTTGACCAACCCCTATAAATTACCCCTCCGGGTCATCTTCCAACGGTTGAGAGAAGCGGGTTTTATACAGTCCCTTCAAGAATACAAGCCACCCAAACCTGAAGATAAGAATAACTTCTGTAATTATCACGTTCAGGTGGGGCACCAAACCAACAACTGCAAGGCCCTACTCTCAGCTATTCAGCGATTGGTTAGCGAGGCAAAGATTGCTGAACCAGAAAAAGCCCCGAGCACTATGAATAACCCTTTACCAAGCTTCGAAAGTAAGGTCGGAATGGTCCAATCTGGTTTACTTGAAGCCACGGTCTTCGACCTCCTTGCCCAGGGGCCGGGCAGTAGTAATTTCGTCCTGGTCATCGGTTCAGGACTTCCATCTTGCTCAGTTTTTGAACTTATCAATCAGGCTAACCCAGGAGTTAACTCCATTCAAGGAATGGAAAGGGATCCAAGCCCACCAAAACAAAAGGGTCGTAGGTCTAAACCGTTTATGGCGAAGAGAAGGAAAGCTGAGGGAAAGGCACTATTCAGTGTAGATTCCTTTGTTTCAAAGGAGAACTATTCTGATGAGGAGGGGGAAATGGCTGGGGAATCCAAGGCCGTAAGTACCAACTTGTTCAAGGTCGACCACCATGACCTCTTTAGTGTGGATAAATATGAACTACAAGACCCAGATTCAGACTCTGAAGAGCAGCAGTACCTATTTGAGACGCGAGCCACCAAGAGCGTCTTACTCGATAATGTCCTCAATATCACCCGGAGTGGTCGTGTATATCAGCCGGAGGATCGGTATCTCCGTCTAAACAAAGACCCGATTCCTGGCAGGGTTGGAACTACAGCGAGGCCCCCTTCTCCACCTCCACCTGTCCCTACTAGTCTTGAGGTTGACCCCCTCATTACCCAGTTGAAAAACACCCAAGCCCGATACAGCATCTGGCAACTGGTAATTGACTCAGAAAGGCATCGTAAGGGTTTGATCAAACGGCTCCTTGACCTAGAGGCTAGTCCGACCACTTCAGTCGTTGAGATGTGCGCTACGATAGGAGAAGGCATTCCCCCAAGAAAAGGGCCTCAGATTGTGTTTGATAGTTTTGATCTTACACTTGAAGGAAGGGATCACAATAGGGCCTTGTTCATCCGGGTTCAAATTCTTGATAAGGTCATCCCATGCGTCATGGTAGATGATGGCTCCGCCCTAAACCTATGCCCTTTAAAAATCCTTCCTCATCTGGGACTGTCAGAGGACATGCTCGAAAGGTCCAACACTGTTATCAGGGCTTATGACGACTCAAAGCGCAATGTAATTGGGGTCTTTGAGGCAGGGGTTACTGTCGAAGGTATCACAAGCAATGTACGTTTCACCGTCATTGACATTCCTGTTACCTATTCTCTGCTGCTTGGTCGGCCATGGCTCCATGCATTGGGTGCTGTACCCTCCACATTACACCAAAAGATCAAGCTAATCCATGGCAATAGAATGATAACTATAGAGGCCGATCCTGCTTCTGTCATGGCCGTTATGGAAGCCGAAGCAAACCTAGAAAAGAGCCTCCAGATTGCCGTAATCGGTAAGGCTGAAAGATCCCTTCCCCTTTGGCACAGCTACCTCCACGCGGGTATGGGCAAGCTAATGAAGAAGTCTGGTTACAGGCATGGCAAGGGTGGAGGAATACATGAACAGGGGATTATTGAGGCATTGGAACCAAAGGTCCTCATTCGTGGAGCTGGACTGGGGTATAAGCCTAGAAAAGCCTATCGTCGCATCCCTCACTGTTATTGCCGCATGGTCACTACTTGTGAAATCCAGGGAAAGAGGCTTTATAAAGGGGAGACCGAACCAATCGAGCATGACGGAAAAATGTGGCCCGGCTTTGAAATCTTTAAAGATGTCTACGACTTTGAGGCCGGTAACATGATAACTTCAGCTGAACCTAAACCTGCAGAGTCTGATGTGCCTGTCAACGTGATTTCTGAAAAAGATAAGGGGAAAGATAAGATGTATCCCGAAGATGAGTCTGTCGATCCAGAAATTGAGGATGCCGTGGCAACCGTGACGAGAGCTATGGCACTACTGATGAAGAAAGGCTGGAAAGGTAATGCAACGACAACTATAGTGGAAGAGCTCGCCAGGGCTATAACCGAAAAGGCCGACCTATCTGAGGGACCGTCGCTCACCACTACCCAAAAGACCACCTGGGAGCACAACCTAAGCACCACCCCGACAGATGATACAGGGAATACACCTCCCATCGACACAACCGCTGAAGTCCCTCCGCATGTGGAGGAAGATATGGATGATGTAATTTTCAATATTTCTGATGTTTTTGATACGAACAATGCCGCTTATGAGGCTTTTTACGCAATGAATAACCCCCGTTCAGCTTACTTGTTTGATGTCTTCCCGAATGGATCCATGCATTCATGTAACAATATGCATAACGTTTTTGGCATTAGTGAAACTCTATTAAGTGAAATAAACCTAAGTACAGATGACAATCCAAAAATGGTAACCATTTCCAAAGACTTAACTCCCGAGGAAAAAAGTGAGATCATAAAAGTGCTTAAGAATCATGTTAATGCTTTCGCCTGGTCATACGAGGACATGCCTGGGGTTGATCGACAAATCGCCGAACACAGGATCCCAACTGATCCTAAATTCCGACCTGTCAAACAAAAGCTCCGCCGGTTGAGACCTGAATGGGCAGAACAAGTTAAGATAGAAGTTTCAAGGTTGATCGAAGCTCGATTCATAGAAGTAGTAGAATACCCGACTTGGTTGTCCAACATCGTCCCGGTACCAAAGAAGGATGGTAGAGTTCGAGTCTGCGTAGACTTTCGAGATCTCAATAAAGCCTCGCCGAAGGACGACTTCCCTCTCCCGCACATCGATGTCCTAATTGACAGTGCCGCCAGGGCAGCTATGTATTCGTTCATGGATGGATTCTCAGGATACAATCAAATCTTGGTTGATGTTGCCGATAAAGTCAAAACAGCATTCATTACTGAGTGGGGGGTTTATTGCTATAAGGTAATGCCATTCGGGTTAAAAAATGCCGGAGCCACTTATCAACGAGCTGTAACTGCCCTGCTACACGACATGATCCATAAAGAAGTGGAAGTGTATGTGGACGACATGATTGTGAAATCCGCCACTCGAGAGGAACACCCTGCTGTTCTTGACAAGTTCATGACTCGCATTGAAAAATACAATCTTCGTCTAAATCCGAAGAAATGTGTGTTTGGAGTTACCTCCGGCAAGCTATTGGGACACGTGGTTAGCCAAAAAGGAATTGAAATGGACCCAGACAAATCCAAAGCCATCAGGGATATGCCTTCCCCTAAGACAGAAAAAGAGGTCCGATCGTTTTTGGGGTCCTTACAGTATGTTAGTCGATTCATTGCTCGCCTCACTACTATCTGCGAACCCATCTTTAAGTTGTTAAAGAAACAGCAACCCGTGGTATGGAACAATCACTGCCAGGTAGCATTCGACAGAATCAAGGCATACCTTGTCAACCCACCGGTCTTGACGCCTCCCATCCCAGGGAAACCTCTCATCCTTTACCTGGCCATTGAAGAAACGTCCGTCGGAGCCATGCTTGTCCAAGAACATGATGATAAGCGCGAGCATGCCATCTACTACCTAAGTAAAAAACTGTTGGATTACGAAACCCGATATTCAATTGTAGAGAAGACTTGTGCTACCATGGTTTGGCTCACTAAGAAGTTGCGACATTATTTCCAATCCTATCGAGTCCAGGCCGTAGCCAAAATTGATCCAATGAAGTTTCTTTGTCAATCCCCTACTCTAGCCGGTAAATTGTCACGATGGCTACTTCTCTTATCTGAGTTTGACATTGAATATGTAACCCGAAAGGTCATTAAAGGGAGGGCTGTAGCCGAATTCTTGGCTAATCAACCCCTCAGCTCCGATTATAAGGAAAATTTAGAGTTCCCTGACGAACAGCTAGCCTCTGCTACAACCCTTATTGACAATTGGACAATGTACTTTGACGGCGCTGTGAACCGCCGGGGAGCAGGTCTCGGAGTCATCATCGTCACACCAGATAATGAGATAATCCCGTTATCCAAACGTTTAGAATTCACTGTCACCAACAACGGCGCTGAATACGAAGCTTGCTTGTTTGGCCTCGAGGCTCTTCTTCAGGTTCAAGCACACCATGTATCCGTCATCGGAGATTCGGCTCTTGTAGTTCGTCAGGTTGTTGGAGATTGGGAAGTTAAAGAAGAATCCCTTCGCCCTTATGTTGAGGCCATTCGCGAATTGTCTGAGAAATTTACCTCATGCTTGTACCGCCATGTCCCTCGAGATGAGAACCAAATGGCAGATGCTCTCGCCACTCTCGCGTCCTTATGGGAAGGACCCCAACAGCAACCTATCCGCCCGTTGGTTTTGCTATCCACCAAGACCCCATATCGTGTTCAAACGACTCCTCCAGTTCTCGCCATTTCATCCGAACCTTGTTGGTATTCTGATATAGTCTTATTTCTTCAGACCGGCCAATACCCCACAGATTCTTCCGACTCGGACCGTACCACCCTACGGCGGCTTGCTACCCAATTTCGTATTATAGATAATGATCTATTCAAGCGCACCAGTGAGGGCCTACTCCTCCGATGTCTCACTGATACCGAGGCTCAGAACGTAATGATCCAGGTCCATGCCGGCGACTGTGGCCCTCACATGAATGGTCTAGCCCTTGCAAAGAAGATCCAGCGACTAGGGTATTTTTGGCTCACTCTCACAGCCGATTGTATCGCCCAAGTCAAACGATGCCACCAATGCCAGATTTACGGGGATATGCGACATTTGCCACCAACCGAGCTCCATCACTTGTCCACCCCTTGGCCATTCTCGGCATGGGGTATAGATATAATTGGTGAAATCCGTCCTTCCTCAACAAATGGCCACAAATTCATTGTGGTAGCAGTAGATTACTTTTCAAAGTGGGTTGAAGCCGAATCCTTCACCAATGTCACTGCCAGACAGATGGCCAAATTCATAGAAAAGCATATCTTTGCGCGGTATGGGCTCCCACATCATATAGTCTCAGATAACGGGGTACAGTTTCAAGGAGCAACCGCTTCATTAATCGAGAAGTATGGGATCGAACACCACAGGTCTTCTCCATATAGACCACAAGCCAATGGAGCTGTTGAGGCAGCCAATAAATCGGTAAAGAAGATTCTTTCTAAGATGATAGCCGGTTATAGAGATTGGGCGGATAAGTTGCACTTCGCTATTTGGGGATACCGCACCAGCATACGCACTCCGACAGGCCAAACTCCATTTTCTTTGGTCTACGGAATGGAAGCGGTCTTGCCAGTTGAGACTCAGGTGACCTCATTAAGAGTTGCCCTCGAGGCTAAGTTAGAAGAATCCGAATGGACTCGGACAAGGTTCGAACAGTTGAACATGATGGATGAACAAAGGTTGAAAGCCCTTGACAACCTCCAGATGTACCAACAACGTGTAGCTCGGGCATATAACAGTCGGGTAAAACATCAAAAGTTCCCCCTAAAGGTTGGTGATCTGGTCCTCAAGCAGTTGAAACACTCTACCACTGATGTGAGGGGAAAATTCTGGCCGAACTGGGAAGGACCATACGTGATAAAGAAGCTGCTTAGCAAAGGGGCAGCTAAACTTATGGACATGGATGGGAACGAGTTCGTAAATCCAGTAAACCAAGACAGGCTTAAGCGTTATCATGTTTAAAAGAATCAAATCAGAAAAGCAGCACACGAAAAAACACATACATAATAATCTCCCGCCTTTCAGTCTTTCACTGATCGGGCAAAAGAATTAGGGTGATACCCGACGATTGGTATTCTGCGAACCAACCGTGTAAAAGTTAGGGGATAAGACAAACCTGCTAGATCGAAAACCCGAACAGGGCGATCTAGGCAAAAGTTAGGGTATGTGAGCACAGAGTGAGTGCCTTCTAGAAAACCGAACTCGGCTAGTCGGCACCGGGAGTTAAGTCGATGGAAATGGCAACCAAACATCATGTACTTTATTTTATCTCGATTAATAAAAAGTTTTCTTTTGTTAAAATCTAGATGCTTATGCTTACGTGAATCATGTATTCATAAATTCAAGACAACTTCGACAAACTTTGAACAGGGTTCATTTTGTTCCATTTAAAAAAAAAAAAAAAAAAAAAAAAAAAAAAAAAATTGATGATTCCGACAATGACAAGACTTAAAACGAACTTCCCGCATCATCACCCTGGTACCTAGAGATCCGCCTTGGTGTGCTAGTAGAGAGAGAATCTTCCCCTCGCTCTGCACATTCCCCCTCCAAACGGGCCCATGACCGCTTTCGACGGGTCGGCAAACCTCTTATCTCGGCAAGCCATCCTCTATAGTATGTGTCAGTTTCAGTGGTTTCTAATTGATCATAATCTAGAATCTCGAACACGGCCTCCCTGGACCACTTCTCCTGAATATGGTTGACCCACCTGGCTTTGTAAACTCCGATCTGGTTGTGGGGCAATTTGATCGGGACTCTCTGCCTCTTACCATACTGACGACATAGCCGGTATGGGGTATAAAATGAAGATTTCTCCAAGCCTATCAATTGAACACAGGCTCCCCAAGATTCTACGACCACATCCTGAATTCTCCACCACGGACTAACCCACTGAACCTGCATGTCAGTATACCCCCTCAGGATAGTCACCCAATCGTCATACGTCAGCTCATCAAAATCGGCCCGCATAAGCCCTCTCTCCCTCAGATGGACCGGGAGATACTTTTTTGGATTCCCTCGAGGTGCCTCCCTCAGCTTTAGCTTCTCCATCAACCAGACCTATAAATGCAGAACTCGGGTAAGGATAGGAGAAACAGATGATGGGATCAAAAAGAACAAGAGATACCTGTAATAATGTGAATTGATCCCCAATGAGTGACGAGTCAACAGAAGCAGCATCCACGTTTAACAAAACATCGGCCAATCCCACGGCCACGGGGGAAGCCCCTGTCGACATAGAGCCAATGAGGGAAATTAACCTCGGCGGAGCAACCAGGCTCACTCCACACATAAACTCCGCCATAAGTAATAAGGACATCATAAATGGCCAAGCAGGATGGGATCGGGACACTCCACGACACCACTCCAAGACTGCTTCGAGCTGAAAACCAGGTCTGTCAGGCAACTGAGATAGAAATGGGTCGATAGAATCTAAATTCCATAGCCCTCGTGGGATTCCATTTATGCCAAATTGAAGATCCGGTAACGCCAGCGAAACGCGCTTAGGACACGGAGTCCCTAAAATAGCATGGAATTCTTCGAGCAAGGGGCAAAGCTCGAACGATGAAAAGCGGAAAACATGGTCCATTGGA
Organism: Euphorbia pulcherrima; assembly: GCA_947683365.1. Taxonomy (NCBI): domain Eukaryota; kingdom Viridiplantae; phylum Streptophyta; class Magnoliopsida; order Malpighiales; family Euphorbiaceae; genus Euphorbia; species Euphorbia pulcherrima. The sequence continues at coordinate 38,405,493 of CANTUS010000008.1, forward strand.
TCCCAAAAGGACAATACCGCTCGAAGGAATTCGCGGCTCACAGGCCACGCCGCGACATATCGAAAACCCCAAAGCCTGAATTTTTCGAGCCTCTTCCAGTCGACATTCCCCAAACTCTGCAGAAAACCCCGTAGTTTTTGATTATGAGTTGCCATGACAAGTAGTGGACAGAATGGTTGAAATCAGACTGCTGGAAAGTTGATGCCGCCGGCGAAGTGTTTGATGCCGCCGGCGATTTGGTTGATGCCGCCGGCGATATGGAGCCAACTAGGGCGATATCAGACGATGCCGCCGGCGATATGAACTTCAGACAGCCCTGTATATATTATTTTAGCTCGAACCATTTGGGCGATATGGGTCATGCCGCCGGCGGCATGGAGTAAATTTTCCGGCGACATCAGAAACATTTCTGCCATTTAAGACCTGTGCAAAACCTGTAAACAATCGTATTCATGTTTATATCCAAAATAGAAGCCCGGGGGCACAAATTGCTCAAATTGTGTCGAATCCTCTAACAATAATGTCAAAACCCCAATGTGTCGGAGGTACAAACAAGAACAAGGCAAAACAAAAAGGAAAAGCAAAACTAAGCATATCCGCCACTACCGGCTGGACGTGACGAAACGTCATCGGGACTTGCGAACCAATCGTCGACATCGTCTGCCTCTCTTCCCTCCGTCATAGGAACGCTACTAGACTCCTCAGCCGCGGTAAACGCACGTCGGCCGGCAGACTTCTTGACCCCCCTACGACTGGTACCCCCAGGGTGTGCGCGGTCCAGATTCTGTTTACTTCTCTGTTCTTGAGCGGTGGCCGCCAGCTGTCCCTCGAGATCGCTCACGCGGCGCTGTAAAGCTGCAGTCTCCTCCTCATATCGCCGCCGGGCTGCGTCAGCATCAGACATAGAAAGGGCTAAAAAATCCTGCAAACCGGAGAAAATATCAGCCTTGCATATCATGCATAACATCCATACATATATCCATCTTAACATGTGCATAAAGTACCTGAACGAGGAGCGATTGCCCAATGAGGGTATCCCGAAGAACAAAATTGTTCTCCGCCAGCTGCTCCACATGACTCCGCGCCACCTAGAAAATCCAAAAAGCATACCCTTAAACACCCACTTCTAAGACTTAATAAGAGAATAACTATTAGGACTTACGTAGGTTGTATTTTCGGGCATAAAAATCGGGGCTTGCCGGCTCGAGCCAACATTCCTATGAGAGAATTCGCCTCGGGAGTTCATCAATAGGAAAGTGGTTTCCAACGGGTTGACCAATCTCCCCTCCACGAAGGTCATGCCCTCCGGCGCGCCGTAATGTCGGGTCCCACTCTGGTTGTCCCGACCCCTCTTTCTCGCAGGTTCCTGCAAAACATGAAAGTCACATGTCAACAACATCCTTAAGCGACTTCAAAATCACACACAAGCACAATCATACCTCGAAAGAACGATGTTCCCCCTGGGACGTCGGCACACTCCCGCCAGCTACACCCGCACCTACCTCATCCTCCCCCTCAGGGTCGACCGCAACATCCCCTTCCAACGCTTCATCCTCATCATCATCCTCCTCCTCAACGTCCACAACGCCTCCGAGGCGCCTCTTTTCATCCTCCAACCGTTGCTCGTTATGATACTCAATTGTATCGTTGCCATGGATACGAGGACACACGGGGAGTAGACGCTGAAAAAGCCGCTCATAGAGACCAGGAACGCTAGGGATCACACGGCCATTTCCTTCAATGAAATCAACTTTGTCGGCCTCGGCAGAAATCACCAAATGAGGCCACCACAAGCCCCGCGGAGGATCGGCAGGCACCGGCCTAGCTGCAACCGGAAGGGACCTCCAGCCCCGGACGCGCTCGCCCAGATACCACTGCTGGGACAGGGGGCACTCAATCACAAATCGGCGGTCGTCCACCTCCCTCCGAACCCGTGCAACCTCAACGAAGTTCTCCACCCCATCGAACGGGTCCAAGACAAGCTACATCAAAACAACCAACATAAGTCCATAGACCAAATAAATAAATAAAAAAAAAAAAAAAAAAAAAAACCGTACCGAACTCAGTCGCACGCTCCTTAGGACCTCCCTATACAGCGTAGGATACTTTGCCATCCCACCGATGCACCCGCACCAGCGGGCAAGGAAATGAGAGTCCGGTGGCACGACTGTCTTAAACTCCATCGGCGGAAGGATCTGATGCTCGAATGCCCAAGCCTGCACAAATAACGACCGGTCAATTCAAAAGACGTCATAAGAACACATGTTAAAAAAAAAAAAAAAAAAAAAAAAAAAATATATATATATATATATATATAATAATAATAATAAAATAAAATAAATAAAATTTTACCTGGAGTAGCAGATGGCAAAGGCGAAGGGCTTTTTCATTCTTCCGGGCTCCCACGTCCAGCCCGTGGTACAATTGGGCCAAGATGGCCCTCGGCCAGTTCTTCCTCCTGATACCCGGCACATCTTCCACCGCGGTTATGAGTATGTAGTTGATCTTACTCCCCGAGATTGGGAAGAACAGCACGGTGAGTAGTGAGATCACAAAGGAACGGACACATGCCTCCCTTTCCTCCTCAGGCACCACATCCACCTGGGTCCAATAACGGTACAACTCACCATAGGACAGCCGCCCAGAAACGGGCTTCAGTCTGAACAACTCCTTTACCCGCCTCACCACGGGCCTCTCAACATGGTACTTGTCCATGTAGACGTCAAAATGGATAACCTCGTCCGTCCAAGGAAGGCCGGTCATGGCTACCACATCAGAAGGGGTGATTGTAACTTCTCCAAAGGGGAGATGGAAGGTGTGGGTAGTCTCGGACCACCTTTCAGTCAAGGCCGTTACCGAAGAATGAGGTAGCTTAGGCATCAACATAGGCATGATTCGAGCCAAATCCCCAAACCCCGTCTCATTAATCGCGAGCGCAAGCTCGGGATCATTCTCTGAAATATGATGCCACCACGCACCGATGGTGCCAATCCCTCCTGTGTAAGTCAATTCGTATGGCTGCAAAATCGAAAGCAAAACGGATCAATTCTGTGCATTTCTGTCAAAAAGGCTGCTGATGTCGCCTCTGTTAAGAGCGATATCGCCGGCGGCATCAGCCCATACCGCCAGCGGCATGGCTCATGTCGCCGGCGACATTAGCTCCAACAGAAGCGACATCAGCTCCAACAGAAGGCTGATGTCGCCAGCAACAACATTGATGTCGCCAGCGGCATCACTCATACCGCCAGCGGCATCACATATCGCGGGCAGAACCTGTTTTCTCCCTAAATCGCGACTGTCGTGCCAAAAATCACAATCAATCAAACAACAAGGCAAAAACCGATCCTAAAGCATGCAATATGACCGAGATATTCCACATTTTAAACCCCTATAGCATGTTTTCAAATCTAAAGCAAAATCAAATCGAATTCAAAACGAAGTAATCGAGGTTTTTTTTGTGGGATTACCTGGATATAACAGAGATGTTTCTCCTTCTCTGGAGTCAGGTTGGTGATAGGAGAGTTAATGCCATAGCCGTACATTTTGGCCGTCTCCTTGAGGCCGTATGCAGTGGGAACAGAAAGGATTTTCAAACCCTCGACGGAAGAATCAGGCAGGCTCTCCCTAGCCTTGGATTTGCCCCTGAAAGCATTACTAATCCTCTTCATGATTTAAAAAAGCAAAGATGAAAATCAAAGAGCTTTGGGAGAGAAGAGAAAGAATACGGTTTTGAGAGAGAATGGAGGAAGAAAAGAGTTCCAATCCCTTTTTAAAACTGCCGCGCGGAATTCGAGGAGTTTTAATAAATCTGAAACTGTCCCTCCATGCCGCCGGCGACATCAGCCCATACCGCCGGCGGCATGGATGATATCGCCGGCGATATCGCCGCATTTAGTTCAAATTTTGAAATTATCTGACCAGTCAAAGCTGACGCGTGGCATCCATACCACCGGCGACATCAGACCTTGCCGCCGGCAACATCACTCAAACCGCCAGAAACATCAACTCAGGCAGTGTTGCCCCTCCAAATTAGATTTTCAAAATGAACCCAACCAAAGGGCGATCACTTCAGAAACGAAAGCCCTACCCAAGGGCGATCACAACAGAACAAGCCCGACCGAAGGGCGATCTCCTCAAAACGAGCCCGACCGAAGGGCGATCTCTTGAAACGAGCCCTACCCAAGGGCGATCACAACAGAACAAGCCCGACCGAAGGGCGATCTCCTCAAAACGAGCCCGACCGAAGGGCGATCTCTCAAAACGAGCCCGACCGAAGGGCGATCTCTTGAAACGAGCCCTACCCAAGGGCGATCACAACAGAACAAGCCCGACCGAAGGGCGATCTCCTCAAAACGAGCCCGACCGAAGGGCGATCTCTCAAAACGAGCCCGACCGAAGGGCGATCTCTTGAAACGAGCCCGACCCAAGGGCGATCACAACAGAACAAGCCCGACCGAAGGGCAATTTCTTCAAACAAACCCGACCCAAGGGCGATCACAACAGAACAAGCCCGACCGAAGGGCAATTTCTTCAAACAAACCCAATCGAAGGGCAATCTCAACAGAACAAGCCCAACCGAAGGGCAACCTTTTCAAAACAAGTCCGACCAAAGGACAAATTCTCTACGAGGCACAAGTCCGACCAAAGGACAAATGCTCTACGAAGCACAAGTTCGACCAAGGGACGAACAAACGACAAAGTGCGAGTCCGACCAAGGGACTAACCGCCAACAAAGCATAAGTCCGACCAAGGGACAAACCGTCAACGAAGCGTAAGTCCGACCAAAGGACGAACCGCCGACAAAGCGAGTCTGACCAAGGGACGAACCGCCAACAAAGCATAAGTCCGACCAAAGGACGAACCGTCAACACAGCGTAAGTCCGACCAAAGGACGAACCGTCGACAGAGCATAAGTCCGACCAAGGGACGAACCAGTCATCCTTCAGGTATCATTCCTATCCCTTGCTCTTTCGGGTGATCATACTGACCTATGGCAGCAGTGATCCTCCGAGGGGCAGCCTGTGAGCACGGGATTTTGCAGTCCCTCTCGCGAGACGATGATGACGTGTACCCGATTTCAATACCTCAAAATAAAAGTTCGCTTCAGAATTTTTATTACCAAAATAATATTCCTTGTGAATTTTATAATTGGAGAATCCAGTTCGGCGTGGCCGATAACGCGTTCGGTAGGAGCTTGAACCGATGATTTACACCCAAATTAAATAATGTCCATTAAAATATTGTTAAGGGCCATAAAGATGCTTTTTTCCACTAATAAGCCACATTTTTCCCGGTTTTTTTTGGCTTCTTTTGACCCACTAAGTGAAGGCATGTTGAAGGCTGATGCCGTCCAGAGCATCATCCATGTCGCCGGCGATATGACCATACCGCCGGCGACATGGATCATACCGCCGGCGACATTATGATGCCGCCGGCGATATGACTCGAAGCGGGTCCTCTTACAGACAGCCTTTTCGACCACTTTCGGTGGAATTATTAAAAAGCACCCCATTTCACCTATAAAAGGGCACCTTGGGCTGCACTTGAAAAAGGAGAGAAAAAGAGAAAGAAAAAAAGAGATTTTTAAGAGAGAAATAGATAATAGCGAGATAAGAATTAGATAAAACAGAAAAAGCGGGATTCCGACCCATTTTTCCTGGTTTTTCTTCTTTGAACTCTCTGATTGTGAGTTGAAATCGACAAATCTTTAAGCCAAAATCATCTTGGTAGAACTTAGAAACCAAAAGACACTAAAAATCATTATTAAATCATTGTAACAAGCTCCCCGGAGGTGTTTTATTCGGATCACGAAGAGGTGGATTCACAACCCCGAGGTAAAAATCCTGAGTCTCATAACTCTTTGGCATTGTTATTAGTAATTTATAAGGATTTTCGTTCATTTACGATCTTTTGAGTTTTCGGTCACTTTGACTACAAACCACTGCTATAGCAAGGAATTGGAGTCGCCGGAGACATGTAACGTTACCGGCCGTATCACCCATGTCGCGAGAGGCATCGTTGGTACCGCCGCTAGCGTCACATTCCCCGGAGACCTCGCTTTCTCGCGAAACCCTTTCTTTACGGTATTCAGAAAACCCTATGCCCATCTGCATGCTGATGTCGCCCGTGACATAGTTGATGTCGCCGGCGACATCATCCATGCCGCCAGCGACATCAATTATTTCGCCGGCGGCATCAGATGCAGTCGGCAGCTTGGCTTTCTGGACAGCAGTATTATTTTTCGTTTATTTCCAAACTAATTTATCTTCCGAAGTTAGGATCTATAGTGCAACGATGGAAATTCGAAATCTCCTGAAAACAGACCCGCCCCATAACAAGTGGTATATTCATTTGTAATCCGATTAAAGCGACAACCGAATCTAAAATTTGGACAAAAATGGAATTTCCCCTCAAACGCCATTCGAACCTCATTTTAGCCATTCAATTGGGCTTTATGATATTATAAATAGACATACCATATTCGTGTTAACTATCATCTGCAGGTGGGTATATATCGGACATTCGGGTATTTTATCTATTACGTACAAAAAGTACAGGACTTGAAAATCTTGTAATGATTCTACTTTCCGCACTTTCTTTTCTTTTGCGATTGTAAATATTTTATTTATCGTTTCAATTGCTTGATAAACGCGAAAACCACAAAAAAAACTGAAAATACGAATAAATAAGGTGGATTAAACCGATTAAGAAAGAATGAAATATCCTAACTTGGCCTAAGGAAAAGTACATAACATCATCCGAACTCGGAATCTCTACTTAAGGTATGGTCCAACCACCCGGTGGGAAAATCGTACTGAAAATTTCCCGGTTGAGCTGAACCGGGTGGCGACTCTATTCTAAGTACGGGGTTTCGATCTCGTATCTTTTAAGCATTACAATACACAAAATCATTTTCTCTTCAACTATATCACATTCGTCTCCCCGACGCACAAAAAAGCGGGCCCGCCCGACAGGGCCCGGCCCCGCGCCGCAGCCGCGCAAACAGCCGTCCGCTCACAGCTGGGCATTGGTGAGTAAATACCGGAGGAGCAGAGTTTTGAATGAAAGGTCTTGGATTAAAAGGCACAATTGATGGAACAGTCGAAGTTAATAGAAAAGCCGAAGCTTGCCCAAACTAAAATAGGCTTGCCATAGGCTGGGTTGACTGAAAAATAGGTGTAACGGGTCTCACCCCTACCGGACCGGTCAATATCTATACTGAGCCATTCTGGGCATGAATATCGAATGCTGATACTCGATTGGAATTTCTATCTTCGAGAGCTTGCTTAACGACAGCCTGAACAGTGGTTTAGATAGAAGCTTGAAAAGCATCTGAATTTAGGAATTGTGCCATAGCACTGGTAAAGTCGAAGCCAACCAGTGGCTGGGATCTTGTTCCTAAGCTGGAAGTAGGGCCGAAGGGTTCTTCGGTAGGAGGGGTCCATTCGTTTCTTGGAAAAGACATGGCTGGTTGAGAAGGGGTCCGGCTTATCTGAACTTGTTCCAATTCTGACTCCCTGTTGGAATCGGTGTGCGAAATCCCTTCAACTTCTGTGGTGACAATCGAGGTGAGAGGACGATAAATCAAGCGGTGTTCTATCTTTTTCCAACCCGAGGTACCACGATCAGTCCACCTCCTCCTAGCTGAAATGGTAGGTAGTGGATCAGATCATGAATGGGTTGGCAGGTGGTATGGATGGTATGCATGCCTTTTATTTTTGGAAGCAGTGCATGATACGTATGGCTGCACGTAGATGTGGTTAGAGATGATGCGACGGCTTATCCCTCCAACATACGTGGGATGTTTCCATCTCACGTCATACATAGTGATATATGGTGATGCAACGGAGGCACAAGAGAAGTCCTATGTGTGTTGCTAAACTCCTTCCACAAGCGAAAGTAGTAAGGGTAAGTTGATTCGTTTCTAGCTCTTGAAGCCGATGCATGGGAGTGCATGATCACGGAGCAGATAACACGCAAGTCGTCCCTCTTCCAACCTTATAACTCTCGCATAACGCCTCTTTAGAAGGATGGAGTTTGGCTTCTTCACCGGTAATGGCGAAAGAAGCGTGTCCCAATTATTTTATTTATTCTGGTGACTCTAAGGGAATAATGTCCTAAGGCTTTTTCTAGCGCGGCTTTGGTATAGGGTTGTTGATGTAGAAGGTTCTCATTTACCTTAATTCCACGTTACTCAACCATTCCCCAAATAGGTGTGATCGTAGGAGTTTACGTGTTGGTTAAAATGAGTGATCCACCCACTAGGCATCCTCAATTCCAACAGGGCATAAGTGATACTTTCGTGAGCTTCTCAGGTAAAATGGGGCACCTAAAAATTACCGAACTATCTACATTCGTAAGGATAAAATGTTAAAAAAGGAATGAAGTTTTAATATGGCTAATGATTTCAATACATCATCGAAATCTTTTAAACTTTATGAAAAGATAAGTTCAAGAGATCATCCCCAGTAGAGTCGCCACAGTGAGCGGACGACGTTTTGCGTTGCGGCTGCGGAGCTAGGCCGGTGGGCCGGCCACTTTAAAATAACGGGGGATGCAAGTGATGTGATTGGAAAATGGTTTTGCATATTTTAATGCTCAAAAGATACGAGATCGAAATCCCCTACTTAAAAGAGAGTCGCCACCCGGTTCAGCTCAATCGAGAAATTTTAGTACGATTTTCTCACCGGGTTGTTGGACCACACCTTAAGTAGAGATTCCGAGTTCGGATGATGTTATCTATTTTTCATTAGGCCAGGTTAAGATACTTCATTCTTTCTTAATCGGTTTAATCCATCCTATTTATTTGTGTTTTCAGTTATTGTGTCATTTTCGCATTTATCAAGCAATTGAAGTGATGAATAAATCATTACAGTCATCTAAAAATAAGTGTGGAAAATAAAATTATTACACGGCTTCCAAGTCCTATACATTTTTCTATGCGATAAATAAAATGCTTGAATGACTAATATGCATTCACCTGCAGAAGATGGTTAGCACGGATATGACATGTTTTATTTATAGTATTTTAAAGCCCAGTTGGATGGCTAAAATGAGATTTGAACGGCGTTTGGGAGAAATTTGGTTTTTAACCAAATTTTAGGTTCAATCGTTGTTTTAACCGGATTATTAGTGAAAATGCCACATGTTATGGGGTGGGGTCTATTTTTGGAAGGTTTTGAACCTCCATCGTTGCATTGTATATCCTAGTTTTGGAAAATAAACTAGGTCGGAAACGAACGAAATAGAAATAGCTGTCCAGAAAGTCATGCCGCCGACGATGCAGCTGATGCCGTCGGCGACATGGTTGATGTTGCTGGCGACATGGATTATGCCACCGGCGACATCAATGATGTCGCTGGTGGCATCAGTATGCGGGCAGGTTATATGGCTTTTTGAGTACCATAAAGAAAGGGTCCCATAAGAAAGTGAAATCTCTGGGGAATGTGATGCCACCGACGGTATCAGTGATGTCTCTGGCGACATGGGCGATACCGTCGGCGATATCACATGTCTCCGGCAACCTCAATTTCTTGCAGCAGCAGCAGGGAGCAGTAAAAAATGACCAAGAACCCAAAAATGAGCACAAATCAAGAAGAATCAGCACAAATCAGTAATATTAATGCCAAAGAGCTATGAGACTCAGAATTTTTACCTCGGGGTCCTGAATTCACCTCTTCATGAACCAAAAAGAAACACCTCCGGGGAGCTTGTTACGATGATTTAGTAGTAAATTTAAGAGTTTCGGGTCTCTAAATCCAATTAAGTTAATTTTAACTATAAGATTTACTGATTTTAAGATCACGATCAAAGAGTTCAAAGAAGAAAAACCAGGAAAAATATATTGTAATCCCTTTTTCCTGCCTTATCTAATTCTTATCTCACTAAAATCTATTTTCTCGTTCTAACATTAAACTTGTAACCGTAGATGGTTTTCTCCTCTTCTCCCCCAAAGCCTAAGGTGTGTTTATATAGGCAAATTGGGGTGATTTTCGAGACCTTTTTGACTAATTCCACCGAAAGTGGCAAAAAAGCTGTCTGTGCAGGGGCCCATTTTGGGCCATGCCGGATGATGCCGCTGGCGGCATGGCTGAGGCCGCTAGTGGCATCAGCCTCGGGCATACCTACAGCCAGTGGGCCAAGGAGCCTAAAAAGTCATAAAAAGTGGTCAAAAGTGGTTAAAAGTGAGTCCAAAGGCATCTTTTTGGATTTTAATGATATTTTAATAGGTATTTATTATTTGGTTGTAAATCATCGGTTCAAGCTCCTACCGAGTGTGTTATTTGGCCACGCCGAACTAGATTCTATCAAGTATAAAATTCGCAAGGAATATTATATTGGTAATAAAAATATTAAAGAGAACTTTTATCTTGAGTTATTAAAATCGGATACACGTCATCATCCTCTCGTGAAAGGAACTGCAAAATCTCGTACTCACAATTACTGAACTGAACTGAACTGAAGCGATCTAAACTAAATTAAATTGTAGTCCAAAAGAACAAGGCCTAAGAATAAAGAAGTTAGTTACCTTATGTTTCTTGGTTGGATTCTTTATATAGTAAAAATAATGATGATGTGATATAACTGCCTTTGTCAAATGTCTCATATTATTGAGACTCATTTGAGCCGGGCTCAATCTTGGCAACCGCCTATTGCCAAACTTTGTGACTGCTTGTCTAAGTTGGTGGACCTCTATGTATATACAATTGTTATACTTAAAGTTGTTTAAATCAACCATTAGGCTTTGGTCTAATGCCCACGGAAAAATTTAAGAAGTGTAGAGTTATGGGCCCAAACTGTATAATTAATAAAATTGATAAAAATACTTCATATTATTGAAAAAAAATTGTTTAATTATAAGGGAAATTATCAAGATTGTTCATACCTTACTGAAATATTTATAAATTCACCATCAAGTCAAACTATTCTTAAACATGCGCTTCCTTCAATTTTATTTATATACCATGTCATCAACTTGTTTCTCTCCTTTTTCTTTTGATTTTGTTTCTTATTTTTCATTTATCTCTCAAACCGTTGATTTTTTCGACATGCCGCTTTAAAGTTTTTCGTTCATCTTATTTTTATCTTTAAAATGATATCCACTGTGACATTTTCAAACTTTTTCAACTGGTAGACATCTGGTAGATATCTAGTAGATATCTAATATATCCAAGTTTTGACAGTTTTTTTTATGGAATCATTATGTTAGTTTGCGCTGCTGTTTCTTTGACTGTATCTAGCACTGCTTTGGGTTTCAGATGAGATTTTGCTCTATTTATTGCTCAAAATACGAATTTTGATTTGTTGTTCTTCATTTGGGTTTTACAAGTTTAGCTATAAATCTTATGCTGATGAAGATTTTGCACTAATCCTTGATAATTTGAAGCAAACCGGTTGTAGAAGATCATAAAATATTAACGTATATTTATTTTGGAAATTTAGCATTGTAAGCCTTATGCGATTGGACATCTACGGAATATCTACTAGATTTCTACTATACATCTACCAGATGTCTATCAGTTGAAAAAGTTCGAAAATGTCACAGTGGGTATCATTTCAAAGATAAAAATAAGACGAACGAAAAATTATAAAGCGGCATGTCGAAAAAATGAACGATTTAAAAGATAAATGCAAAATAAAGTAAAATAATTTTTAAAAAAAAAAGCTTAAAGAGTAACAACCATGGATAAGGAGATAGGATTTCATGTTAATTATTTAAAGAGGGGGTAAGTTTGTAATTAATTTCACGAATGTATAAATATTTTTTAATTTAACCTAATTAATTTAAGATTTATGAATATTTATAAAAAAAATCCTAATCATAAAGTAGCATAGGAATAAATAAAATTAAACCGCTAAATCCCGTTTTTGCTTGGCATATAACATGTTCATAAGTCTTAGCGGGCAAATGATATCTTGAGCCATGTTATTGAGTTGTATATATTACTAGCACGTAATTGAGAGTTGCGTATCGAGGTGACCAAATGGAGACTTGACATAATTACTTAGACAACAATGTTTGAATTTTCTGATTGGTGTTTTAACAAATCATGATCTTCTTATTATGGTAAAAATGAAAGTCGTTGATGTTGATATGAAATAGACTTATACCCCACACACCAAATGGCCAAACTATAAACAATGGAACCATCACATACTTCCAATTTCCCCAATTTCACATCAATACCACCAATTTTTAAAAATTACAAGTCCTTCATTGCATTTAATCAATTTTGCTCAAAGTGGGCCATTTCTCAATAAATCTGTTTTGTTTGAGTAGTTGGGATATTTTTGCATTCTAAAAAAATATCTTCCCATAGTGAACGTATGTCCTTCACAATAAAATCCCCCATACATTGCTCAATTATTGCGTCCATAAATAACAAGCCTTAATTCCCCACCACCAAAATAATGGACCGAATTGTCTAAATCAGGGATGATTATTTGGTACATGATATACTATTATGTATTATAAATTTATCTTTAAAATATTTAATATGTAATCTATTTTTTTACTTTTTAATTCTATGTTATATCTTATCTAAAATGAATCTAATACTATAATATTAACTTTAATCATATTTAAAAAGTATTTAAAGGTATTAATTATGTTTATTTATAGTTAATAAAAGGAAAGAAAATAAAATATATTTCTCCTATTTCCTAATTCAAATTTTATATATTTACCTTAAATGTAATTATTCTCTATAATTTCTTTTCAATTTAATTTAATTTCAAATACAACACTAAACCTTTATAAAATTAATTATATTTAAATTTAAATCCTAAGTCTTTAACAATTTAATATATGTTTATTTTTTAATTCTTTTTACAAAATGCACCCCTAGTTTTAACCCTTTACCCTAATATATTACACATATTGCTTTTTTAGTTTATAAGCATGATTTTGATATAATTATTTTTATTGAACAATTTTGAAACTTTGAAATATAAAAATAACATAAAAATATTCATTTTTCATATTTCTATGAGTAATGCGCCCAAATGATGCCCTTGTTATAGAAGAGACGTGTCTAAATCGCATTTTTGTCTTCGATGAGAGTGCATAATGTGTAAATAATTGAATAGTAAAATAAAAAGTTTTTTATATTCTAAAATTAGTATTTGAGCATAATTTTAAATCACAAACCTTAAATATATAGCAATTAAATTATTTAAGTAATTTTTACATGTTTGGTTTATATATAGGTGTATATGTGATGTTTTTGAAATGACAGAAAATTTTGAAGTTACAATTTTTGTAGTTGCTTTTTATCGGAAATAGTCGAACGAGTAAAATACATGCATCACTAATATTGTAATTTTCTATGATATTTATTTTTTGTGAATTTGATAGCCTTAGTCCAAATTACTCTGCATATTATTTAGAGTTTATGGGTTGAAGTTTGTGTTGTATATTGTGGTGAATTTTGAAAATAAAATCCTAAAAATAATAAAATTATAAAAAGATTTGAAAAATATAATACATTTTTAAAGATCTAGGATTTGAGTTTAAAATAATTAATTTTATCAAGGTCTAGAGTTTCTATTTTAAATTTAAGCAAATATTATAAAATAAAATACTAAAATTTTGAAAACAAAAAATTGAGTAGGTAAGATTAAATTTGAAAAAAATAATTAAATAAAATCAAATTGAGAAGAAAATATAGACAAAAAATGTACTTAAGGTAAATATATAAATCGAATTAGGAAGAAGGAAAAGGATATTTTATTTCATTTACTATTATTAAATATAAATATAATTAATAAGACTTTAAATATTTTTTTAAATTTAATTAGAGTTAATAAAAAAATTATTAAATAATTTTAAATAAATTTATAGTACATGGTATTTATAATATACTGTATAATTTTTGTATTATTAAATGTCTGTGAACTGAAACGAATTAATCTTGTTTTACTATGAATTTATTATTATACAGAGAGTTGAAATGCATTTGGTCCAAATGAATTTGTTTCTTAAATATAAGTATAGGTAATCCGGGAACAATGCTTCAGATTATATAAATTAAATAAGAAAGTTTACCCTTTCCAACTGTCATACCAAAGACATTAAAAAGAAAAAGAGCCCCTTTAAAATAATGGAATGATGAATCATCCCATACGTGTTCCAACAGTATGCAATAGATTATATTAATGGTAAGTTAATATAAATAAATAAATAAATATTGTTTGATGATCGGATCCAACATTGTCTAACTATTTTGTTACTACTAATACACATCTAATTACTCCCTCAACTCTTCAAAACCAACCTACTTAACTTTAAATCCGACCTTAGGGGTAACTAGACATTTTCAAAATTAAGAATGGCATAAGTTAATTGTATGTATAAGAGCAAATCTAACCATACTCCATATTTTTCGTTCTCCAAACTCCTTTTATAAGATTTACAGTATTTTTATTGCAATATCTTTTCCATTTGTCATTCCTCATATTAGATTCTCTTAAAATAATAATATTTTACTATTATTATATTAATTTTTTTATATCATCTCTACCAATAAAAAGTAATAAAACATTTAAAAAATAAAAAAAAGTATTAATATCATAATTATTCCCTAAATATGAAAAATCCCCATTTTTTAAAATACCATGTGAAGAACTATTGAATTGACTCATTTTCCATTTTATAAAACTCGACGAAATGGGGAATAATTTGAAACTTGCTCTTAAATTATCCCTTTACTGTATTTCTCAAAAAAAAAATAATATGTAAAACACGTTTTCTCAAAAATTAGATGGAAAATCGTTTTCATCCCACCTACAAAAATGTGGAGCGGAGTCTAAATTATTTAAGTTTATTAGTTAGTACATTAGGAGTAGGGCAACTTTAGGTTGTAAACGATCAGCCAAAAGTTTAAGAGATTAACTAATGAAAAAATTCAAAAAATAAAACATAGCCCAAGTAATGGTGCAGACATAATAAAGTAGGAAAATATAGTAACTTAATTAAACGATATCCTCAAATCAAAATTATAATACAAACATTTGACAAGTGGTAGTAAAATAAGTGGATCACAAATAGGAAAGCTACCACAATACAACAACATTAAGGAATCTATGCTACTCATAGTACAAGATTCATCTTACACAGAATCTACCAACAAACATAATTCTCTGATATCTATTTTTCTACAACATCATCATCCGTCTCCTGAAATCGATCCAAATGGCCGAAAACTCCCTAATCGTTAAAACACACTTCATTGCTCTTTAATTAATTTCCGTAAATATCACGTATCAACTTCTATTTGGTTGGTTTGATTTTTTAAAGATATCAATATTTTAATTTTTCTCTCTAACAATAAGCTAACATGTGACACACAGTAGTAAACAAGTGCACATTTTATAAGTTTAAGTGGGCAATGAGATATGTTTCAATGATCAGTATCGACTTTTTGAACCAAGTTAAAGTAGCTAACGATGATTTGACCCTTTTTTATATTTACATATTAACTTTTACATACCTTTATATAAAATCCACCCTATCAGTAAATCCAATTCAAACACTGGTGGGTTAATAATTACTAATATTTAGGATACATTCACTTCAAAGACCTTCATAGTATCCTCCATATGCTATATGTGCTCTAGCAATGGGAACTCCCCCCACTGCTGTAATTGCTTCATTGAATTTTGTTGCATGCTCTACCACTTGCTTTATCCTCTGCACCACAAATTTGGCAGTCAGGCTTTGTTTTCTTACACTTAAGATCAAACTAGTTTAGATTCAACTCTGTTTATTAATAACATTACACTGAATAAGTTCAAATTAGTTCAACTTTGTTCATCTTACAGGACTTTAACAGAAACATGACCTTAATCGGAATGTATCACACTAAACAATTACTTTTTTTAAAAAAAATTGCTCATTGTGAGGCTCAATTACTACGCTAACCCTGCAAATTAGTAGTAAATATACACACAAAAAATGCTTTGATGAATCAAGTAAATTGGGCAAATCAAAATTCAAAGAGAAACAAACCTTGTCATCAGCATAAATCTGGAACCTGAGCTTATGGTTGTGATCATAGTGTTTGGCCCTCTGATGGCTACCAAAAATAATAACACAAACAGTAGCAGCTGCTACCCCAAATGAACAGATAGCTCCAATCCCACTCAAACCCCATTTCCACAAATTCACCCCATCTTTTTCCTCTTCTTCTTCTTCTTCCCCGATTCTAGGAGAACTAATCTTAGTTTCCAAGATCTCACCTTTATCAAACTTCCCAGCAAGATCAACAAACCCCTTTGTAGGAGACTTTGGTGAGTCCATTTTCATGTCGGCAAATGATTCATTTTCCTTCATTTTCTTGAAGAAAACTTGAGAAATTGGGTCTTGATCTGGTTCTTTTGAAACTAAATCAGGACCCTTGATTTCTGCCACTACAGGCACTACCTGAACTTGATTTGAAGTGGGTTCCAATTGAAACGGAACTGGAACAACTCTGATAGGCTTTGGAGGAGAAGATGGGCAATCAAAGTAGTTCATATTGAACTTACTTTTTGGGTTTAAAGAAAAATTCTTTTTTTCCCCACCATGATCTTCACAGTAATCAATGAATCCCCCATGGGGAAGAATTTCCCAATCTTCAATATCCATTGTTTCGTTCAAAGATGGAAACTTTATTTGGATTGAGGAAATGGGTTGGTGTTATATTGTGATCTTGGGTGTGAATTATTGGTGGAAAAAGGTGTTGTTTTCATGGAGTTTTGTGTGGAGATTTCTTCATTAGAGGAGCACAAGTAATTCAATTTCTTATGCTCTTCTTTGTTTTTGTTGTGTTGTGTTGTGTTTTGTTTTGAAGAATGAACCTTGAAGCTTGGAGGACAGAATTGACAAGTTTCACTAATCTTATCCTTTGCAAAAGCTGACAATTTAGAGGTGGCCAAGTGGTGGGACCTAACTTATTTAAGAGAATAATACTTTGTAATAGTTGTAAGTTATCTCTTCTCAAATTTTATTTTGACATAAATATTGTTTTCTTGTGTTTGATTTCATGCATCATGTTTGCTTTAGGATATTTGGCCTAACACAAGTTACACGACCCTATCATTGATATTTTAGATTAAAGCATGTTAGGCTTAGCCCATGTGTTCCTTCTTTCTGGCATCTTTCTTAAAATGTGTACATAAAAAAAAATCAAAATAACACTTCAAAATGCTTATATTTTTTTATGCTTCTATTTTTTAAGCTAGTGCGTATAGATTGATTTGTTATAATTAGTTAGGAGCAGTGTTGTACATCACCGTACCTATCGAGTGTAATAGTGCATGGTATTACTGGTATTATCGAAATAATAAGTGATTTTTATCGATTTTTTATTTTTAAAATAATATATATTATTTAGAGTAGTTATTGCGACGTTTTGTGGGTCTTCTGCAACACTTCTGCTTGTTGTTAAAGGAGTTTTAAAAAATAATATATATTATTTAGGTTTTCAAAACTGGACCGATCCTCAAATCGGTGAAGGGAGTGGATCATGAATTTAAAATTCAACCGAATTAAACTAATGATCGAACTAAAATTTCATAAAACATGTTAAAATAATTATATTCTTGATAATTTGACATTAAATACGTAAATTTATACAAAGTATTATAATATATATTGTTGAAGTTTTATAGTATAAAATTGATATCAAATAAAAATAATATATATATATGAAATATTACAAAACCTTCCCTTATTAATCAGGGAAGCAAATTAATTTATTTTAATGTGATTAATTAGATTTTTGAAAATTCTATTGTTTCCATAAAATATTGGGCAAGATTAATAGACTTTAATTAGGAGTAATAGAATTAAAATATAATTTAATAGACTTTATAATAATAGAATTAAAGTCTATGTTATTGTCAAAATAGACTTCAATTAGGACTAATAGAATTTAATTATAGTTGAAGAAAAGAGAAGGACAATGGAAAGTTTGTTAGTACATTTGTCAATAAAATATTATTTATTTAATTAAATTATTAAAATTAATAAAAAATTTATTATATGTTTAAAATAATTAATTTATCCTTTATATATTTATGTTAAATTTTTTTTCTTTTTAATTATTCACTTATAATTTTAATAATACATAATTTCTCTCATAATCAATACAAAGGTAAATTAAAGAAAAAATTATATAAAATATATTGATAATCTAAATTAACAGTTAAAAAGAAAAATAATAAAATAACTAAATAGACGATAATTTCTAGATGGATGGAGTAATTTAATTAATAGTAATTAATGATAGCATAATTAGCATTATATAATAATTAACATTAAATACTAATCATGACATCTATTAACATTATTAATTAATTATTTTTAATTAACATTTAAATACACAAGTGAGTGACCGGTTTTTGACTGAACCGGTCGATTTTTAAACTGATCGGCCGGTTCGATTAGTTAATGCCCGGATTTTGACTAAATGAAGAATCGGATGAAAACTAATCGGATCAGTAGCCGGTTCTGGTCGTACCCGGTTCAATCGGTCTGTCCGATCCGATTTTTAAAACCATGTTATTTAGGGTTTCCGGTGATTATTATGACGCTTTGGATCTTTTGCAATGCCTTTTCTTATTGCCTGAGAAATTTTTAAAAAATCGGGTTTAAATTGATCCATCGGTTTATTAATTTTTTCAATTTTTTACTAAAATCAATTTTTAATTAAACCATACTATAACTATAATCAATTTACGATAAAATCAGTCGAACTGGCTAGTGATAACACTGGTTAGCAATATGCATGATCATAATTAGGAGGGAGTGGGTTACTTATTGAAATTTGCTATGTAAAGAAAGCGAGTAGATCTCTTAGGACATGTTTTTTTTAATTTATAAGTAATAGTATTGAATTAAATTAAATTTATTAGTACTTATTTTAGTATAAATTTATATATATACAGTACTGATAAGTACTGAACATTACTGAACTGAACTGAATATAAGTTGAAAAGAACAGGGCCTAGACCATATTTAGTAGATAGTGAATTTCATGATTATGTGGCATAGAAGTCCACATTGATGATATGTCAACTATTTTAAAAATAGACAATGTCTATAAAAAAAGGGCTACAATAGATTGTCTATTTCATCTAGAATTATGCTATTAAATAATAAAAAAATTCAAATACAAGCTTATTTCAATGTTAAAGATTAAAATATTAATTAATTTGATGAGTTGGTATTTTATTTGATTGTCTATATGTAGCAGATCAAATAGATAATATCTAACATTTATTGTGCCACATCATACAGGAAAGAGAAAATAGACAAGCTAGTACAGCACAATTTTTTAATCAATTATCTATTCTTACTAATGTGAAAAAACTATTATTAAAATGTACTATCTACTAAAAATGCTCTTATAGCTCTTCATCGCATATAAGCTTGATTTTTAAATCAATTTATGGAGTTCATTGTTAATGATTAAATAAACATGTTTATTACGATGTTGATGTGTTTTTTATATATAGATTTAAGGAGAATCGTAAAAATTATATATGTCCTATTAAATTATTTATAAAATTAATTATTAAGTTAAATTAATTATATATTTATTGTATAATTATGATTAATTTATAAATTATAAAAAATAAGAGAAAATAATTATATGAATAAGGTCTGATATTTATTTAGTAAATATCTAGTCTTCGTCTAGTAATTGTCTGGTAGTTATCAAATAAATATTGTTATAAAATTGTCATATGCACATCTATATATATATATATATATGTGCGCGTTAGGTTTCATTAGATTCATAAAAAACTGTTAAAATTAAGACTAGATAAATACTATATGTCATATGTTATGTATATTTTAGAGATTTATTTGAAGTTATAATTTACCAGATAATTACTAGACGATTACTAAATAATTATTAGATAATTACTAAATATTTATCAAATAAATACTAGACTATATATTTATAATTTTTTACTCTTATTTTTATAAATTTATAAATTATTTCCGATATCATCAAATTATTTTAAATTTTTATAGAATTTTTTGTAAAAAGTCTGTCTACAATGGTAGGTATTAATTGGTGTTCCAAAACTCTATACAAGGATTATTGTTATTCCAAAACTTTTTCAACAATTAATTTTATTTTTTTACACCAAGTAATATGTCTAATTGTTTAAATACAATTATTAAGCTGTTGTTTTTAAAAATTATTACGAAAACAATTACATTTGATAAAAAAACGTAAATTTGAATCAGAACAATGCAATTTTTATACTAAATATACAAGACGATAGTGTTATAATTTATAATGATATAGACTAATTAATTTAAGATAATGTAAAATTAAATTAGTTGTACCTATGAAAAATTCTTTTCTTTTAACGAAAGAGAACTATTATTATTACTATTAGTCCTGTGGCCCTTGATATTGAAGCTTTGATGTTTCGTGGATATATATTCTAAGATTAGTTACTGATATTGGAGTAGTAGCCAAATTTATTATTTCATTTTTAATTTATAAGTGAATTATTTTAGTCTCTACTCTAAAGTTAACGTGTAGCACTAAAAGATAAACTGTATTAATTTTAATAATTTTAAAAGGTAAAGTTATAATACTAAAAATAAAAAATGACATATAATAAAATATATTAAATTAAAAAAACTTTAAATGCGTTGTTTTTACAAATTATATTATCTGTTGCCGCATTTAAATTACCTCTCTCGCCAATTATTAAATTGTGATAAGGGGTGTAATAATATTTAACTGTTAAAAGCAAAATTATTATATAAAAACTCTCCATTTAATTTTCCAACATCTTCAATTTATGAATAATGGGCAACTTAGCTATCACAACTATTTATAAAATATCTTTTACTGTGTATATTGTTTTGTGTATACTCGTATATATTTTCATATATATTATTTTTGTTTAAATGGTTTTTTGAATTTTTCTTACTTATCTAAATATCAATTATATATATGCTTATATTGATATATATTGTATTGATATTTTTATATTTTTAAACTAGTCATATTAATAAAACAGTCATCAATACATTAAAAAATTACAGAAAATATACATTGGTGTAGTAAAAAGTTTTAGAAAATGTATATCGATAAAAAATTATGCAGAAAAATGTCTATTGAACTGTAAATAATGTATATCGGAAAACGTATATTACCGATATACATTTTTTATAAATTTTTCTTCTCATCACTTTCATTATCTCTTTCTGCAACCAAAAATTGCAGAAAATGTACATCGAAAAGTGTATATTATCGATACACATTTTCTGTAAACTTTTCTTTCCATCTTTTTCTGCAAAATCCACCCAAAATTGCAGAAAATGTATATAAAAATGTATATTACCGATATGCATTTTCTGTAAATTTTTCTTCCCATCTTTTTCTGCAAAATCCACAAAAAAAAATTGTAGAAAATGTATATCGAAAAACGTATATTACCAATATGCATTTTCTGTAAATTTTTCTTCCCATCTCCTCCACTATCTCTTTTTTTTTAAAATCGGAGATTTCTGCACTTTTAAAATGTAATTTCATCATCAACAACACGAAAATCCTGACGAAGAAGAAACTTAGATCGTCATCTTTAACGGAGATGTAACCAATTGGCCAAGGACATTCACCGGAGCGTTGTTTCGAGGGTACAGGATACAACACACTTTTGACTATGTTAATAGGTTTTCGTGAGGCGTGATAACAAGCATAGGCAATGAAAGTAACCAACAAAATAACTTACTAGTAGGTTTTGAGAGTCCAATCTCGGGCTCTTAAGCTTTTAAAAACAAAATCCACGGCAGATTATTTCACCTTAAATCATAAATTGGATCCATAGGAGGAAGATTAACAAGATTAAAAGGGAAAAGAAAATTGAAAGAGAGAAGTTGTAGAATGTTTGAGTGACAGCGAGGCATTTGAGGAGGAGAGAAAAGAACCCAGGATACGAGCGAGAGATAGACTATGAATTAGGGTAGAACAATAAAACGGGTCATAAATAAATAAGATCTCGTAGGAATTGAAAATCTATTTGGTGTATTTAATGAATACGTATTGTGGAGGTGCGATTTTTATGCAATTTCCCTTGAATAAATTGTATTGGGCCTGGACAACACCTACCCCAAACCTGAATCTATAAGAAGTCGGTAACCGGCGGCGATGTTAGCTTATCTCTATCACCAAACAGGCTGAAAAGAAAAGTAAAGAATGCCGTGTTCGGTCTTGTAGCATTTCTTCTCCCTTTCGGTGGTTGCTCTTCCATCTTCATCGTTAAAACATAACCGAAGCCTGAAGGCAGAGATAGCTTCCCGATTATCGGTTTAGGGTTCTGAGTTATTCGATCGAAAGAAAATGGAAATCAATGTGAAGAAGGAAACAGAGAGCTCCAATAATAATGCTCTATCACCTCTTGACTCTATCTCATCTGATATTATCGATAAAGAAGCCGAGGAGCGCCAAGCACGGGAGCTCAAAGCTGGCTTGCATCCTCTCAAGGTTCCATTTTCCTCTCTGTGTACCAATTTTATATAATCTGTGTTTTTAGGGTTATTTAATCCCTTCTAGGTCATTTTGGCATCTTTAGGTTTATTAATCATCTTTTCGTTGCGGATTTGGATGCCGAATAATCAGTCATTTGGTTACACTAGCTCGTGAACTCTAGTAATTAAGCGCATGTCCAAATGAAGTTTAGAAAATGGGGTTCAAACATAGTGAACGCAGATTCTGCAAAATGTGGTTTTAACGTGTATTGGATGCTTGGTATGGTTACCTAAATTGAAAATTATCCTCTGTAATTTAATCAGGCTCGTAAGAGAGGTTATAGCTGTTCAAAATTTGTTCGGATTTAGAATGAGGAAAAAGTGTGGTGACTCAGTTCTAGAATCTGTTTACAATAGGTAGAACCTTTTATTTCTATCATTGGTGGATGATTTTATTAATCTTATACTTGTATGCTGAGTTGTTTTCATGGCTAGTACAATTAGTTTTAGCAGAGGCAAAAAGAACATGTTTATAGTTTAATTGGATCACTAGATTTGGAGGGCAAGATCACCAATTGAATTGGTGCTCTGAACATGTAAACTACATTGTGTCTGAAGTATGAACCTTGGAGAGAAAATCTCTTATTGGAAAACTAAATATGCATTTTTGAGTTTGAAACCTGGCCAGAAAGCGAGTGTAGTTAGTTTGTTAAGTTTACATAAGTTATGTCTTTTCTATTAAGAGCGAGCCTTAAGATCCGAATCTCTAGCTCAAAAAACACTTTATGGAAACTCAGATTTGAAACCTAAGCATAAAGACGATTACTTTTTGATACTTGATGAATTAAAGGTGGATAATTTGTTTAGTTTGCAATTTACATTCACTTCCACTGGTCAGTAGTAAGGCCCTGTTTCTTTTCAACTTTTGAAAGCTGAACAGAACTGAACTGAAGTTGGCTGAACTGAACTGTACTGAAGTGAGCTGAACTCAACTTATTTTAGTGTAAATCCTTAACTACGCATAGCTGAACTGAAGTGATCTGAACTGAACTGAATTGAATTGTAGTCCAAGAGAACAGGGCCTAAGTCTATCAACACATAACATCCATATTTTCATGCCTGCTAGTTTCATAGGGAATTAGGTAACATTGGAAGTGTGCTTCAGCTATTATACTCTTAAGAATTTTATTGCCAAAAATCATTTTAGGTTATCAGCTAAAGTGCCAATGTATTCACTTTTTATTGTTGTCCATCTCTTCTTCGATTCCTCTTGCGTAAAAACTTTATTTTATCCATCTAATTGGATATAACCTTGAAAGGTAAATAGGAAGGGTTGTAACTTGTCACCATTTTGCTTGGCCTAGAGGGGAGCGTGTTGTACTGTTCTAATGATAGTATGCGTAGTATTGCACTACAGTTAAAGCCTTTTACTGAGTAATAAGTGTTGTATTTGCAGTTAGTTCAATTACTGTCTTTGATGTGTCATTCATGATTGTTGGTTTATTTGTTTTGGATAGTACTGATTATTCGGCTTATACTCATTATGCAATTTAAAGAACTTGGTTGAAGATTTTCATCTCAGTGATACTGTTCTCTTAGCCACGGGTTTAATTTTGTCACTCTTACTTGTTTGATTTGCAATATTTTTCTTTTTATTCTCTTTCGAATCTCCAGAAATGATTA
This sequence comes from Euphorbia pulcherrima, assembly GCA_947683365.1. Taxonomy (NCBI): domain Eukaryota; kingdom Viridiplantae; phylum Streptophyta; class Magnoliopsida; order Malpighiales; family Euphorbiaceae; genus Euphorbia; species Euphorbia pulcherrima. The sequence goes on from CANTUS010000008.1 coordinate 38,429,662, forward strand.
TTTTTATTGGGCTTTTTCTTGTCTTTGATCAGCATAAGTATGTCTTTTGGTATACCCGCCGAACACCTGGAGTTCGAACTCAAACATCGTATGAGGACAATATAAAGAAAATTGTGGACTTCAGTACAGTAAGTTCCCTCACAGGAGTTGATATATGTTATGTATTTGGGTTGAATTCTCTCATGAACTGGAGAGAATCCATAGTATGTGTTTATCCTCCCTTGGTTTATCTTGCTAATTGGATCATAATTGTTGTTATACTTTAGGTTGAAGGCTTCTGGATCAGCTATTGCCACTTGGTTCGGCCTTCTGCTTTACCCAGTCCCACCGATCTACATCTATTCAAGGAGGGAATTCGTCCACTTTGGGAGGTAATGTCATAAACTCAATATTGTGATTGGCTGATGGCTTTATCAATTTGTTGGAAGTTTCAACGTGAGACAAGTGAAACATAAATAAGTCTACATTGTTATTTTTCAGGATTCTGCTAATTCCAGAGGTGGAAAGTGGATAATAAGATTCAAAAAGGTTGTCTCTGGTCGTTTCTGGGAGGATCTGGTAAGAAAAAAATGATACTGAAATAAATTTTCCGTGCCTTAGTTTTCCCTCTTGCTGAAGTTGCTTGAAAATATGTTGGTTTCTGTGGTTTTATCTTAGGGCAAACTTCAGAAAAGTACCCTGTGGATTCACTCCATTGCAAAACAGGGTCTGAGAATTTTTTTTTTGCAAAATGGGGTTTGTGGTTTCAAAAAATTGGCAAAAAGAGGGTAAAAAATATTTTTTCGTTCAGAATAGTGATGTTACAGAAAATATTTTAATCAATTCAACATTCTCATAATTTAACCTTATTATTTAAAAATTATACGTCACGATTTGAGTAAGTTTTGGAGATTTTTCCATTTTTTATGATTTTATAAAGTTTATCATCACATTTTAATTAAAAAAAGTTAAAAATTATCACTGATGTTTATTGCATTTTTGTTAACCAATACAAGATTACTCATTAATGTGTCATTAAAGAATATCGTGAATCCTTTTTTTGGCCAATTTTTTGAAACCACATACCCCATAGGTAAATTTCTCAGACCTCGTTTTGCAAATGAGTGAAACTACATGGTACTTTTTCGAAGTTTGACCTATATCTTATACTGATTGTATTCCTATAATTCCATTGCTCAGCCACTATCTGAGATAGTAGTTGATCAAGTGCTTTGTGATTTATATGCATGATTGCTCAACTGTTTGCTTTCTATAATACTCCCATTTACAATGGCGCCTTTTCATAAATTTGGAATTTCGAAAATGGCATTTAGTGGCTAACTGTCACAAATGCAGGTGCTTGCCTTAGTGGGTGATCAGCTTGAATATGGTGACAACATCTGTGGTGCAGTACTAAGTGTTAGGTTCAATGAGGATATAGTGAGTGTTTGGAATCGCAATGCATCTGATCATCAGGTGAGTAATTAATGGTTCCTAGCTGATGTTACAAATTTCTCAAATTGTAGTACGCTAACCTTGTTCCTTTTCTTTTTTGGTTAGGCTGTGATGGCTCTTAGGGATTCAATCAAAAGGCACTTAAAGCTTCCTCACGGCTATGTTATGGAGTACAAACCTCATGATGCTTCTTTACGCGACAACTCATCTTACCGAAATACTTGGTTGAGAGGGTGAATTGTAGTAGACTTGAACCTCGAATGAGCTCCATTTTGAGGGTTCGGTTTCCAGAGCAGTATATGTTGTACTTCAACTAAACTTGTCTGGTTGTGTTGAAATTTCTCTATGTTAAGCAGACAGCCGTAAGATTTTATTGTTTGAAACAAGATGCAGGTTCTAGTGAAATACCATATCAAGTTCAATGCATTTTCTTGACACATTATCATACCAAGTTTGATGCATTTTAATGCCTTTGAATCTTTAAAGGGGCGCAGATGTTTGATATTCTTCTTTAGTTGAATATGAGCCGCAGATGTTTGAAATTAGTGGTAGATGTTTCCATGTCAAATACTCAAAAACAGATTTTTTTCAAAATGGCTTTAAAACAGTGTAATACTTGTATATAGAAAGAGTTAATATCACAACATCAAGATGTCTTCACTCTTTCGTAATGACTTTTGATATATTAACATTCAGCACCATCCATTTTACATTATTTAAATCTCTCGGTGTCGAAGGCTCCACATGTCGAGCATAACTTCACAACTGGTTTTCTATTCATTTTCAAGTCTCTGGTTCAGTTGAAGAAGCAATCGTTCCTAGACCGATGATTGAAGTCCAATGATACCTGCTCCAAATATGTAAGTCCTTACAATGTCAGGTTTCAAACACAAGCACAATACAACAACAACAACATTACCCCAATGGCTCCCGCACAAACGGGGTAAGGGGGGGTCGGGTGTAAGCAACCTTACCCCTGTAATCACAGAGAGGTTGTTTCCAATTGACCCTGAAGTGGAGTTGCAAACAGCTATCCGTGACATCACAATAAAAAGAAGCTCAGACAATAAAAACAAGCACAATATTTACAATAAATCAAGGCTAGTTCTTATCTCTCTTATTTATCCAGTTATTGTTTCGAACTAGCAGTTAACTACAAAAGAGTAGAAGAATAGGTTTATTACCGCAACCCACTCTGGCACCTGCATTTCCAGTTGTCTTGCTGAGTTCATGCCCACCTGCACATTACTACTTATATGAGTCTAAAACCATTAAGAAAATATGTAAAATGCAGTCAAGAAATTGCATAAGCCATTATCAAAGCACAAGATGCAAGCAATCCTGATTGGCTGATTCAAAGTTAATCCACATATGTCTATCCTGATTGGCACTTTATATCAGGAGGCACCTCCAACTTTTAAAAGTCTCTATCAGCCCCCCAAACTTGGCAAAAACGTTCACTGCAGTCCTTAATGCCATGTGTGACCTTGTGATTGATTTGATTTTCAAAGATATCAAATTTTATTATTTTCCTCTATCCACTCAAAAGGTGACATGTGGCACTAAGGGGGCCGCAGTGAACATTTTTGCCAAGTTTGGGGGGCGGGTAAAGACTTTTGAAAGATGGAGGCGCCACATGATATAAAGTGCCAAGTTTGGGGGTTAAATTATGCATTAGGCTGTTGTTTTTATAAGTAATAACACTATTTCCAACTAGTCAATAACTAATTAATTAAGATTATAATCACACATCTGAAATCTACCATTGTCCGAACAATGAAATATTAAAATAACAATGAACGCTAACATCTGAAAAACACATTGTTTCTTTTTTCAAGGACTCAAGAACAATTTATGGTGTAAAAAGTTCCAAAATGCATAATATCATATATATGTTAAGATATTCTATAATGAGGTATAAAATTTGTACCTTTCCCAAGATCATCGGAATCGGCATGCACAACGACAGCCCTCCCCAATATGGAATGTTGCCCGATAAGAGGAATCTACAAGCAAAGACTTCACTGAATTAAAGATAAATGTTTCCAAGTTTAGAACTTACAAGAAATTGGCAAAATCATCAGACTGGACAACCCAGCAAAAAGCCACCATATAACAGATTCATATATCATCTAATTTAATGATATCAGTTTCATAATATATCAGATCCATAAATCAGTTACCTGCATATCTCTAATGGAAATCTCAGCGATTCCTGCATTTATTGAAGTTAAGCAAAGCTAGAATAATCAGCAGACGTGATTGTTCTCAAACTCAACAATTCAACATAGATAAAAGAAATGGCATATACCATCTGCGCCAGCAACAATGTTTCCCAGGTCACCCGCGTGACGTTCTTCAGCAGTTGGAGCTCCATGCTCCTTCTTCAATGGATTAAAATGAGGCCCTAATTATAAGTAAGATCATTAAAATACACACAGTTACAGTTTAGAATTGCAGAAAGTAAACAAACACTGCTTGAACAGAACAAAATCAAATAAAAAAATCCGCGGACAATTTCAGTTCAATTTCAAAATCCCTTTCAAATTTGCCGATATGGAAAGGAAAAATGTTGCAGGGAAAATTAAATTGAAGCCAAAAAGGAAGGGGAATAGTACCAGTGGAGTTGCAGCCATTGGTGGTATCGCCAAGAGCGTGAATATGGAATCCGTGACGGCCAGGCGATAACCCTGTAATCCTCCCTGTAACATGAGTAGGCCCTGTATACAAATAACATAAATCAAAGAAATATCAAATCTGAAATGCTTTTGAAACTGAAGGAGGAAGAAGATGAGACCATAGGGGGTTTGGACGAATTGAATTGAGCCTCTAACATTGGCGTCGCCGGTGATAAGAGCCACCGCTTTGACAGTTCCGGCCATCTCTAGTCAGTGAATTGTTGACTGGCCTATCTACAACTAGAAGAAACTCTGGTAGCGCCCCATTGCTATTTCCCCAATAATGTATTTGTCCATAAGCCCATTTATGAATCCTCTATTCTGAGCCCAATTTTAATCAGAGTTGCGTTTTCCAGGGCATCTCCTACCCCACTTTAAAAATAGGGTTGGAGATGGGAATAGAGCTCCTCTTACTTCAAAAAAAAGGGGAATGATAGTGTGGCTCCATATTTAGGGTAACATTGTTCCTCCCTCAAATTATATTTTATTATTTTTTTACTTTTTTTTTTATTTATTATTTAGTTGAGTTTATATTTTTTTGAGTTAGGTAGAGAGAAATAAAATAATAATAAAACGTGAGATAGAGAGGAATAAAATAATAATATTTGTATTTTAAGTAAAAATTTATAGTGTAGGGTTGGAGAATAAACACTGTTATTGCTTTAAATTATAGAGTTTTAGGAGAAAAAGAGATGAGGAGGGTTGGAGATGCCCTAAGGCATATAAAAAGCCTTGTTCTAACCTCCAACCCTAGGGCTTCGCATGGGACCAATGTATTGAAGAATTATAAAGGAAAGGAAGGGAAGGGAAGGGAAAGAAGAATAAAGGATAGTATTTGATGGAAATGATAGATTTATAAAGTAAAGTAAATGTGAAAATACTAAAATATCATTTAAAACAAATATATTGTTAAATAAATAAAAATTGAAAGGTTAAATATGTAAAAATGCCCGTACATCCCTTCAAATCCCACCAAATTGGTGTTGGAAACAATGATCCGGAACAATAAATAATTCGGATCAGGTTTGAAGTAAACAATACACCTAAATATAAAAAGACATAAATCACTGCATCCGGACTATATATCCAAAACATCCAAAGTCCAAGACAAGTGAAGACAATTACCTAAACATAAATGGAAGCATCCGGTGAAAATTTGAAAAGGAAACAAACTTTAAACTGCCCAAAATAACATCCGGAAGAACTGATTGCACAAAGCATCTAGAAGAAGACAAATCCGGAGGTATTAAGTCTGACAACATCCATAAGACTTAAAATTCTAAACAAAGGGAATAATTCAAAATATTTAATTCCCTCACTCTTTTGGTCTACAAGTCAAATATCATTTCCCCATACACAAGACAAAAGACAGCTTGCACACTTTTCAGAAAAGGACAGAAGGACTGACACAGGAAAGAGAAAAAGCTAACAACCTTTTTCTCCTAGACCAATAGGAAGGCCCGTGGAACACACACAAAAAAGCTAATGGCGTAAAAGTTGGCGAGTCACTAAAATACAAGGAAAACGATCACTGATAACTTTTCAGCCTTAATCCCAAGGATTCAAACGGGTTAAAATCTCTATCTAACGGATTGATCAACGGTTTCAGAAGTGTCACATTTTACCTGATCAATGGTGAAGATCAAATACAAGTTCAACAACCCCCAAATGCTACATTTATGATCCAAGCCTATAAAAGGGAAGCTTCATAAGTTGAGAAGGTGCTGGTTGATTTGAGAAAGCAATTAACAAGAGAAATCGCTAAAGCAATCAGAAAACACATCCCTCCAAGAATCAAACATTTCCAAATCAGTTGTAAGGATTCCCAAGTGAGTTATAAACTTGAGGAAGTCCAAAACCAAAACCTTTAAGAAAACAAAGTGTAAAGATCACCAGCTTGGGTAAGTTGTGAGATTGGGATACAGCTTGAAGTAGGTGCTTTGAGTAGGATCTCCCTATAGGACTTAGCTTAGGTTTCTGTAGAAATCTAAGTGGTATATCCCGCTAAAGACAAGAGGACTCAGCTAGGAGTTGGTGCTTCTAGTGGTATATCCTACATCCAGAAGGGGTTACCATCCAGAGACAAATTGTAAGGCTTGATTCCTGCTAGTTAGAAAGGAATCCATTAGTGGAAAAGCTCGGAGGAAGGAAACTCCGGGGACTGGAGTAGGAGGGGCCGAACCAGGATAAAATACTTGTGTTTGAATTTCTAACTCTTTATTTATTTGCATTAATATTGTCATAATTGCATTATCTGGATCCATCCCCCCGATCATATTCAAACACGCTACACAAAGACTTTTCAAACTCAGCTTATTCCATGAAAAAAGGTCATTCACCCCCCTGGCCTTATTTAGACCCTCACAGGGACCAACAAGTGGTATCAGAGCTAGTGCTTAAACTAGAGATCTAACAATCTCGAGCTAAAGCTCCATATATTTTGATTCAAGAATCAAAATGAGTTTCTAAAACTCACAGCTCCTTCAGAAGGGTATGTCTATTACCCGTCCTCCACTCTTCACCGGTGAACACTATACATTCTGAAAAAATTGGCTCAAAGCATGATGGCATGGATGACCATTAAAGATGGTCCATGTGAGCCTACTCATGAGGTAGATGCTTTAACCACCCGCAAGCCCTCTAGCTTATGGGATGAGAATGATTATAAAAGATTGTGTGAAAACACAAATGCTATTAACATGCTCCACTATGCTCTTAGTACAACAGAATTCAACAGAATATCCAGATGTGAGACTGCAGAAGAGATTTGGCAGAAGCTGGAAGTGGCCTACGAAGGAACAAACAAGGTCAAGGAAGCCAAGATAGATCTACCTCAGTAAAAGCTTGAATCCTTTAAGATGGAGCCCAAAGAATCCATCAGTAGCATGAACACTAGATACATCAATCTAGTGAATGAGATGAAGAGGCTGGGAAAGGAGATCTCAGAAGTAGATATGATCAAGAAGGTGCTCTGGAGTCTCACCATAGAGTGGGATAACAAGAAGACAGCCATCGAGGAGGCTCATGATTTAAACTTCTACAGCTATGATGAGCTCATTGGTAATCTTTTGACCCAAGAGCTTTCCCTAGAAAGATATAGCTAACAAGAGAAAAAGCCTGAAGAAAAGAAGAAGGCTATTGCACTCGAGGTAGAATCCACTGAATCAACTTCATTTGGAGAAGAAAAGCTACTTAAGGAATCTCAATGTAGTAAGGAACAAATGGCCTTGCTATCCAGACAGTTCAATAGATTCCTAAAGAAAAAAGAAAGAAGAAATTCACGAAAGTATGATTATAGAAGGATCAAGAAAAGCTCCTCTAGAAGGGATAAGTCCATAAGGAATCCGAAAGAAAAGAATGATCCAGAAAAAGAAGCTGCCTACTTTGAATATAGAGAAAAGGGTCACTTTAGAACCAAGTGCCCCAAGCTCAAAAGAGATAAGAAACACAAAAAGAAGGCAATGGTGGCTACCTAGAGCAACAGTGAGGAAAGCAGTAGTTCATCTTCAACAGAAAAAGATGAGACTGCTAATTGTGCATTCATGGCACTAACTGATCCAGAAGCAGAACAATCTGAAAGAAATGCCTCTAAGCAAGACACAGTACAAATCAAGGAATTAGAATCAGAAACAGCCAGTACTAAGGTAAACTCTCATTCTAATTCTGTTTCTAACCATGAACTTGCTAGAGCTTTAGGGGTTGTGATCAATGCTGTGAGAAAGAACACGAGAGCTATCAAATCCTTAAAAAGACAAGTTATAGAGCTCACTGAAGATGCTGAAGCCTTATCATAAGATGTCAACTTGATCAGAACAACAAAGCACATTGATGAAGTTGAGGAGAACTACCTGAAGAATCAAGTGCAAGTGCTAAGTGCAAATCTGATTGGGCTGGATAGATAAATAGCCCTGATGAAGGAGGCATCCGAATGGAGATCTGATCCTTCACAAAGAAGGAGAAATCCAAGGCAAGCTACATCAAGAAATTAATATCAAGCTGCCAAAAGAGATCCAAATCCTTCTAATCAAAAGGATAAGGTGGTCAGCAAGCAACCACAAGCCCAAAGATATGCTGCTGCACAAAAAGGAAAGGCTAAGGTAGTTTACAATCAGTAACCTGTCAAACAAAGAAGAAATTATACAGTAGAGGTTGCTCCCCCAACCAGTTTTCAGATACACACTTGATTAACTACGAGCATAAAAGAACCTGGATATAGAGGAACTATAGGAAGGAGGATCTCGAGAAGATCAAAAAGAAGCAAGAGAAAAACAGACCCATCTCAGGGTGCAGGTCTTATGGGAGAAACAATCATATTTCTAAATTATGTAGATTTAAAAATCGTTATTATGATGTTAGTCCTTGGCCTGAAATGGTTGATAACCTGAGATGACCCAAATCTGATTAGGTACCTAAACCCACTTGATCTATTTTGCAGGTATACCTTAGATCCACAGTAGATCAACACACTTGATACATTAATAGTGGATGTTCAAGGCACATGATAGGTGATGAGAAGGCCTTCATCACTTTGATCCGGAAAAGAGGAGGCAAAGTAACATTTGGAGACAATCAAAAGGGATAGATCATTAGGCATGGAACCATTGGATCTGAAATACAAATAGAAGATGTCTCTCTAGTTGATGAATTGAAGTTCAACTTACTCAGTGTAGCACACTCTATGATAAAGGAAGAAAAGTCACTTTGATTCCAGAGGATGCTCAATCTATGATAGTAAGTCTAATCAACTCATTCTTTATGCACCTAGAGTAAATAACATTTATTGTATTATCATTAAAAATGATAAAAAGAATATATGCTTGGTGTAAAGAAGAAGAATCATGGTTATGACACCGAAGGTTGGGACATGTTAGCATGAACCTCCTGTCCAAACTAGCCAAAAAGGAATTGGTAGTGGGTTTGCCTAAGGTTGCTTTTGATAAAGATCATCTCTGTACTGCATGTCAATTAGGTAAACAACATAAGAAAAGTATCCCTTCCATCTCCTACATTCCTTCCAAAAGAGTACTTGAGCTCTTACATATTGATCTCTTTGGTCCAATCAAACCATTGAGTTTAGGTAGAAGAGAATACACCATGGTTATTATGGATGATTATTCTCGCTATACTTGGATTCTCTTGCTAACAATCAAAGATGAAGCTTTGACCAATTCTCAGAAACACATTCATCCGGATAGAAGTAGAACAGGATATAAGCATTGTAAGCAGCCGAAGTGATAATGGTGGTGAGTTAAAAAATAAGCACTTTGCTGAATTTTATGACTCCAAGAGCATTGAACATAACTTCTTTGCCCCTTATACTCCTCAATAGAATGGAGTTGTTGAGAGAAAAAATAGGACCATAGTTGAGATGGCTAGAACAATGCTCAGTGAAAATTATTTGCCAAAATATTTCTAGGGAGAGGCTGTCAACACAGCATGTTATATTTTGAATATAGCTCTCATTAGAAAGACCATAGAGAAGACCCCCTATGAAATCTAAACGGGAAGAAAACCCAAAATTGGGTACTTCAAGGCATTTGGATGTAAGTGATAATGATAGAGAGCAACTAGGAAAATTTGATCCTAAGTCTGATGAACCAATTTTCATTAGCTACTCAACATATAGCAAGGCTTACAAAGTCTTCAACAAACGAACTCAAACTATGGTAGAGTCTATACATGTAGATTTTGATGAGACTAACCATGCAGGCAAAAGAAGTTCCACTTTGGAAGATCTAATTCTTGAAGCTGAAAACTCTGGAGAAGAGAAGGAAGCCAAAGTTCCTGATTCCTTCCAAATCAAGAAGTACAAAGAAGAAGATGAAGGAATATCTTTTGATCCAGAATTACCACAAGTTTATCTCAATCCACATGAGATAAACTTCAATGATGGTCAAGAAGAGGAAGTTAAGGCAAAAGTGGAACAAGTTCCGGTCCAACATGAAGATCTACTAAGGGAAGTCCGGACTCGTAGAGATCATCCAGTGGAAGCAATTTTGGACAATGTCTAAAATCTAGTAAGGACTAGAGGTCAACTTAACCGGATGATGAGCCATGCTACTTTTGTCTCACTTATTGAGCTGAAGAAATTTCAAGAGGCTGAAGGAAATGAAAGCTGGATGATGGTTATGCTAGAAGAACTAGATCAATTCACCAGAAATGATGTATGGGATCTTGTGGCACCTCTAAAAGGAAAGTCAATCATTGGCACCAAATGTGTATTCCAGAACAAGCTGGATGAATCCAGAGTAGTGGTAAGAAATAAGGAAAGATTGGTTGCCCAAGGCTACAATCTACATGAAGGGATTGACTTTGAAGAAACATTTGCCCCAATAGCAAGATTGGTGGCAATCCGAATTCTATGTGCTTTTGCATCATTCATGGGATTCACACTATTCTAAATGGATGTCAAAAGTGCATTTCTTAATGGAGATATCCAGGAAGAAGTACCTGGATTTAAGGACCCAAAGCATCCGGATTATGTATACAAACTGAAGAAAGCCCTCTATGGATTGAAGCAAGAACCAAGAGCTTGGTATGAGATACTCGCTACATTTCTCATATCCAAGGGATATATCCGGGACAAAGCAGATACAACTCTTTTCATCAAGAAGAATAAGGATGATATCATTCTAGTTTAAATCTATGTTGATGACATCATCTTTGGAGCTACAGATGAAAAGATGTGTGAAGAATTTAGCTCTCAAATGCAGAAGGAGTTTGAGATGTCCATGATAGGAGAACTTAATTTCTTCCTTGGTTTGTAAATCAAGCAGAGTCCGGATGAAATTTTCATCAACCAATCTAAATATACCAAGGAGATTCTTAAGAAGTTTGAAATGGACAAAAGCAAGCCAATGTCCACTCCAATAGGTTCAGATGCGGTCCTATCCAAGGATTGTGAAGGAGAAGGGGTTGATCAGAAGTTATATAGAGGAATGATTGGATCACTTCTATACTTGACAGCTAGCAACCCTGACATACACTATGCAATTTACTACTATGCAAGATATTAAGCCAATCCTAAGGATTCACATCTAAAGGTAGTGAAAAGAATCCTTAGATACCTCCTAGGAACCATTGTTGGGTTATGGTATCCTAGCAATGGAGAATTCACACTCCAAGGCTTCACTAATGCAGATTATGGCAGAGATACTCTTGAGAGGAAGAGTACATCCAGAGGTTGTCATTTCCTTGGAGATTGCTTAGTATCATGGTATAGCAAGAAGTAAACTTGAGTTGCCTTATCAACCACAGAAGCAGAATACATGGCAGCAGGAAGTTATATAACTCAACTTCTATGGATCAAGCAACAACTAGAAGATTATAAAGTCCAATCCGGATGTGTGGATGTAATGTATGACAACAAAAGTGCCATTGATGTGTCAAAAAATCCAGTACTCCACAGCAGGATGAAACATGTCAACATAAGGCACCATTTCATCCGAGATCATGTAATAAAGAAGGATGTTGCATTGGTATACATTCCAACCCATGACCAAAGAGTAGATATCTTTATCAAGCCATTAAGTAAAGATCAATTTGGCAAGCTAAGGGAGTCAATTGGAATGTCTAATCCAATTTAAAGAAAATCCGGAAGACAGTATAAAGTTAACTTGGATTTTTGGCAAGACAAGGAATCCGAAAGAGAAGAAGAAATGAAGTTAGCTCTGCTCCGGATGGAATATTGCCACATCAGCAAACAAGAATGATATATGGCAGTAAAAGCTCGTAAAGTAACTGTTCCTTTTTGAATTTCAAAATTGGGAGTTACACGCCAGGAAAATTCAACAGCTGGATTTTAAAATAAAGCTTTCCCATTCTCCGGTTAAACGGAATTTACCTCTCTTTTAAAAACTCACCTGCCATATCATCAATCCAGCCAAAGTTAAAGGCGTACTAAAATACCATCACTTTGGAAATACTATAAAAACCGCCCAAAATCCCTTTCTTCCTCACGCAAGCAACTCAATACTATTACTTTGCAAAAAATTCAATCTCAAACCCTATATCCCTCAAACACACTGAAATGGCAGCCATAATGACAAGCAAAGGAATCAAAATGCTCCCTCAAAAGAGCATCTATGAAGAATCTGCTCTTAGAGATGAAGATTTCACTCCATAAACCTAAAACCCTCAAACTCAATAGTTCCCACGGACTATTTGGGCGACAACTTCTTATTCAAAATAGTTCCTTACTCCAAGCTCATTGAGGATCAACATTTGGGTGACTTTCTCAAGATCAAATGCCCCACCTATTCGAATCTAATGCGCGAATTCTACGACAACCTGAAAGCTCACTCCTATCATGATGCTCTCAGAACTCAGATTCAGGGAAAGTGTGAGCACGGGATTTTATAGTCCCTCTCGCGAGACGATGATGATGTGTACCCTATTTTAATGTCTCAAAATAAAAGTTCTCTTTAGAATTTTTATTACCAATATAATATTCTTTACAAATTTTATACTTGGTAGAATCCAGTTCGGCGTGGCTGATAACCCGTTCGATAGGAGCTTGAACTGATGATTTACACCCAAATTAAAAATACCTATTCAAATATCATTAAAATTAAAAAAGATGACTTTTAACCACTTTTACCACTTTTGACCGCTTTTTACGACTTTTTAGGCTCCTGGGCCGGCTGGCTGTCGATTTGCCGGAGGTTGATGTCACCAGCGACATCAGCCATGCTGCCGGCGACATCACCATATCGCCAGCGGCATCAGTGATACCGCCGGCGGCATGACCCGAAGCGGGTCCTTGCATAGACAGCCTTTCGGCCACTTTCGATGGAATTAGTCAAAAAGGTCTCGAAAAACCACCCCAATTTGCCTATAAAAGCACACCTTAGGATTGTATGGAAGGGGAGGAGTTGAAATTGGGAAATTGGGAGGCTGCAATTAGAAGAAAGAAGGCTGAAACTGAGAGTGAGAATAGATTTTAGTGAGATAAGAATTGGAAAATGTAGGAAAAAGGATTCTAATCCATTTTTCCTGGTTTTTCTTCTTTGAACTCTCTGATTATGAGCTTAAAATCAGTGGGTCTTTAAGTTAAAATCAACTTAATAGGATTTAGAGACCTAAAAGCTCTTAAATTGACTACTAAATCATCATTATAAGCTCCCCGGAGGTGTTTCTTTTTAGTTCACGAAGAGTTGGATTCACGACCCCTAGGTGAAAATTTTGAGTCTCATAGCTCTTTAGCATTAATATTACTGATTTGTGCTGATTCTTGTTGATTTGTATTCATTTTTGGGTTTTCAGTCCGCTGCTGCTGCAAGAAATTGAGGTCACCGGAGACATATGATGTCGCCGGCATTATCACCCATATCGCCAGAGACATCACTGATACCGCCGGTGGCATCACATTCCCCAGAGACCTCACTTTCTTGTGGGACCCTTTCTTTATGGTATCCAGAAAGCTATGTAGCCTGCCTACATATTAATGTCACCAGCGACATCAATGATGTCACCAGCGATATCAATGACGTCGTCGATGGCATCATCTATGCCACCAACGACATCAATGATGTCGCTGGCGACATCAGCCATGTCACCAGCTACATCAATGATGTCACCGATGGCATCAGTAGTATCGTCGGCGGCATGACTTTCTAGACAGCAGTTTTATTTTCGTTTGTTTTCGGACTAGCTTATTTTACGAAGCTAGGATATATAGTGCAACGATGGAGGTTCAAAACCTGCTGAAAACAGACCCCATCTTATAACGTGTGGCATTTTCACTTATAATCCGGTTAAAGCAATGATCGAATCTAAAATTTGGTTAAAAAATGGAATTTCCCCGCAAACACCATTCAAATCTCGTTTTAGCCATCCAATCGGGCTTTATAAATATTGTAAATAAAACATGCCATATCCGTGCTAACCATCTTCTGCAGGTAGATGTATATCAGACATTCGGGTATTTTATTTATTACATAGAAAAATGTACAAGACTTGGAAGCCTTGTAAAAATTTTATTTTCCGCACTTATTTTTGAACGGCTGTAAATATTTTATTCATCGCTTCAATTGCTTGATAAACGCGGAAATAACAAAATAACTGAAAACACAAATAAATAGGATGGATTAAACGGATTAAGAAAGAATGAAGTATCTTAACTTGGCCTAATGGGAAATAGATTACATCATCCGAACTCGGAATCTCTATTTAAGGTCCAACCACCCGGTGGGAAAATTGTACCAAAAAATTTTTTTTTGGTTAAGCTGAACCAGGTGGCGACTTTATTTTAAGTACGGGATTTCGATCTCGTATCCTTTGAGGATTAAAATATGCGAAACCATTTTCCAATCACATCGCACATCTCCCCATTACTTTTAGAGGCCGGTCCACCGGCTAGGCTCGGCAGCCGCCACGTAAAACATCATCCGCTCACAGTGGTGACTCTGTTGGGGAATGATCTCTTGAACTTATCTTTTCATAAAGTTTAAAAGATTTTGATGATGTATTGAAATCATTGGCCAAATTAAAACTTCATTCTTTTTTTATAACGTTTTATCCTCAGGCGTGTAGATAGTTCGATAATTTTTAGGTGCCCCATTTCACCCGAGAAGCTCACAAAAGTATCACTCATGCCCTGTAGGAATTGAGGATGCCTAGTGGGTGGATCACTCATTTTAACCAACACATAAACTCCTACGATCACCTCTATTTGGGAAGTCATTGAGTAATGTGGAATCAAGGTAAACGAGAACCTTCTACATCAACAACCTTATACCAAAGCCGTGCTAGAAAAAGCCTTAGCACATCATTCCTTTAGGATCGCTAGAATAAATAAAATAATTAGGACGCGCTTCTTTCGCCATTACTGGGGAAGAAGCCAAACTCCATCCTTCTAAAGGGGCGTTAAGCGGGAGTTATAAGGTTGAAAGAGGGACGATTTACATGCTATATACTCCGCAATCATGCACCCCCATGTATCGACTTCAAGAGCCAAAAATGAATCAACTTACCCTTACTACTTCCACCCGTGGAAGAAGTTTAGAAACATACGTAGGACTTCTCTTGTGCCTCTATTGCATCACCACATATCGCTATAGTGGTATGAGATACAAACGTCCCACGTATGTTGGAGGGATAAGTCATCGCGTCATCTCTAACCACACCTACGTGCGGCCATACATATCATACATCGCTTCCAAAAATAAACAAACAAAAAAAACATACATACCATCCATACCATTTACAACCCATTCATGGTCTGACCCACGGTTCATGATCCTAAATAGCCTTCCTCTTGAACGGAGACCTTTACAAGCAGCCATGTCTCTTCCTCGCAATGACATCTCTACCTCACCCAGAGAACAGACTAGTCTTCCCCCTACCTCAGGAGCAACAGTTCACCCTTTGTCTCTTGAATCAGAGATCACCACCGCTATCATTCAGTTTCTGAACTCGGATCAATTCCAAAACATCATTTAAGAACTAGTACATGTATGCATCAAGAAAGCCCTAGGAAGTCAGAACTTTGACGAGGTCATGCGATCTCCGGGCATGACACCCGATAGTAATACACTCTGCCAATCACCGCCAACCGCTTACCCCGGACAAAGGGAAGGAGCCCAGAGTCCAATTCTTCCATCATTCTTTAATACCTTGCCTCCGACGTTGGTCACTCTATTACAATTTAAGATCCCCGCTACCCCGACACCTCCTCAGTATGACCAGGTCATGCAATATAAAGTTGAAGACTTCTCGCGTCAATTGGTGACAGCAGGCTGCAATTAAAAAGAAGGGAGGGTCCAACCAGAGGGGAACTGGGTCTTTCAAAACACTAACTCACTCATACCCCTACCTCAAATCATGGTGGACCAAGAGACCTCTCAAAAACTGGCACCAGCTGCTACTATGCAGCTAAACGATGGTCTTAAGTGTAGCACAAATCCGTGGAAACTGCCGCTTAATGTAATCTTCACCGAATTGAAGGAAGCTGGCCTTCTCAAACCCCTTCACGAATACAATCCTCCCACGAGAGAAGAAGGAAAAGGCTTTTGTAGATATCACATCCTGTCAGGTCACCACACCAATCAATGCAAAGCTTTGGTTCGCACCATCGAACGTCTGGTGAAGGATAAGAAGATTATCGACCCTAAAAGAGCATCTAGCCCCTTACCAGAGTTTGGCGACCAGACACGAATGATTAATCCTAGATTTCCTAAACAAGGTGCGCCACAAGATCTCATCAAGGCCATCTACTCCAATGGTAGGGGAAAGTCTCGCTCTGACAGCAAGGACAAAGAGTCTTGATTTGCAATCCTAGAGTTTAGACTTTTTAGCTCCATGAGCAAATTCCATTTTTCTTACTTATGTCATGTCTCAACCATTTAATCAACGCATTCATATGAGCATACGCGTGACGTTTCGAGTATTCAAGATATTTTACTGTATGAAATTAATTTGAGTACAAATGAAGGCTCTTATGTGGTAATCAAACCCAATAATTTAACCCCTGTCAAACACATGTGAGATAATAAAGTGCTTAAAGACCACGATAATGCTTTTGCTTGGTCCCTATATAAATAATCAGATTTTTAAACACCGTGGGTCTCTTTCAGAATTAACTCAGCAACCTGCAACGGTACACCTTCAAGCTACTAAGGAAATATCAACTGGTCCCCTGAAATGGGAAATCGCGGCATACACCCGCCAACAACTGATGAAACCCAACCTCTATTAAATAAACACCGTAACCAAATCTCAGATCATTGTCACTGTCAAGGAAATGACCAAATTCCCAGAGAAACACATCTTCAACCAACACAAATTAACCCGCATCAAATCCCTCGACCAATAAAGGTCAGGGTGCAACCACTGTCTAGAGCATAAAGTATGAGGGCAAGCACCTTCATCCGGTAAGTCATAAAGATAAGCGCTCAACCGAAGTCACGATCAGCTCGCCAAATAAACCGATAAAGTAAACTACCACTTCACCTTTCAAAGGTACCAAGTAAAAGACCCCCAAACTAAATGTCACTTGGTCAAAAAACCCTCCACCACCGGTACAAGGGGCAAATTCAGGCCTAAACAGGAAGGGTTGTACAAACCGCAGGCTGAAGGAGCAATCAGAATATCAATCAGAACAACAATCGAACCAATCAAGAAAGCTCTATATAAGCGCTAAAACTCCCATAAACTAAACTCCTTGTAATGTGGCCAATCAGAATCAAAGCAAGGTTACCTAACGTAACTTTGAAGGTCAGAATGAATCGGGGTGATCCAGGCGAAAACCAAACGGACACTAAGGACCTTGGAGAATTTGCAAAGGCACAACCAAGCACACAACAACAAATCAGATACCCAACGCCCACGCCAAGAGTCATAGACCCGACACTGAAGCATCTGAGACCTTCCGATACCGATGTTAAGTTCAGATCAAGTTGAGAAGACTATCATTCGACCGAAGATCGTACCAAATAAATGGGGCTATTAAAGTCAAGAGCATAGGCAGGAGCGAGTCCATCGATCTAGTCAAACAGGACAGGCTTAAGCATTATCAGGTCTAAATAAAAGAAATAAATCAAAAAAGCGACACACTAAAAAATATACATGACAATCACCTGCCTTTCATCTTTTACCGATCGGACAAAAATTAGGGCGATACCCAATGGTCAGTATCCTGCAAACCAGCTATACAAAAATTAGGGGATAAGTCAATATCGCTTGTTGAACTGAAAACCCAAAAAGGGCGATTCGGATAAAAATTAGGGCACGACAGAAAAATAGTGAGATGTTAACTTGAAAACCTGTAAAGGCTGGTTAACACCAGGGGTTCCATTAATGGAAATGATTGCCAACCTCTTGTACTCAAATTAAGTTCACTCGATAAAATTGTCTTTTGTACTGAAACCTCTATGTTTGTGATTGTATGAATGTCTGGCGACCGAATGATAGAAACATCACAAGTAAGCTTAATCAAAGACGCTCCGAGCTCATCAGTGTAAAAAAATTTTGGATAGACTGAAAACATTTAGGTCTATGCAAAAGTTGGGATAAGCCTGCTAGGTTGAAAACTCAAAAGGACAGTCTACGCGAACGTTAGAGTCATGATGGAGCCCGAATTTCTCTAGTTCCCTCCAATCTGCGTTCCCCAGGCTCCGTAAGAAGCCCCATGGCTGTTAGGTGTGGCTTGCCATAGCAGAATTTGAAGAAATGGTTGAATCTGAGTTTCTGGAAAGTTGATACCGTTGGGGATATGAGCAATGCCACAAGCGACATGGATTATTTTGGGCGATATTAGTTGATGCCGCTAGCGACATGGATATAGGCGGTTTTGAGGGGATATACCTGGCGATATGAATGATGCCGCTAGTGGCATAGAGTTAATTTTTCGGGCGGCATCAAAAGCGATCTCATCACTTCAGACCTGCACAAAACCTGTAAACAATCCTGTACTCCATTTCCAATGCCTTTTCAAACAGCAATCCATTTTTATTCAAAGTAAAAAGCCCGAAGGCGTAAGCCACTCAAATATCCCAAACATCTAGCCTACCAGAACAGAACCAAAACAACAAATCTAAATTATTCAAACCCCAATGTATCAAGGGTATAAGCTGAAATCTGAAACAAAAAGTAAAATAAAAATGTAAAGCTAGGCATGCCCGTCACTGCCTGCCGGACGAGATGAAATGTCTTCGGGGCTCACTAGCCAATCACCAACCTCATCCTCATCTTCCTCCCTGCCTTCTATCATAGGCACACTGCTTGACTCCTCAGTCACTATAGGTGGGCGCCGTTAGGCTGACATCTTTACTCCTCTGCGACTGGTGCTACCGGGGTGCGGCGATCCAGATTTTGCTTGCTCCTCCGCTCCTGAGCAGTAGCCTCTAGCTTACCCTCAAGGTCACTCACATAACGCCGAAGGTCTATAGTCTTCTCCTTGTATCTTCGCTGGGCTACATCGGCATCTGACAAGGAAAGGGCCAAGAAATCCCACAAGCCAAGGAAAACATCAATAATGCACTTCATTCATAGCATCCATACATGCATCCTATCTTATTTTGATATAAATAGGGAATGTACCTGAACAAGCAGCAATTGCTCGATAAGCATGTCCCAGAGAGCAAAATTATTCTCTGTAAGCTGCTCCACATGGCTCCGCAGCACCTGTAAAATCCAAAAGGTAAGTCATTAATCACCTATATCGAAGGGTAAATAAGAAAACAATTATCAGGCCTTACATAAGTGGTGTTTTCTAGTAAAAAGATTAGAGCATGCCGGCTCGAGCCTATGTTCCTAAGGAGAAACTCGCCCCGAGAATTCATCAGCAGGAATTGAGTTTCCATCGGGGTTGACCAAATGCCCCTCCACGAAATTTATCCCCTTGGGTACACCATAATACCGCGTCCCACTCTGGTTATCTTGGCCTCTCTTCCTCACAGGTTCCTAAAAAACACAAAAGACACATATAAGCGACATTCCTAAACCCGAATGATTGCAAATCATGCATATAAACGCAATCATACCTGAAAGGAAAGGGCCCCCCTTGGGACATTGGCGCACTCCCGCCAGCTACATCCGCACCTGCCTCATCCTCCCCCTCGGGCTCGATCCCAACATCACTTCAATCTCCTCCTCTTCCTTCTCTTCTTCCTCCTCCTCAACATCCATAATACCTTTGAGGCGCCTTTTCTCCTCTTCCAGCCTTTGCTCATTATGATACTCAATCGTATCATTCCTATGGATACGGGGATACAAGGGGAGTAGATGCTTCTGATGCTGCTCATAAAAGCCTGGAACACTCGAAATAACCCAACCATCCCCCTCTATTTATTCGGCTTGGTCAGCCGCGGATGTAATCATTAGATGGGGCTACCATAAGCCCCTGGGAGGATCGGTAGGCACCGATCTATCGGCGATTGGGACAAACCTCCAGCCCCGGATGCGCTCACCTAAGTACCACTGTTGAGACAAGGGGCACTCCATGATAAATCGATGATCGTCCACCTCCCTCTTAACCCTCGCAACCTCCGGCAGGTTCTCCACCCCGTCAAATGGGTCTAGGACAAGCTGCACTAACAATCAACTAAAACATTTGATATAAGTTCATAAACGCTTTTTATTTTGTTCTAAAAAACTAAATCAAAGATCGCATATCGAGCTCCATCGCATGCTCCTCAGGACCTCCCTATATTTGGTAGGATACTCGGCCTTCCCGCCAATACCCCCACACCAGCGGGTGAGAAAATGAGAGCCTGACGGTACGGTCTTCTTGAACTCAACTGGCGGAAGGATCTGGTGCTCAAAAGCCTAAGCCTGTGCAAGTAACAATTAATCAATTCAAAAAGGCGACCGCAATAAATGAGATGTGCACAATCAAGAAAAATGCTTTTGAGAAGATATACCTGGAGTAGCAGATGGCAGAGTCAGAAAGCCTTCACCTTCTTTTAGGCTCCCACATCCAGCCCATGGTACAGCTGGGCCAAGATGGCCCTCGGCCAATTCTTCCTCCTAATGCCCGCCACATCCTCCACGGCAGATATCAACCCATAGTTAATCTTGCTCCCCAAGATTGAGAAAAACAACACAGTGAGCAAGGAAATCACAAAGGAGCGGACACAAGCGTCTCTCTCATCCTCAGGCACCACATCTACCTTAGTCCAGTATTGGTGCAACTCACTATAAGATAGCCGCCCTGAGATAGGCTTCAAACCAAACAGCTCATTCACTTGCCTCACCACGGGCCTCTCGATGTGGTATTTATCTGTATAAGCATTAAAGTGAATGACCTCATCCGTCCAGGGAAGCCCGGTCATAGCTATGACATCAAAAGGCGTGATTGCCACTTCCCCAAATGAGAAGTGAAAGGTGTGGGTGGTTTTAGACCACCTCTCTATAAGGGCTGTCACGGTCGAATGGGAGAGCTTGGGCATCAACATCAGTATAATGTGACCCAAGTCCTCGAATCACGTCTCATTGATCATTAGTGCAAGCTCTAGATCCTTCTTAGAAATATGGTGCCACCACTCGCCGATGGTGCCCATGCCTCTAGTATATGTCAGTTCGTGCGGCTGTAAAAATTAGAAGCAAAATAGATAAGTCCCTATTTATTTTCTCATCACTGGAATCTGATGAAAGGCTGGTGATGTCGTTTCTGCTAGAAGCGATGTCACCGGCGGCATCACTTTATACCACTGGCGGCATGGATGATGCCGTCGGCGATATCACCTTAAGCAGAAATGACATTAGGCTGCCTTAGGCCTATTTGCAAGGCCTGATGCCGCCAGCGACATCATTCATATCACCGGCAACATCACTACCTGTGGGCAGAACCTGTTTTCCCCAAAAATCTCACCCATCGTGCCAAAATCACGAAAATCACAATCAATCAAACAATAAGCCTAAAAACAGTGAAAATCGAACCTAAAGCATACAACATCAGTTTGTAATCAACCTATTTCACGCTTATAAACTCCTATTATGGCATGATTTTAAGCCTAAGGCCGAATCGAAACTCAACCCAAAAAGAAGAAATTCAGGTTTTGCGGGATTACCTGGACGTAGGAAAGATTTTTTCCTTCTCAGGAGTCAGATTGGTGATGGGGGAACTGATCCCATACCCATACATCTTGGCCGTCACCTTTAAGCCGTAGGCAGCAGGAACTGAGAGAATTTTCAGCCCCTCGACGGAGGAATCAGACATATTCTCCCTACCCTTAGCAGATTTTCCACTGAAAGCCTTGGCAATCCTCTTCATGATTGGAATGACAGCGAAAATGAAAGATTTGGAGAAGAATGGAAAAGTGGGTACTGTTTCTGTATGTGCAGAATGAGGAAGAGAACAGAGTTTTACTTCCCTTTAAACTGCCGTGCGGAATTCGAGGAGTTTTAATTTATCTGAAACTACCCACTCATGCCGTCGGCGTCATCACTCCATACCGCCAACGACATCACTAATGCCGCCGGCGACATCGCCCCCCCCATTCAAATTTTGAAATTATTTGACCAGTCAAAGCTGCCACGTAGCACTCATATCGCCGGCGACATCACTCTATACCGCCAGCAACATCACTCATGCCGCCGACGATATTGCCTCCTTCAATTTAGATTTTGAACTTGTCTGACTAGTCAAAGCTGCCATGTGGCACTCATACCACCGGCGACATCATTCGATACCACTAGCGACATAAGTCATATCACCGACGACATCAGATCTCCCCATGCTTTTTTCAGCCATCCTCGGTGAAATCCCGGCTCTATCCCTGACATTCCAGAACTTGCACAAAGCCATAATCACAAACCCAATACGCTCATTCTGTAAACTACCCAGAGATTATGGTATGACCGGATACATATCACCCTTTGGGTTCACCCTTAGAACACCAACTCAAGGTCCCTGATACAGACCCTGTATGTCGCCTTTGGATTCACCCCTCTAAAATCGTAACACATCCCAGAACTACACTCCACTATCCACAAAGCATAAGCCCGACCAAGGGGCAACCTCTCCACAAAGCATAAGCCCGACCAAGGGCCAATCTCTCCGTGAAGCACAAGCCCGACCAAAGGGTAACCAATCCATAAAGCATAAGCCCGACCAAGGTTCAACCAATCCACAAAGCACAAGCCCGACCAAGGGGTAACCTTTCCACAAAGGATAAGCCTGACCAAGGGCCAGCCACTCCACAAAGCACAAAGTTCGACCAAAGGATAAATTCTTCACAAAGTTCAAAGTCTGACTAAAGGATAAACTCTCCACAAAGCACAAATCCAACTAAACAAACTCTCCGTAAAGCACAAGTCCGACCAAAGGACAAACTCTCCACAAAACACAACTCCGACCAAAGGACAATCACCCCACAAACATAAGCCCGACCAAAGGGCAATCACCCCACAAAGCACAAGTCCGCCCAAAGGATAATCTCTCCACAAAGCATAAGTCGGACCAAGGGGCAATTTCTCCACAAAGCATAAGTCCGACCAAAGGACAATCACTCCATAAAGCACAAGTCCGACCAAAGGACAGTCACTCCACAAAGCATAAGTCCGACCAATGGGCAACCACTCCATAAACCATAAGCTCGACTAAGGGGCAACCACTCCATAAAGCACAAGCCCGACCAAGGGGCAATCTCTCCTCAAAGCACAAGCCCGACCAAGGGGCAATCTCTCCTCAAAGCGCAAGCCCGACCAAGGGGCAATCTCTCCTCAAAGCACAAGCCCGACCAAGGGGCAATCTCTCCTCAAAGCACAAGCCCGACCAAGGGGCAATCTCTCCACAAACCATAAGCCCGACCAAGGGGCAATCTCTCCTCAAAGCACAAGCCCGACTAAGGGGCAATATTTCCATAAACTATAAGCCCGACCAAGGGGCAATCTCTCCTCAAAGCACAAGCCCGACCAAGGGGCAATCTCTCCACAAACCATAAGCCCGACCAAGGGGCAATCTCTCCTGAAAGCATAAGCCCGACCAAGGGGAAATCTCTCCATAAACCATAAGTCCAACCAAAGGGCAATCTCTCCAAAAAGCACAAGTCCGACCAAAGTGCAATCTCTCCACAAAGCACAATTCCGACCAAGGGACAGCCAATCCACAAAGCATAAGCCCGACCAAGGGACAACCAATCCATAAAGCATAATCCCGACCAAGGGGTGATCTCTCTACAAAGCATAAAGCCGGCCAAGGGACAACCAATCCACAAAGCATAAGCCCGACCAAGGGGCAATCTCTCCATGAAGCATAAGCCCGACCAAGCGGCAATCTCTCCACAAAGCACAAGTCCGACCAAAGGATAAACTCTCCATAAAGCACAAGTTCGACCAAAGGACAATCACTCCACAAAGCACAAGTCCGACTAAGGGACAACCTCTCCACAAAGCACAAGTCCGACCAAAGGACAAACTCTCCACAAAGCATAAGTTCGATCAAAGGACAATCACTCCATAAAGCACAAGTCCGACCAAGGGACAACCTCTCCATAAAGCACAATTCCGACTAAAGGACAATCACTCTATAAAGCATAAGTCCAACCAAAGCACAATCTCTCCACAAAGCATAAGTCCGACCAAAGGGCAATCTCTCCACAAAGCATAAGTCCGACCAAAGGGCAATCTCTCCATAAAGCACAAGTCCGACCAAAGGATAACCAATCCATAAAGCATAAGCCCGACCAAGGGACAACCAATCCATAAAGTATAAGCCCGACCAAGGGGCAATCTCTCCATGAAGTATAAGCCCGACCAAGGGACAATCTCTCCACAAAGCATAAGCCCGACCAAGGGGCAATCTCTCCACAAATCACAAGTCCGACCAAAGGACAGACTCTCCACAAAGCACAAGTCCAACTAAAGGACAATCACTGCACAAAGCATAAGTCCGACCAAGGGACAACCTCTCCACAAAGCACAAGCCCGACCAAGGGGCAATCTTTCCACAAAGCACAAGTCTGACCAAAGGACAAACTCTCCATAAAGCACAAGTCCGACCAAAGGACAATCACTCCACAAAGCACAAGTCCGACTAAGGGACAACCTCTCCACAAAGCACAAGTCCGACCAAAGGACAAACTCCCTACAAAGTACAAGTCCGACCAAAGGACAATCACTCCACAAAGCACAAGTCCGACCAAGGGACAACCTCTCTACAAAGCACAAATCCGACCAAAGGACAATCACTCCACAAAGCACAAGTCCGACCAAAGGACAATCTCTCCACAAAGCATAAGTACAACCAAAGAACAATCTCTCTACAAAGCACAAGTCCGACCAAAGGGCAATCTCTCCACAAAGCACAAGTCCGACCAAAGGATAACCAATCTATAAAGCATAAGCCCGACCAAGGGACATCCAATCCACAAAGCATAAGCCCGACCAAGGGGCAATCTCTCCACGAAGTATAAGCCCGACTAAGGGATAATCTCTCCACAAAGCATAAGCCTGACCAAGGGGAAAAATCTCCACAAAGCTCAAGTCCGACAAAGGGACAATCTCTCCATAAAGCATATGTCTGACCAAGGGATAACCACACCATAAAGCTCAAGTCCGACCAAGGGACAACCACTCCGCAAAGCATAGGTCCGACTAAGAGGCAACCAATCCATAAAGCATAAGTTCGACCAAAGGGCAATCCTCCATAAAGCACAAGTCCGACCAAGGGACAACTACTTCATAAAGCATAAGTCCGACCAAGGGGTAATCTCTCCGTGAAGCACAAGTCCGACCAAGGGGCAACCACTCCACAAGGCGCAAGTCCGACCAAAGGCCAAAGAAGTGGTCCATCAGGTATCATTCCTATCCCTTGCTCTTTCATGCGATCATACTAACCTGTGGCAGCAGTGATCCCCCGAGGGGCAGCCTATGAGCACGGGATTTTACAGCCCCTCTTGCGAGACGATGATGATGTGTACACGATTTTAATGCCTCAAAATAAAAGTTCTCTTTAGAATTTTTATTACAAATACAATATTCCTTGCGAATTTTATACTTAGTAGAATCCAGTTCGGCGTGGCTGATAACGCCTCCGGTAGGAGCTTGAACCGATGATTTATACCTAAATAAAAAATACCCATTAAAATATTATTAAAATTCAAAAAGATGCCTTTTGACCCAGTTTTATCCACTTTTGACCGCTTTTTATGACTTTTTAGGCTCCTGGGCCTACTAGCTGTCGGTTTGCCAGAGGCTGATGCCACCAGCGGCATCAGCCAAGCTGCCGTGGCATCACCATGTCACCGGTTGTATTAGCCATACCACCGGTGGCATCACAGACAGCCTTTCGGCCACTTTTGGTGGAATTAGTCAAAAAGGTCTCAAAAAACCATCCCAATTTGCCTATAAAAGCACACCTTAGGCTTGTATGGAAGGGGAAGAGCTAAAATTGGGAAATTGAGAGGCTGCAATCAGAAGAAAGAAGGCTGAAATTGAGAGAAAGAATAGATTTTAGTGAGATAAGAATTAGAAAAGGTAGGAAAAAGGATTCTAATCCATTTTTCCTGGTTTTTCTTCTTTGAATTCTCTGATTGTGAGCTTAAAACCAGTGGGTCTTTAAGTTAAAATCAACTTGATAGGATTTAGAGACCTAAAAACTCTTAAAGTGACTATTAAATCATCGTTACAAGCTCCCCGGAGGTATTTCTTTTCAGTTCACGAAGAGTTGGTTTCACGACCCCGAGGTGAAAATTATGAGTCTCATAGCTCTTTGGCATTAATATTACTGATTTGTGCTGATTCTTGTTGATTTGTATTCATTTTTGGATTTTTGGTCCGCTGCTGCTGCAAGAAATTGAGGTCGCCGGAGACATATGATGTCACCGACGGTATCACTCCTGTCGCCAGAGACATCACTGATACCGCCGGTGGCATCACATTCCCCAGAGACCCCTCTTTCTTATGGGACCCTTTCTTAATGGTATCCAGAAAGCCATATAGCCTGCCTACATATTGATGTCACCAGCGACATCAATGATGACACCAGCGATATCAATGACGTCATTGGCGGCATCATCCATACCAGTAACGACATCAATGATGTCGCTAGCGACATCAGTAGTATCGTCGGCGGCATGACTTTCTGGACAGCAGTTTTATTTTCATTTTTTCCCGGACCAGCTTATTTTCTGAAGCTAGGATATATAGTGCAACGATGAAGGTTCAAAACCTACTGAAAACAGACCCTACCTCATAACGTGTGGCATTTTCACTTATAATCCGGTTAAAGCAACGATCGAATTAAAAAATGGAATTTCCCTATAAACGCCGTTCAAATCTCGTTTTAGCCACCCAACCGGGCTTTATAATATTGTAAATAAAATATGCCATATCCGTGCTAGCCATCTTCTGCAGGTAGATGTATATCAGACATTCGGGTATTTTATTTATTGCATAGAAAAATGTACAGGACTTGGAAGCCTGGTAATAATTTTATTTTCCTCACTTATTTTTGAACGGCTGTAAATATTTTATTCATCACTTCAATTGCTTGATAAACGCAGAAATAACAAAATAACCGAAAACACAAATAAATAGGATGGATTAAATTGATCAAGAAAGAATGAAGTATCTTAACTTGGCCTAATCAGAAATAGATAACATCATCCAAACTCGGAATCTCTACTTAAGGTATGGTCCAACCACCCGATGGGAAAATCGTACAAAAAAAAAATTTCCCGATTGAGCTGAATTGGGTGGCGACTCTGTTTTAAGTACGGGATTTCGATATATATCTTTTGAGCATTAAAATATGCAAAACCATTTTCCAATCACATCGCACATCTCCCCGTTACTTTTAGAGGCCGGCTTACCGGCCCGGCTCCGCAGCCACCATGCAAAATGTCGTCCGCTCACAGAAAGGTGATCACCATTACGCCGGAATTTTTTGAAAAATTCTTAAATATGAAGAATGACGGGGTCCAACTTAGAATTGATGGAGATGAATAGCAAGTAAAGTATAAACCCAAGATGTGGCTGCATCCGAACTACTTTGGGGACAAATTCTCCATATATTTTAAGGTAGCTCCAAGGATTCTACAGCACATTCATGCAAAGTTAGTCCTCATTCGAAAGGGTTCCTTAACCATGGTGTCATCTTTTCAACACTGTGTGTTGCAACACTGGCTGGAAAGTAGAGTGGTGAACATGCCAATTTTAATTATTCACTATCTAAGGCAGCATAGGAATGCCTATGGTGCCCTAATCACTCAAATTCTCATAGTAAATAAAGTGAATTTGATCTGGTTTCAAGCTGTCCAAGAGAAAGAGATCCTGGAGAAAAACTTCAAGAAGTTGAGTTTTAGGGAGGAGTGGAACGAGGAGAAGGCCAAGAAGAAGAGGGAAGAAAGGAAGAATAAGGCCCGAAAGGCAACTAATCTGGATGAAATTGCCCCTGCTCCTAAGAAGGCTAGAACCATTAAGCCCAAGGCTCAAAAGCAACTAGCCTTGGTTCTAATTGAGGAAAATGATGAGGATGCCCAAACCATCAGCCAATTGCTTAAAAAGAGTTTGGAGAAATAAAAAATAAGGGGAAGACTGATAAAGGCAGCAGCCAAAAAGGTAAGGAATGTATAAACCCCAGTAGTTATGTTAGAGGATCAGCCTCCGGCTGTAGCAGAGGCCATCTTGGCGGGAAAAAGAAAGGCTAAAAGAACCCTAGATGAGATTCTAGCTGATGACGAAGGGGATAAGGAAACATGAGATGAGGCCCCGGAATAAAAGAGGAAGCAATTCATCCTGAAGGGGTATACTTTTGATGACGCTATGAAAGACCAAAAAGCTAAGAAAAAGAACCCGGCAGGGATTTTAATTGATGTGGAAGCAAGGAAGAGAGTAGAAGAAGTTGAATTGGCCAAGGCCAGACAAATAAAGGGTAAACATGTGCCCAGATCTATTGAAGAAGTCCATCCGGATGGCCCTCAAAATGATATAATAAAGGAGGCCATGAAGGACAATGACAAAATTAATAGGCTCAGAATAGAAGGACGCGACGATTCTTCTGACATCTAAGCTATCCTAGTTAATCCAGTGGACATGGTCACTCTAGCCCAAGATCCGAAAGCTGATCATTTCCCATTCCTGCCTAGAACCGGACCACTTTTAGAAAATCTTCTTAATCAGAAAGCTGAGACCTCTGATGAAGTAAGACCTAAAAAGGCAAATGGAGAGGGTGTTGAGGACATTACCAACACGCCTGGGGTAGTACATAAAAGTCCTAAAAAGGTATGTGAAGGGATGTCTGAGGACATTTCCAGTAATCTAAGGGCTGTAGAAGAGGAAGAAATAAGCCAAAAAGCAGCTGTTCAGGATCAAACACCAATCACTGAGGTAAGCCCTGATACAATCTCTTTTGATATTAATGTTGATGCCACTGCTGATGTTGAAATTGTTGGGAACTGACAGTCAAATTGAACATGCATAAGAGGCATGACGGAAATTCAAAATTTTGTCCCTGTCCCAGGAACTCCTATTAGTTGCATATAAATTAAATAAAGCCTTAACTAAATAATTCTCTACCTAGGTTAGCATGCTAAAGGACTAGGCATACCATAATTCCAAATTATATCCTAGCATATTTATTTTATACTAAGCATGTTATAACTCTAAGTTATAACCTAAGCATAAAATAAACTAAGCATGCAAAAATAACCTAAGCATAATTATTAAGTCTAAAAACACTTAAAGAAAAAGACTTAATAATTAAAAGAGAAAGAAAAAGAACTTACCAGTTGAAGCGTGCTTTTGCAGGACCTTCTTGCACAAGCCTCCAGTCGTAGGATAGCCTCTATCAGTATCCACACGAACCCCACCAACCAAAACCTCCCCAGGAGGAAGAACTAAGAAGCCTCGAGTAGTTGCTAGACCACTCTAGAAGCCTCACCCAAAATATAAACTAGCGGTGCCCGAATAAATTCAGGCTCCACAAAAATAACTTGCTCAAGTACCCGAGAGATTAATTATCTCGCTTAGGATTTATGCTTTGAGCTTGGTACAATTTGAAAGGAAAGGAGAAAGCCTATATATAGGCTTGGGGGAGCATTTTGCTCCCCCTTATAAGCAATGTGGGATGGGAGTAATTACTCCCATCCCATATGCACAGCGTGTTACACGCTGTGCATTTGCCTTGCTTTTGGGCTGCGCATGTGCAGCCCATTTTTATGGGCTGCCGCGAGCAATGTCCAGCATTGCTTGCACACCTTTCGGTGTACTCCCGTGCACTCGAGTCTGTTAAACTCGGCAATGCAAAATTCTCCTTTTTAATCCTTTTTCAATTATTTATTTTCTGACCCTAATAAATTAGTCATCATTCAAAATAAATTTCTTGGTCCAACCAAAATTGATCTAATCAATTATAATTTATTTATGACTATAATTAATTAGTTACCGGTCAAAATAAATTCCTTGGTCTATCCAAAATTGATCTAATCAATTTTAACCAATCAAATAATAATCCTATTATTATTTATGTTATATTTTGTAATAGAATAAATCTATTAGTTCTTTACTTAGTCCGATGAAGGTCCAATGTGTGTGACTTTATAGGATCCCGAAGTATTGAGCTATTAAGGCTTAACCAACCCTTGTTCTAATGGAACCATTGGCTCGATGTTCTAGACCGTGAATAGAACTTGATTACCTTAAACGACTGTAGTACGCCTCTAGCAAGGGTCTACCATCCCCCATTACTCGGAACGTCATTTATGCTTATGACTTAATCCCGGTTAATGCAATAGTTATCCAGTGCGATAAATTCCTTCCATTCTTTAATATTAGTACCATCTGGTTTATTGGGTTCGGTTAAAGTGTTAACCCACTAATAGCAAGGTTGCTCCAAGCTATCCCAGTTATTTACTTGTTACCGAAGTATATTGCCTTTTACCATAGTGTGTTTGATTAGAAACCATTTCTATCAAACACATACTCTGATCAGAGGTTTATGGCAATCATCACTTCAACAAGTGGCCAGGTACAACTCCTTAATATATCCGGAGCGATGGATTCTTTCCGACTACTCAGTCTACCAACGTGTTGTTATCACTATACCCGTAATCACCCGTAGCACCCTAAATCAATGAGTGCATAGCAATGACCCAAAGTATAGCAATAGTACTACACAAGGCAACTAGCATCTTAAGTATGAGGACATTCACAAAGCTTATTGCATGAAGATAAACACTAACACATTGATATTTATACCAAGTGTTTATCTTGCTGCAGTCTCCAATATATCTCCCAGATATATCCATGTGTCAAGCTTAAGGCACCACCTTCAGTATTTAGGAGATTAACTGCTTGGACCCTTTCCAAGAAAGTTGACCACATGCTAGTCTTTCCATTTCATCAATATCCTTTCTTGATGACACTGTGACTAGGGATAGTTTAGACATAATCATAATTGCATATGAAGTAGGTTCCACCAAATATAGTCCAATTATAATTTCTCTGACTTCATGTTATGATATGTCAAGGACTTTTGTATACATACATCAATGAATATATTTTACCCAGCTATAATATATATGTATAAAAACACATTGATATAAACAAAAGAACAAATGCCTTTATTGATTAAACAAATTATTCGTACTATTACATAATTAAGATATATCGCCCTAATTGCCTTAAGGGCATACATCATATCCAACAAACTCCCACTTGCACTAAGGCCAATTAGCCATATGTTTTAATCCATATGCTTTAACATGCTGGCCATGTTTGACTTGAGTCAATGGCTTTGTCAGACCATCCGCGAGGTTCTGATCAGTGGGTACATATTCTAATCTTATTATCTTAGCATCAATAATCTCCCTAATTATATGATACTTTCTGGATACATGTCTGTTTTTCTGATGAGACCGTGGTTCCTTTGCCTGAGCTATGGCACCATTATTATCACAATATAAAGTAATTGGAACAATAGCCTCAGGCACCACACCGAGATCACCAATAAATCCCTTTAACCAGATAGCTTCTTTTGCTGCTTCACATGCAGCAATGTATTCAGATTCCGTGGTCGAATCAGCAGTAGTTTCTTGCTTGGAACTCTTCCAGCATACTGCCCCTCCATTTAACACATACACAAAACCTGATTGAGACTTAAAGTCATCCTTGTCAGATTGAAAGCTTGCGTCAGTGTAACCTTTGATAGTGAGATCACCTTCTCCATAAATCAAGAACTCATCCTTAGTCCTTCTCAAGTACTTAAGGATTGCCTTGACGGCCATCCAGTGCTTTTCACCTGGATCTGACTGATATCTGCTCATAAAGCTCAAAGCTTGAGAGACATCCGGCCTAGTATATATCATAGCATACATGATGGATCCTATCGCGGATGCATAGGGTATATCCTTCATGTGCATTCTCTCTTGAGCTGTCTTCGGACACTCAGCTTTAGATAGGTTAATCCCCTTTGTCATTGGGAGATAACCTTTCTTAGAATGCTCAAGGTTGAACCTATTCAACACCTTGTCTATATATGTACTTTGAGAAAGACCTAACAGCCTCTTGGATCTATCCCTGTAGATCTTTATACCTAGTATAAATGCTGCTTCACCAAGGTCTTTCATGGAGAACTTTCTTGACAACCATATTTTAACGTTTTGAAGAAGAGAAATGTCATTTCCTATTAGCAGAATGTCATCAACATACAATACTAGAAAAACGATTGCACTCCCACTAACCTTCTTATAAACACAAGGCTCATTTGCATTTAGGCAGAAATCCAGTTCCCGGATTGTCTGATCAAACCTTATATTCCAACTCCTTGATGCCTGCTTAAGTCCATAAATGGATCTTTGTAGCTTGCATACCTTCGAGCCATTCTGAGATGTAAAACCCTCAGGTTGTGTCATATACACATCCCGGTCTAAATCCCCATTGAGGAATGCTGTTTTTACATCCATCTGCCAGATCTCATAATCGTAATGAGCAGCAATGGCGAGGAGTATCCTTATGGATTTGAGCATGGCTACCGGTGAGAAGGTTTCATCATAGTCAATACCTTCCCGTTGACTATAACCTTTCGCAACCAACCTTGCTTTATAGGTAATTACATTACCATCTATGTCTGTCTTCTTCTTGAAGACCCATTTGCACCCAATTGGTCTAACCTCTTGCGGTGCATCAACCAAATTCCAAACTTGGTTCTCGTACATGGAATCCATTTCTGATTTCATGGCCTTTTGCCATTTATCAGAATCTGAGCTTTTTATTGCCTCATCATATGTCCTTGGTTCATCATCCTCCATAAGATATAGTTCCTTATCATTAGTGATAATAAACCCATATCTCTTGGGACCCTTATGAACACGACTTGATCTTCGCAATGATTGTGTTTCGACAGTTTGTTCTTGGATCACACTCTCTTGTGTATCTAGAACGGGGTCAATCAGTTGATCGTCTGTTTCTTCCTGTTGAACTTCCAGTTCAATATTGCTCCCACTGACCTTTTCAAGTAAGTGTTCCTTTTCCAAAAAGTCAGCATTCCGAGATACAAATACCTTTTATGCTTCGGGTTGGTAAAATAGATATCCAATTATTTCCTTTGGATATCCAATGAACAGACATTTGTCAGCCTTGGCATTTAGCTTATCTGACGCTATCCTCTTCACCATAGCAGGACAACCCCATACTCTTAAGTGATTTAGAGATGGCTTTTTGTTACACCATCTTTCATAAGGTGTAAAATCAACTGATTTAGAGGGCACTCTGTTTAAGATATAAACCGCGCTCTCAAGTGCATATCCCCAAAAGGATTTACTAAGAACTGCATGGCTCATCATGGACCTGACCATATCTAATAAAGTCCGATTCCTCCTTTCTGACACTCCATTATGTTGGGGTGTATAAGGAGGGGTCCACTGGGAAAATATCCCATTTTCCTTTAGATAATCCTGAAACTCCTGACTTAAGTATTCTCCACCTCGATCCGATCGAAGTGTTTTAATACTTTTCTCAAGCTGTTTCTCTACTTCAGCTCTGAATAGTTTGAATTTTTCAAAACTTTCAGACTTGTGCTTCATCAAGTACAAATAACCGTATCGTGAGTAATCATCAATAAAGGTTATGAAGTAGGAGTATCCTCCTTGTGCCTGAACACTCATTGGACCACACACATCAGTGTGTATAAGTTCCAATGTACTCATGGCTCGTTCACCCTTCCCTTTAAAGGGTAACTTTGTCATTTTTCCTTTTAAACAAGGTTCGCAATCACCATAAGACTCTAAGTCTATTGAGCCCAAGTCTCCACGCTTATGCAACTTGGTTAAGCGATCTTTGTTTATGTGGCCTAAACGGCAATGCCATAAGTAAAAGGAATTCTCATTATCTAATTTAACTTTCTTCACATTGTTTATATTGAAAACTTCTGTTTTAGTATCAAGAATATAAATGCCACCTTTCAACATTCCATAACTATAAAGAATATTATTCAAACGAATCTGACAATTATTATTCGAAAATAAAATTTCAAATCCCTCTGTTGCTAAACACGCAACAGATACAATATTCTTAGTAACACTTGGAATGTAATAACAATTATTCAAAACTAAAACAAGTCCACTTGGCAAAACAAGACTAAAGCTCCCTACGGCTAATGCAGCAACTCTGGCTCCATTTCCCACACGTAGGTCCATCTCCCCTTTTGCAAGTTTTCTACAGTTCCTTAGTCCCTGCACAGAAGTACAGATATGAGAACCACAACCAGTATCTAATACCCAAGTGGATTCTTGCGGAAAAGTAGCAAAGTTTTCAATTACAAATATACCTGAAGAAGATGCCTCTGTAGGCTTCTTCTTCAAATGCTCAGAAGCAGGAGCTTTGCAATCCCTCTTCCAATGTCCCGGTTTCCCACATTGGAAGCAGACATACTTAGATGCCTTCTTTTCATTCTTCTTCTTACTGATTCTTTTCTTGGCACCCAGTGCCTGCTTCTTTTTCTTAGAAGCCTTGCCTTTTTCAACCAACAGTAGAGGTTTCTGATCTTTCTTGATCTGAGGTTCTACTATTTTCAGCATGTTAATTAATTCAGGGATAGTTGAATTAATCCTGTTCATGTAATAGTTAGTTACGAAACCTGAGTAACTATCTGTCGAGGACATCAACACAAGGTCAATGCTCAAGTCATGATTCATCTCGAATCCCAATCGATTCTGCTTCTCAAGGTATCCCAAGAGTTTCAGTACATGCTGAGAGGCAGAGGTGCCAGCCTGCATCTTGGTCCCGAAAAGGAGCTTAGAGGTCTCATACCTCTCTGTCCTCTCCCTCTCCGAAAAGAGTTCTTCAAGATGGAGAACCATATCCTCCAAGGGCATGTTCTCATGTTGTTTCTGAAGCTCAGAATTCATGGACCCCAACATAATACACATGGCAGTCTCACGATCTTTCCTGTGCTTCAACCAGCATCATGTTCCACATGATCCTCAACATCAGGTTCTACAGGGAAAATTTCACTTAGGACATAGGCAATTCCCTCAGATCTGAGAACTATTCTCACTGCTCGGAACCAATCAGAAAAGTTCGAGCCATTCAATTTGGTGTCAAGTAACATACGGAGATTAAAATTGGAAGCCATTTTCAACCTAAGACATAAGAAAAGAAAAGTGTTTAGATATTAGTTTAAGTACATGTATTTAATATGAGGACTTTTAATTAAATACATTTTCCTACTATTTTCTTCGAAATTTACAATAGCCCATTCTATTGAATTCGTGAATTTTAGCCCAGCTAAATTTCCTAGTAGGTAGCATCTACAATTAGTCTATTACAACTCCCAATTTTATGAGTCAAGTCATAATAGTCAGTCATAGAATCCAATTCCATTTGCATCGCATGCAATTGCTAATTCATTCAAGTTCCCTAATCCCAAGGGACGTGTGCTCTTATATTAGCATCTCCTTGAATATGTCTCAGATCTGGGCCTAGCCCCTAATTTTATGGTGGACTACCCCAGCTCTGTTAAGGCAGACCCTATCTCAAACTTTACAACCAATCAATGTGGACTAGAAGGAACGCTTTGCGTAGCACTTTGATAGCCCAAAAAGACCGTATTATAAATTTGAGTAAGGAAGACTATAACTTGCCTTAATTTATTTACTTTGGGATTTTATTGGTGTTAAACGTCTCACCCAATCTAGGATTTTATTAGATGGACAAAATTATAATTACTTGTATTAATTCAGGGAATTTTAGAATTAATTTATAAGGTCTAACCTTAGGTGGGTTCAGCTCTTTATTATAATTATTCCATCAACCTAGATTATATGCAAAATAATTAACGCTTTAATTTGTTATATTTATATTGCATTTCCTTTAAGCTTTTATTCAATAATTTTAATTTTTTACTTTGTTATAGAAACACATATAAGCACCATCTTATATACTAGAAATAAATTAGTTCATATTAATCCCCGATTGGTCAATTCAAATTGCACCGATATAGGTTCCCAGGTAGGAGAGGTGCCCTATGAGGAGTAGACACCAAGTCCAATCCTTAGCCAGAACAAATACGGGCACAAACTTGAAGACCAATGGATTCTCTTGAACTAATAAATTTCGTTCTTCCAATTCATGTAAATTGGGAGCATCTATAACCCATGTAATTTAAATAAATTATTGACACTTGTATAATTTGAGTAAGTTGAGCAAGCTTATTCAAAATTATTCATAACTAATTTCTAACCTTGAAATGAAAGACAGAAGTTTATATATATTGTTCCAAACAATTAAATAAACAAATCATTTCATTTAGAAAATAATATTTAGTTCGCTTCTAACTTAATTATGCACTAAATAGGCAGGCTCTGATACCACTGTTGGGAACTGACAGTCAAATTGAACATGCATAAGAGGCATGACGGAAATTCAAAATTTTGTCCCTGTCCCAGGAACTCCTATTAGTTGCATATAAATTAAATAAAGCCTTAACTAAATAATTCTCTACCTAGGTTAGAATGCTAAAGGACTAGGCATACCATAATTCCAAATTATATCCTAGCATATTTATTTTATACTAAGCATGTTATAACTCTAAGTTATAACCTAAGCATAAAATAAACTAAGCATGCAAAAATAACCTAAGCATAATTATTAAGTCTAAAAACACTTAAAGAAAAAGACTTAATAATTAAAAGAGAAATAAAAAGAACTTACCAGTTGAAGCGTGCTTTTGCAGGACCTTCTTGCACAAGCCTCCAGTCGTAGGATAGCCTCTATCAGTATCCACACGAACCCCACCAACCAAAACCTCCCCAGGAGGAAGAACTAAGAAGCCTCGAGTAGTTGCTAGACCACTCTAGAAGCCTCACCCAAAATATAAACTAGCGGTGCCCGAATAAATTCAGGCTCCACAAAAATAACTTGCTCAAGTACCCGAGAGATTAATTATCTCACTTAGGATTTATGCTTTGAGCTTGGTATAATTTGAAAGGAAAGGAGAAAGCCTATATATAGGCTTGGGGGAGCATTTTGCTCCCCCTTATAAGCAATGTGGGATGGGAGTAATTACTCCCATCCCATATGCACAGCGTGTTACACGCTGTGCATAGGCAAGGCAAAGCCCTTTTGGGCTTTGCCTTGCTTTTGGGCTGCGCATGTGCAGCCCATTTTTATGGGCTGCCGCGAGCAATGTCCAGCATTGCTTGCACACCTTTCGGTGTACTCCCGTGCACTCGAGTCTGTTAAACTCGCCAATGCAAACCTTTTTAATCCTTTTTCAATTATTTATTTTCTGACCCTAATAAATTAGTCATCATTCAAAATAAATTTCTTGGTCCAACCAAAATTGATCTAATCAATTATAATTTATTTATGACTATAATTAATTAGTTACCGGTCAAAATAAATTCCTTGGTCTATCCAAAATTGATCTAATCAATTTTAACCAATCAAATAATAATCCTATTATTATTTATGTTATATTTTGTAATAGAATAAATCTATTAGTTCTTTACTTAGTCCGATGAAGGTCCAATGTGTGTGACCTTATAGGATCCCGAAGTATTGAGCTGTTAAGGCTTAACCAACCCTTGTTCTAATGGAACCATTGGCTCGATGTTCTAGACCGTGAATAGAACTTGATTACCTTAAACGACTGTAGTACGCCTCTAGCAAGGGTCTACCATCCCCCATTACTCGGAACGTCATTTATGCTTATGACTTAATCCCGGTTAATGCAATAGTTATCCAGTGCGATAAATTCCTTCCATTCTTTAATATTAGTACCATCTGGTTTATTGGGTTCGGTTAAAGTGTTAACCCACTAATAGCAAGGTTGCTCCAAGCTATCCCAGTTATTTACTTGTTACCGAAGTATATTGCCTTTTACCATAGTGTGTTTGATTAGAAACCATTTCTATCAAACACATACTCTGATCAGAGGTTTATGGCAATCATCACTTCAACAAGTGGCCAGGTACTACTCCTTAATATATCCGGAGCGATGGATTCTTTCCGACTACTCAGTCTACCAACGTGTTGTTATCACTATACCCGTAATCACCCTTAGCACCCTAAATCAATGAGTGCATAGCAATGACCCAAAGTATAGCAATAGTACTACACAAGGCAACTAGCATCTTAAGTATGAGGACATTCGCAAAGCTTATTGCATGAAGATAAACACTAACACATTGATATTTATACCAAGTGTTTATCTTGCTGCGGTCTCCAATATATCTCCCAGATATATCCATGTGTCAAGCTTAAGGCACCACCTTCAGTATTTAGGAGATTAACTGCTTGGACCCTTTCCAAGAAAGTTGACCACATGCTAGTCTTTCCGTTTCATCAATATCCTCTCTTGATGACACTGTGACTAGGGATAGTTTAGACATAATCATAATTGCACATGAAGTAGGTTCCACCAAATATAGTCCAACTATAATTTCTCTAACTTCATGCTATGATATGTCAAGGACTTTTGTATACATACATCAATGAATATATTTTAACCAGCTATAATATATATGTATAAAAACACATTGATATAAACAAAAGAACAAATGCCTTTATTGATTAAACAAATTATTCGTACTATTACATAATTAAGATATATCGCCCTAATTGCCTTAAGGGCATACATCATATCCAACAGAAATAACGATTAATAATGAGGACAACTTAGATACACATACTTCAAGTGTATCTAAGGAACAAGAGTCTAACCGGGAAGGCACTATTCTAGAGAAGGGACAGAGTCTAAGTTCCCAAGGGCACACTCCTAGAGTGGACTCAAGGGGCGTGGCTAGTCTGGGGGAATGGTTGGAAGAGAAGAAATGGGAGGAAAAAAAGGAATCCTCTGAAGCAGAATCATCTGAATCTGATGAGACCGGAAGTAAATCTGAATCTGAAACTCCTCTTGCTAGTCCAATCAGAATACCAACCTCCAGCATCAATCAAACCAGAGCTAAAAAGATCACAACATCCCTAAAAATCCTACAAGAGGCTACTTATGAGAAATATGAGGAGAGCTATATCAAGCAGAGTCTCTGGAACATCTGTAAGCATCTCAAATCGATGGAGAAAATGCTAATTGAACAATTCTCTCCATCGAATTTGAAGAATGAAATTAGGGAGCTGAAAAGGAGTGTCAAGAAGATAGAAAAGAAAGTGGATGACTTCCCCACTACCGATTTAGTGGGCGGGGTATCTCTTGCCAAGGTCACTCCGGTCCTTAATGAGCTACAAGCAAGTCTAGCAGCAGCTAATTGCACTGCCGATCAAGCCAATACAGAGGCTACCAACAATTGTGCAATGATAATGGATAAAGTCATATCTTCCTCAACTAATTTGTTCACAGAACTGAAGGAGTGTATAGATTCCAATTTTAAAAGCTTGACAAAATTCATCTCTGAAACGGAAGAAAAATTTGCTCTCCCTAACCTAAATGAACAGCAACAGACAATCTTGAATAAGCTTACAAAGTTCATGGAGGAAGATTTACCCAAGCTGTTTGCCATACAAATAGCCAACATTGCACAGGAACTTGCCAGACAATTCAATAGCCAGGATGCAATCATTGAAAAAAAATAAAGGATGATATTCATAAGGAACTGATAATAGTTAACTCAAGCATCCATAATATCCACCGGGATCTGGGCAAAGACCTTGAGAAATTACAGTCCGGACTATCAAACTTATCAATCTCCGGATCCTCCTCCTCTCCATCTATCCCAGAGAGCCAATTACTTTCAGTCTTCCAAGACCTTTTCCAGCACATTGGAGATACATGATTCTTTGGACATAAGGGCATAACCACTCTCCTCAAGGCACTCTTCCCTTATTTTGATGAGAAGGATAGGGAATATTTACTGAAGATGCATCCCTACATCACAGGCTCTTACACCCAACTCCGGAATCTTTTCTACCCTCTGCATCTATCTCCGACCATTGTGGACACATCTTCAAGCAGAGAAAGCAAGGAAACTTGGACTACTCAATCTATTCCATGGCTTGGCAGGAAAGCTGGGATGGGAAAACCTATATGGTGATTGACCCCTACGCTGGAAACAAAAAGGGGGAGAAAAGTAGAAAGAGGAAGATAGAAAAAGCCGCCAAGAGGGAGAGTAGCAATAAAGGCAAAGAAAAGGAAGGAGGAGCATCTGGTGTATCCGGAAGGAATTAGACTAGCTATATTTTGTAAACAATTATAATAGTTAGATTCACTTATATATTTCTATAACTTGTAATCCAAAAGCTTCATTGATGTTAACTATTGTTAACAGTAGAAGTATATATAGTGAAAATCTAACTCGCTTAAAAAATGCTTCTAAAGTACAATCTGCTATTGTACTATAAAAATATTAGAAGCTAGAATTGAAAACTGTTGGGGGAGTCACGGGATGCTGGAATTATGGGGGAGTAAAAATTGTAAATGACTAAGTATCAAGAATCATACTTAGCTCATAAAAACCCCTTTTCCTTATGCTTAGATATCTTAGGTTTTTGTTTCCATCAAATGGGGGAGATTATTGGAAACAATGATCCAGAGCAACAAATAATCCAGATTAGGTTTGAAGTAAATAAAACACCTAAGTATAAAAAGACATAAATCACTGCATCTGGACCATATATCCAAAACATCCAAAGTCCAAGACAAGTGAAGATAATTACCTAAGCATAAATGGAAGCATCCGGTTAAAGTTTGGAAAGGAAACAAACTTTAAACCACCCAAAACAACATCCGGAAGAATTGATTGTACAAAGCATCTGGAAGAAGACAAATCCAGAGGTATTAATTCTGACAACATCAGGAAGACTTAAAATTCTAGACAAAGGGAATAATTTAAAATATTTAATTCCCTCTACTCTTATGGTCTACAAGTCAAAGATCCTTTCCCCATACACAAGACAAAAGACAGCTTGCACACTTTTCAGAAAAAGATAGATGGACTGACATAGGAAAGAGAAAAAGCTAACAACCTTTTTCTCCTAGACCAATAAGAAGGCGTGTGGAACACACACCAAAAAGCTAATGGCATAAAAGTTGGTGAGTCACTAAAATATAAGGAAAACGATCACTGACAACTTTTTAGCCTCAATCCCAATGATTTAAATATGTCAAAATCTCTATCTAAAGGATTGATCAACGGTTCCGGAAGTGTCACATTTTACCTGATCAGCGGTGAAGATCAAATACAAGTTCAACAACCCTCAACTGCTACATTTATGTTCCAAGCCTATATAAAAGGGAAGCTTCACAAGTTGAGAAGGTGCTGGTTGATTTAAGAAAGCAATTAACAAGAGAATTCTCTAAAGCAATCAGAAAACACATCCCTCCAAGAATCAAACATTTCCAAATCAGTTGTAAGGATTCCCAAGTGAGTTATAAATTTGAGGAAGTCCAAAACCAAAACCTTTGAGAAAACAAAGTGTAAAGATCTCCAGCTTGGGTGAGTTGTGAGATTGGGATACAGCTTAAAGTAGGTGCTTTGAGTGAGAACTCCCTGTAGGACTCAGCTTCGGTTTGGGTAGAAATCTAAGTGATATATCCTGCTAAAGACAAGAGGACTCAGCTAGGAGTTGGTGCTTCTAGTGGTATATCCTACATCCGGAAGGGGTTACCATCCGGATACAAATTGTAAGGCTTGATTCCTGCCAATTGGAAAGAAATCCACTAGTGGAAAAGCTCCGAGGAAGGAAACTCCGGGGACTAGAGTAAGCGGGGCCGAACCAGGATAAAATACTTGTGTTTGAATTTCTAACTCTTTATTTATTTGCATTAATATTGTCATAACTGCATTATCAGGATCCATCCCCCGGATCATATTCAAACACGCTATACAAAGACTTTTCAAAGTCGGCTTATTCCATGAAAAAGGGTCATTCACCCCCCTCTGACCTTATTTAGACCATCACATGAACCAACAACTGGTGGGATCCAAATTATTGGAATGCAGGAATGTGAGCGGAAGCCTCTCCACTCAAATACAATCCATTCCTTTTCATTTTTCTCTCCCAAGCATGGTGTTGCTTTGACTTCCTTTCCATTCTCGTACAATTCTTCTGCCCAAGCAAAGCCTAGGTCTCTTTCATTTCTCTGCCGCCTAGTGTTTTGTCTTGGATGAACCCACCTTGATCAGCCCCTAGGAGTGATGATTTCAACAGTAGCCTTGTTAATCTTGGCAGGGATGTTAAACACTTGGAAAAAAGAGGTCTAGGATGGGTCGAGCCCCGTGTTGCCCAGACTCACCTCTAAGTCCCTTCCTGATGTTCTGCAGCTGGGCACCCACAACCAAGATCTGGCTGTGTTCGTCCCGATATTAATTATCCATGGTATTATTCTTGTTTTTTTTATATCCTTGTTAGTTTTCTTATGGATTTAAGAAAAAAATACAAGGGATAAAAAAAATACGTGCCAATAAAACACAACTTTAACCAAAAATGTCTGTGTGTCAGAAAATTGGTCACCTTTGAATGTTTAATTCAACCACATTCATTTAATTTTTTAGCTACTATCCAAACTATTTTTCCTTATTCCCGAAAATACTCATCGTTGGCACAATATCATTTCACTCATCAATTTTCTCTCGGTGCTCATGCATTTTTCTTCCTTTCTATTAAACAATACTCTATTTTTTTATAATTTATCAAATTTGATCTTTCACACGATAAAAATAAAATAATTATAATTTTATATTTTATTAATTAATTTATTATTATAAATGACAATGTTAAACTTATAATTAATTTTTTTATTTTTATAATTAACTTATATTTTTTTCATTCACTAATTAACATTAATTAACAAAATCGTTAATTTACAACTAATTGCTTATAATTAACAAAATAGCTTATAATCTACTAAACTAATTAAAAGCTATTGCGGGCCATGTAATTCAATCCTTTAAAAAATTAATTATTAATTTCGAGGTATTGTTAATTATAAGCTATTAGTTTTTAATTTGCTACAACCCGCAATAGCTTATTTAAAGGATTGAATTACATACCTTGAATTAGCTTATAATTAGTTTATTTATATTGGATATGATGTATGCCCTTAAGATAATCAGGGCGATATATTTTAATTATATAATAGTATGAATAATTTGTTTAATCAATAAATGCATTTAATATTTTGTTTATATCAATATGCTTATATATATATATATATATATATATATATATATATATATATATATATATATATATATATATATATATATATATATATATATATATATATATATTAAAGCAGGTTAAATATATATTCATTGATGTATGCAAAAGTCCTTGACATATCATAGCATGAAGTTTTATAGTTGGACTATATTTGGTGGAACCTGCTTCTTGTGCAATTATGATTATGTCTAAACTATCCCTAGACATAGTTTCATCAAGGAAGGATATTGATGAAACGAAAAGACTAGCATGTGGTCAACTTTCTTGGAAATGGTCCGAGCAGTTAATCTCCTAAAGACTGAAGGTGGTGCCTTAAGTTTGACATATGGATATATCTTGGAGATATATTGGAGACCGCAGCAAGATAAACACTTGGTATAAATATCAATGTGTTAGTGTTTATCTTCATGCAATAAGCTTTGCGAATGTCCTCATACTTGAGATGCTAGCTACCTTGTGTGGTACTACTGCTATACTTTGGGTCATTACTATGCACTCATTAATTTAGGGTGCTACGGGTGATTACAGGTATAATGATGACAGCACGTTGGTAGGCTGAGTAGTCGGAAAGAATCCATCGCTCCGGATATATTAAGGAGTTGTACCTGGCCACTTGTTGAAGTGATGATTGCCATAAACCTCTGATCAGAGTATGTGTTTGACAGAAATGGTTTCTAGTCAAACACACTATGGTAACAAGCAATATACTTCGGTAACAAGTAAATAACTGGGATAGCTTGGAGCAACCTCGCTATTAGTGGGTTAACACTTTAACCAAACCCAATAAACCAGATGGTACTAATATTAAAGAATGGAAGGAATTTATCGCACTGGATAATTATTGCATTAATCGAGATTAAGTCATAAGCATAAATGACGTTCCGAGTAATGGAGGATGGTAGACCCTT
Source organism: Euphorbia pulcherrima (assembly GCA_947683365.1). Classification (NCBI taxonomy): domain Eukaryota; kingdom Viridiplantae; phylum Streptophyta; class Magnoliopsida; order Malpighiales; family Euphorbiaceae; genus Euphorbia; species Euphorbia pulcherrima. Next base: position 38,473,742 of record CANTUS010000008.1, read on the forward strand.
GCTAGAGGCGTACTATAGTTGTTTAAGGTAATCGAGTTCTATTCAAGGTCTAGAGCATCGAGCCAATGGTTCCGTTAGAACAAGAGTTGGTTAAGCCTTAACAGCTCAATATTTCGGGATCCTATAAGGTCACACACATTGGACCTTCATCGGACTAAGTAAAGAGCTAATAGATTTATTCTATTACGAAAATATAACATAAATAATAATTGGATTATTATTTGATTGGTTAAAATTTATTAAATCAATTTTCGATAGACCAAGGAATTTATTTTGACCGGTAACTAATTAATTAGAGCCATAAATAAATCATAATTGATTAGATCAATTTTGGTTGAACTAAGAAATTTATTTTGACTGATAATTAATTTATTAGAATCAAAAATAAATATTTATTTGAAAGGATTTAAAAGGGATTTTGCATTGGCGAGTTAAAACTGAGAAGTATGAAATATTTTGTATCAAGTTCGGTTGCGCGGAATACTCCAAAAGGTGCGCAAACACTACTGGGTAGTGTTCGCGACGGCCCATATTCATGGGCTGCACAAAGGCAGCCCATGAATGCAAGGCAAGCCCACATGGGCTTGCCTTACCATATGCAGCAGGTGTGTGGGATGGGAGTTTTACTCCCATCCCACATCGCTAATGAGGAGCAAATTTTTGCTCCCCAAGCTCATATATAGGCTGTCCCTTCTCCTTTCAAAATGTACCAAGCTCAAAACATAAATCCTAAGCAAGATAATTAATCTCTCAGGTACTTAAGCAAGTTATTTTTGTGGAGCCTGAATTTATTCGGGCACCGCTAGTTTATATTTTTGGGTGAGGCTTCTAGAGTGGTCTAGCAACTACTCGACGCTTCTTAGTTCTTCCTCCTATGGAGGTTTTGGTTGGTGGGGTTCGTGTGGATACTCATAGAGGCTATCCTACTATTGGAGGCTTGTGCAAGAAGGTTCTGCAAAAGCACGCTTCAACTGGTAAGTTCTTTTTCTTTCTCTTCTAATTATTAAGTGTTTTTCTTTAAGTGTTTTTAGACTTAATAATTATGCTTAGGTTATTTTTGCATGCTTAGTTTATTTTATGCTTAGGTTATAACTTAGAGTTATAACATGCTTAGTATAAAATATATATGCTAGGATATAATTTGAAATTATGGTATGCCTAGTCCTTTAGCATGCTAACCTAGGTAGAGAATTATTTAGTTAAGGCTTTATTTAATTTATATGGACATGGACAAAATTTTAAATTTTTACCATGCCTCTTATGCATGTTCAATTTAACCGTCAATTCTTAACAATTTAAAGGATTGGATTACATATCTCAAAATAGCTTATTTAATTTTCTACAACTCGAAATAGCTTATAATTAGTTTTTTAATTACTACAAATAGAACTAGCTTATAATTAGTTTTTTTATTTGCTTATGTTTATAATTAGCTTATGTTCAAAAACCTAAGTGAAATTTGCTTAGGTTTTAGTAAAATTTGAAAATTTGTTGTAGCTTTAGTATAGTTAGAATAGTTATACCAAATAATATGTTAATTTAAAGGATTGGATTACATACCTCTAATTTTGGCCGTTAAATTTTTGTAAAAAAATGAAAAAAAAATTATTTATAAGTTCAATATTATCATTTACAATAATAAATTAATTAAACAAAAAATATAAAAATTAACAATTATATTTACCTTAAAATTAAATTGTGGAAGATCAAATTTGGTAGATTATAAAAAAATAGAGTGAATATTGTTTAATGGAGAGGAAGAAATATGTATGAGATTTGAGAGAAAATTGATGAGTGAAATAAAAATGAGAGTGAAATGATATTGGGTGAGTGATGAATATTGCAGGGAAAATGGGTTGGGCAAAGGGTAAAAAACTAAATGAATGTTTTTAATTTCACCACATTTAAAGGTGAGAACAGTTGGATTTCCATCTGTGGTGCGGTAGTCAAAGTATGACGCTGCCTCGACTGACGCACCTGTTTGAAATGAGCTGATTAAGTCCGTTTTCAGACAGATTTATTTAAAAATTAACTTAATAATTTTGTTTTTAGATAAAGATATTTTTAATTAAAGTTAGGCCTCAGTAGCATATATTATTTAACCCTATGCTTTAAACGTATTTTTTCCCTTGCATTTGGTCTTAAGTCCGTTTCATTATTATTATTAGTTGTCCTGTCACTCAAATGGTGCCTCTTTTTTCTTTGGTTGAGATGGAAAAAAGAAACTCTGATTAATTTTTTTATGCATTATGTTATTACAACATGGATAAATCTTAATTTGATAATCAAAAACTACTTGAAATATATATTTTGCTTTAAAAAAATTTCTAGTAGTATTCAATTGTAAGATTACATTTTAATGGCAAATTTAGCTGTGAGTTTTTGCGGCTTTTTTTGAGCAGCTTTTCTGAAAAGCTCTATATTCAAATTTTTTTTGAAAGCTGCAGATTTGATTTTGAAAAAATAAATCAGACAATTCCTAATTAATTAGTATGAAAGATCAAAATGTGTTGTTCAAATCCAAAATATGTAGTACTGTTAAAAGTTTGTGTGGATAACTTATTTTAAAAGCAGCTCAAAGAGCAATGCCAAACTGGCCCTAATTGATTTAAGTGCAAACAAAAAAATTTCTCCAATTTTAAAAAGTCCATCTCTTTTATCTTAGGAATGGCTCCCACGGAAAGTATGGCATGCCACTCAAAGAGGTCATAGTATGCATTGTTATGCTTGTAGCAATACTCTCGAGTCCATACGAGAATGACCTTATTCCAAGATTTGCCAGCAAAGCAGCCTTGGATGAGCCGACCTTGATTAGCTCCCATCCCACATCGCTAGTGGGGAGTAAATTTTTACTCCCCAAGGCTATATATAGGCTGTCCCTTCTCCTTTTAAAATGCACCAAGCTCAAAACATAAATTCTAAGCAAGATAATTAATCTCTCAGGTACTTGAGCAAGTTATTTTTGTGGAGCCTGAATTTATTCGGGCACCGCTAGTTTATATTTTTGGGTGAGGCTTCTAGAGTGATCTGGCAACTACTCGAGGCTTCTTAGTTTTCCTCCTAAGGAGGTTTTGGTTGGTGGGATTCATGTGGATACTCATAGAGGCTATCCTACTATTGGAGGCTTGTGCAAGAAGGTTTTGCAAAAGCACGCTTCAGCTGGTAAGTTCTTTTTCTTTCTCTTTTAATTATTAATTCTTTTTCTTTAAGTGTTTTTAGACTTAATAATTATGCTTAGGTTATTTTTGCATGCTTAGTTTATTTTATGCTTAGGTTATAACTTAGAGTTATAACATGCTTAGTATAAAATAAATATGCTAGGATATAATTTGGAATTATGGTATGCCTAGTCCTTTAACATGCTAACCTAGGTAGAGAATTATTTAGTTAATACTTTATTTAATTTATATGCAACTAATAGAATTTCCTGGGGACATGGATAAAATTTTGAATATCCATCATGTCTCTTATGCATGTTCAATTTGACTGTCAGTTCCCAACAGTGGTATCAGAGCCTGCCTATTTAGTGCATAATTAAGTTAGAAGCAAACTAAATATTATTTTCTAAATGAAATGATTTGTTTATTTAATTGTTTGGAACAATATATATAAACTTGTGCCTTTCATTTCAAGGTTGGAAAATAGTTATAAATAATTTTGAATAAGTCTGCTCAACTTACTTAAATTATACAAGTGTTAATAATTTATTTAAATTACATGGGTTATAGATGCTCCCAATTTACATGAATTAGAAGAACGAAATTTATTAGTTCAAGAGAATCCATTGGTCTTCAAGTTTGTGCCCGTATTTGTTCTAGCTAAGGATTGGACTTGGTGTCTACTCCTCATAGGGCACCTCTTCTACCTGGAAACCTATATCGGTGCAATTTGAATTGATCAACCGGGGGATTAATATGAACTAGTTTATTTCTAGTATATAAGATGGTGCTTATATATGTTTCTATAGCAAAGTAAAAATTAAAATTATTGAATAAAAGCTTAAAGGAAATGTAATATAAATATAACAAATAAAAGTGTTAATTATTTTGCATATAATCTAGGTTGATGGGATAATTATAATAAAGAGCTGAACCCACCTAAGGTTAGACCTTATAAATTAATTCTAAAATTCCCTGAATTAATACAAGTTATTATAATTTTGTCCATCTGATAAATCCTAGATTGGGTGAGACATTTAACACCAATAAAATCCCAAAGTAAATATATTAAGGCAAGTTATAGTCTTCCTTACTCAAATTTATAATACAGTCTCTTTGGGCTATGAAAGTGTTACGCAAAGCGTTCCTTCTAGTCCACATTGATTGGTTGTAAAGTTTAAGATAGGGTCTGCCTTAACAGAGCTGGGGTAGTCCACCATAAAATTAGGGGCTAGGCCCAGATCTGAGACATATTCAAGGAGATGCTAATATAAGAGCACACGTCCCTTGGGATTAGGGAACTTGAATGAATTAGCAATTGCATGTGATGCATATGGAATGGGATTCCAACTATGACTTACTATTATGACTTGACTCATAAAATTGGGTGTTGTAATAGACTAGTTATAGATGCTACCTACTAGGAAAGTTAGCTGGGCTAAAATTCAAGAATTCAATAGAATGGGCTATTGTAAATTTCGAAGAAAATAGTAGGAAAACGTATTTAATTAAAAGTCCTCATATTAAATACATGTACTTAAACTAATGTCTAAACACTTTTCTTTTCTTATATCTTAGGTTGAAAATGGCTTCCAATTTTAATCTCCATATGTTACTTGACACCAAATTGAATAGCTCAAACTATTCTGATTGGTTCCGAGCAGTGAGAATAGTTCTCAGATCTGAGGGAATTGCTTATGTCCTAAGTGAAATTTTCCCTGTAGAACCTGATGTTGAGGATCATGTGGAACATGATGCCTGGTTGAAGCATAGGAAAGATCGTGAGACTGCCATATGTATTATGTTGGGGTCTATGAATCCTGAGCTTCAGAAATAACATGAGAACATGCCCTTGGAGGATATGGTTCTCCATCTTGAAGGACTCTTTTCGGAGAGGGAGAGGGCAGAGAGGTATGAGACCTCTAAGCTCCTTTTCGGGACTAATATGCAGGCTGGCACCTCTGCCTCTCAGCATGTACTGAAACTCTTGGGATACCTTGAGAAGCTGAATCGATTAGGATTCGAGATGAATCATCACTTGAGCATTGACCTTATGTTGATGTCCTTAACAGATAGTTACTCAGGCTTCGTGACTAATTATTACATGAACAGGATTAATTCAACTATCCCTGAATTAATCAACATGCTGAAAATAGTAGAACCTCAGATCAAGAAGGATCAGAAACCTCTACTGTTGGTTGAAAAAGGCAAGGCTTCTAAGAAGAAGAAGCAGGCATTGGGTGCCAAAAAAAGAATCAGTAAGAAGAAGAATGAAAAGAAGGCATCTAAGTATGTCTGCTTCCAATGTAGGAAATCGGGACATTGGAAGAGGGATTGCAAAGCTCCTGCTTCTGAGCATTTAAAGAAGAAGCCTATAGAAGCATCTACTTCAGGTATGTTTGTAATTGAAAACTTTGCTAGTTTTCTACGAGAATCCACTTGGGTATTGGATACTGGTTGTGGGTCTCATATCTGTACTTCTGTTCAGGGACTAAGGAACTGTAGAAAACTTGCAAAAGGGGAGATGGACCTACGCATAGGAAATGGAGCCAGAGTTGCTGCATTAGCCGTAGGGAGCTTTAGTCATGTTTTGCCAAGTGGACTTGTTTTAGTTTTGAATAATTGTTACTACATTCCAAGTGTTACTAAGAATATTGTATCTGTTGCATGTTTAACAGCAGAAGAATTTGAAATTTTATTTTTGAATAATAATTGTCACATTCGTTTGAATAATATTCTTTATGGTTATAGAATGTTAAAAGGTGGCATTTATATTCTTGATACTAAAACAGAAGTTTTCAATATAAACAATGTGAAGAAAGTTAAATTAGATAATGAGAATTCCTTCTACTTATGGCATTGCCATTTAGGCCACATAAATAAGGATCGCTTAACCAAGTTGCATAAGTGTGGAGACTTGGGCCCAATAGACTTGGAGTCTTATGGTGATTGCGAACCTTGTTTAAAAGGAAAAATGATAAAGTTACCCATTAAAGGAAAGGGTGAACGAGCGACGAGTACATTAGAACTTATACACACTGATGTGTGTGATCTAATGAGTGTCCAGGCACTAGGAGGATACTCCTACTTTATAACCTTTATTGATGATTACTCACGATACGATTATTTGTGCTTGATGAAGCACAAGTCTAAAAGTTTTGAAAAATTCAAACTATTTAGAGCTAAAGTAGAGAAACAGCTTAAGAAAAGTATTAAAACACTTCAATCGGATCGAGGTGGAGAATACTTAAGTTAGGAGTTTCAGGATTATCTAAAGGAAAATAAGATAGTTCCCCAGTGGACCCCTCCTTATACACCCCAATATAATGGAGTGTCAGAAAGGAGGAATATGACTTTATTAGATATGGTCAGGTCTACGATAAGCCATGCAGTTTTTAGTAAATCCTTTTAGGGATATGCACTAGAGAGCACGGTTTATGTCTTAAACAGAGTGCCCTCTAAATCAGTTGATTTTACACCTTATGAAAGATGGTGTAACAAAAAGCCATCTCTAAGTCACTTAAGAGTATGGGGTTATCCTGCCATGGTAAAGAGGATAGCGTCAGATAAGCTAAATGCCAAGGCTGACAAATGTCTGTTCATTGGATATCCAAAGGAAAAAATTAGATATCTGTTTTACCAACCAGAAGCACAAAAGGTATTTGTGTCTCGGAATGCTCACTTTTTAGAAAAGGAATACTTACTTGCAAAAGTTAGTGGGAGAAATATTGAACTAGAAGTTCATGAGAAAGAAATAGACAATCAACTAATTGACCCCGTGCTAGATACACAAGAGAGTGTGATCCAAGAATAACCTATCGAAACACAATCATTGCAAAGATCAGGTCGTGTTAATAAGGGTCCCGATAGATATGGGTTTATCATCACTAATGATAAGGAACTATATCTTATGGAAGATGATGAACCAAAGACATATGATGAGGCAATGAAAAGCTCAAATTCTGATAAATGGCAAAAGGCCATAAAATCAGAAATAGATTCCATGTACGAGAACCAAGTTTGGAATTTGGTTGATGTACCCTAAGAGGTTAGACTAATTGGGTGTAAATGGGTCTTTAAGAAGAAGACAGACATGGACGGTAATGTAATTACCTATAAAGCAAGGTTGGTTGCAAAAGGTTATAGTCAACGGGAAGGTATTGACTATGATGAAACCTTCTCACCAGTAGCCATGCTTAAATCCATAAGGATACTCCTTGCCATTGCTGCTTATTACGATTATGAGATCTGGCAGATGGATGTAAAAACAGCATTCCTGAATAGGGATTTAGACCGGGATGTGTATATGATACAACCTGAGGGTTTTACATCTCAGAATGGCTCGAAGGTATACAAGCTACAAAGATCCATTTATGGACTTAAGCAGGCATCCAGGAGTTAGAATATAAGGTTTAATCAGACAATTCGGGAACTGGATTTCTGCCCAAATGCAAATGACCCTTGTGTTTACAAGAAGGTTAGTGGGAGTACAGTCATTTTTCTAGTATTGTATGTTGATGACATTCTGCTAATAGGAAATGACATTTCTCTTCTTCAAAACGTTAAAGTATGGTTGTCAAGATAGTTCTCCATGAAAGACCTTGGTGAAGTAGCATTTATACTAGGTATAAAGATCTACAGGGATAGATCCAAGAGGCTGTTAGATCTTTCTCAAAGTATATATATAGACAAGGTGTTGAATAGGTTCAACCTTGAGCATTCTAAGAAAGGTTATCTCCTGATGACAAAGAGGATTAACCTATCTAAGGCTGAGTGTCCGAAGACAGCCCAGGAGAGCATGCGTATGAAGGGTATACCATATGCATCCGTGATAGGATCCATCATGTATGCTATGATATATACTAGGCCGGATGTCTCTCAGGCTTTGAGCTTTACGAGCAGATATCAGTCAAATCCAGGTGAAAAGCACTGGATGGCCGTCAAGGCAATCCTTAAGTACTTGAGAAGGACTAAGGATGAGTTCTTGATTTATGGAGAAGGTGACCTCACTATCAAAGGTTACACTGACGCAAGCTTTCAATCTGATAAGGATGACTTTAAGTCTCAGTCAGGTTTTATGTATGTGTTAAATGGAGGGGCAGTATGCTGGAAGAGTTCCAAGCAAGAAACTACTGCTGATTCAACCATTAAATCTGAATACATTACTGCATGCGAAGCAGCAAAAGAAGCTGTCTAGTTAAAGGGATTTATTGGTGATCTCGGTGTGGTGCCTGAGGCTGTTGATCCAATTACTTTATATTGTGATAACAATGGTGCCATAGCTCAAGCAAAGGAACCACGGTCTCATCAGAAAAACAGACATATATCCATAAAGTATCATATAATCAGGGAGATTGTTGATGCTAAGATAATAAGATTAGAATATGTACCCATTGATCAGAACCTCGCAGATGGTTTGACAAAACCATTGACTCAAGTCAAACATGACTAGCATGTTAAAGCATATGGATTAAAATATATGGCTAATTGGCCTTAGTGCAAGTGGGAGTTTGTTGGATATGATGTATGCCCTTAAGGCAATTAGGGCGATATATCTTAATTATGTAATAGTACGAATAATTTGTTTAATTAATAAAGGCATTTAATCTTTTGTTTATATCAATATGCTTGTATATATTAAGCTTGTTAAATATATATTCATTGATGTATGCAAAAGTCCTTGACATATCATAGCATGAAGTCAGAGAAATTATAGTTGGACTATATTTTGTGGAACCTGCTTCATGTGCAATTATGATTATGTCTAAACTATCCCTAGACATAGTTTCATCAAGGAAGGATATTGATGAAACGGAAAGACTAGCATGTGGTCAACTTTCTTGGAAAGGGTCCGAGCAGTTAATCTCCTAAAGACTGAAGGTGGTGCCTTAAGTTTGACATATGGATATATCTTGGAGATATATTGGAGACCGCAGCAAGATAAACACTTGGTATAAATATCAATGTGTTAGTGTTTATCTTCATGCAATAAGCTTTACGAATGTCCTCATACTTGAGATGCTAGCTACCTTGTGCGGTACTATTGCTATACTTTGGGTCATTACTATGCACTCATTAATTTAGGGTGCTACGGGTGATTATGGGTATAGTGATGACAGCACGTTGGTAGGCTGAGTAGTCGGAAAGAATCCATCGCTCCGGATATATTAAGGAGTTGTACCTGGCCACTTGTTGAAGTGATGATTGCCATAAACCTCTGATCAGAGTATGTGTTTGATAGAAATGGTTTCTAGTCAAACACACTATGGTAAAAGGCAATATACTTCGGTAATAAGTAAATAAATGGGATAGCTTGGAGCAACCTCGCTATTAGTGGGTTAACACTTTAACCGAACCCAATAAATCAGATGGTACTAATATTAAAGAATGGAAGGAATTTATCGCACTAGATAACTATTGCATTAACCGGGATTAAGTCATAAGCATAAATGACGTTCCGAGTAATGGGGGATGGTATACCCTTGCTAGAGGCGTACTACAGTCGTTTAAGGTAATCGAGTTCTATTCACGATCTAGAGCATCGAGCCAATGGTTCCGTTAGAACAAGGGTTGGTTAAGCCTTAACAGCTCAATACTTTGGGATCCTATAAGGTCACACACATTGGACCTTCATCGGACTAAGTAAAGAACTAATAGATTTATTCTATTACGAAAATATAACATAAATAATAATTGGATTATTATTTGATTGGTTAAAATTGATTAAATCAATTTTTGATAGACCAAGGAATTTATTTTGACCGGTAACTAATTAATTAGAGTCATAAATAAATTATAATTGATTAGATCAATTTTGGTTGGACCAAGAAATTTATTTTGACTGATAACTAATTTATTAGAGTAAAAAATAAATATTTATTTGAAAGGATTTAAAGGGGATTTTGCATTGGCGAGTTAAAACCGAAAAGTATGAAATATTTTGTATAAAGTTTGGTTGCGCGGAATACACCAAAAGGTGCGCGAACACTGCTGGGCAGTGTTCGCAACGGCCCATATTCATGGGCTGCACAAAGGCGGCCCATGAATGCAAGGCAAGCCCACATCCCATCCCACATCGCTAATGGGGAGCAAATTTTTGCTCCCCAGGCCTATATATAGGCTGTTCCTTCTCCTTTTAAAATACACCAAGCTCAAAACATAAATCCTAAGCAAGATAATTAATCTCTCAGGTACTTAAGCAAGTTATTTTTGTAGAGCCTGAATTTATTCGGGCACCGCTAGTTTATATTTTTGGGTGAGGCTTCTAGAGTGGTCTAGCAACTACTCGAGGCTTCTTAGTTCTTCCTCCAAGGGAAGTTTTGGTTGGTGGGGTTCGTGTGGATACTCATAGAGGCTATCCTACTATTGGAGGCTTGTGCAAGAAGGTTCTGCAAAAGCACGCTTCAACTGGTAAGTTCTTTTTCTTTCTCTTTTAATTATTAAGTGTTTTTCTTTAAGTGTTTTTAGACTTAATAATTATGCTTAGGTTATTTTTGCATGCTTAGTTTATTTTATGCTTAGGTTATAACTTAGAATTATAACATGCTTAGTATAAAATATATATGCTAGGATATAATTTAAAATTATGGTATGCCTAGTCCTTTAGCATGCTAACCTAGGTAGAGAATTATTTAGTTAAGGCTTTATTTAATTTATATGCAACTAATAGGAGTTTCTGGGGACAAGGACAAAATTTTGAATTTCCACCATGCCTCTTATGCATGTTCAATTTGACTGTTAATTTCCAACAATTTAAAGGATTGGATTACATACCTCAAAATAGCTTATATAATTTTCTACTACTCGAAATAGCTTATAATTAGTTTTTTAATTGCTACAAATAGAACTAGCTTATAATTAGTTTTTTTTATTTGCTTATGTTTATAATTCGCTTATGTTCAAAAACCTAAGTGAAATTTGCTTAGGTTTTAGTAAAATTTGAAAATTAGTTGTAGCTTTAGTATAGTTAGAATAGTTATACCAAATAATATGTTAATTTAAAGGATTGGATTACATACCTCTAATTTTGGCCGTTAAATTTTTGTAAAAAAATGAAAAAAAACTAATTATAAGTTCAACATTGTCATTTACAACAATAAATTAATTGAACAAAAAATATAAAAATTAACAATTATATTTACCTTAAAATTAAATTGTGGAAGATCAAATTTGGTAGATTATAAAAAAATAGAGTGAATATTGTTTAATGGAGAGGAAGAAATATGTATGAGGTTTAAGAGAAAATTGATGAGTGAAATAAAAATGAGAGTGAAATGATATTGGGTGAGTGATGAATATTGCAGGGAAAATGGGTTGGGCAAAGGGTAAAAAACTAAATGAATGTTTTTAATTTCACCACATTTAAAGGTGAGAACAGTTGGATTTCCATCTATGGTGCGGTAGTCAAAGCATGAGGCTGGCTCGACTGCCGTAACTGTTTGAAATGAGTTGGTTAAATCTCTTTTTAAATAGGTTTGTTTAAAAATTGACTTAGTAATTCTGTTTTTAAATGAAGATATTTTTGATTAAAGTTGTGCCTCAATGGCATATATTATTTAACCCTATACTTTAAACGTATTTTTTTCCCTTGCATTTGGACTTAACTCCGTTTCATTATTATTATTAGTTGTCCTGTCACTCAAATGGTGCCTCTTTTTTCTTTGGTTGAGATGGGAAAAAGAAACTCTGATTAATTTTTTTTGTGCGTTATGTTATTACAACATAGATAAATCTTAATTTGATAATCAAAAACTACTTGAAATATATATTTTGCTTTAAAAAATTTTCTAGTAGAATTCAATTGTAAGATTACATTTTAATGGCGAATTTGGCTGTGAGTTTTTGCGGCTTTTTTTGAGCAGCTTTTCTAAAAAGCTCTATTTTCAAGTTTTTTTTAAAGCTGCAGATTTGATTTTGGAAAAATAAATCAGACAATTCCTAATTAATTAGTATGAAAGATTAAAATGTGTTGTTCAAATCCAAAATATGTAGTACTATTAAAAGTTTTTGTGGACAACTTATTTTGAAAGCAGCTCAAACAACAATGTCAAACTGGCCCTAATTGATTTAAGTGCAAACAAAAAAATTTCTCTAATTTTAAAAAGTCCATTTCTTTTATCTTAGGAATGGCTCCCACGGAAAGTATGGCATGCCACTCAAAGAGGTCATAGTATGCATTGTTATGCTTGTAGCAATACTGTTGAGTCCATACGAGAATGGCCTTATTCCAAGATTTGCCAGCAAAGCAGCCTTGAATGAACCGACCTTGATCAGCTCCATAGGGTTGATGATTTCAACAGTAGCCTGGTTAAGCAACATCGTTTCAAGCAACCAAACCAACACAAGCAGACGGAGGAAGGTAGGATGATCTTAGAGCGGGGAAAACTTCGGTTGGCTTCATACATGAAGTGAAGTCCGAGTATCATTAGGTATAACTTGTTGATGTTTTGTTTAACTGTTTGGTTATTTCGCTTCAACTCTTAGTAATTTTTAGGAGCTGATACTGCTTTTTCTATAGCTTAGTAGGTTGATTTCATGTGAATGTTTAGGATTCTATCATATTTGCTCTAGTTTTTGTTATTAGATGTTACCTTAAATTATGAATGCTATTGTGGTGAATATATTCTACTTTTCAGGTTCATATGCTTTTTCTGCTTATTACTTTGCTGAGAGAATATTATAAAATCAATACTCAAATTTGCTGTTGATAGTGTTTTCCATTGTTGTTAAAGGCATGCCTCGCCGTACGTCGGGCCTCGGGGACACTTTATTCTTTAGGATTTTAACTTCCTTTTAATATGTGTAGTTCATTTATTTTTAAGATTATCAATATAATTCAAGGTTAGATACTCCTGATTCAAATCCTATTATAGTATTATGGCTAGATAAATTCATGACTTGTATGTGTACATCTAAAAATTCTTTTTCCCGTACTTTTATTGCATTTGACTTCACTTTCCAAGCAAATATTTATAGCGTTTTCATAATTTCCTTGTAATAATACTGAAAATTGCAGTTTCGTACATGTTGAAAAATGAATTTCATCTTTGTTTTATTGTAATTCCGAGGGCTGTCTTTCGACTAGATCTATTCTCACGCCTTCCCTTTCATTTCTTTGGTTGCTCTTGTACTTATTAGTAGGTTCTGATTGGGAGCAAGTTTGTAAGAATTATAAAGGAAAGGAAATGAAATGGTAGAAATATAAAGGATGATATTTGATAGAAACATAAAGAATGGTGCAATGTTATTTTTGGGAGGAATGGATGATTTTTTAAAGTAAAATGGATATTAAATTACTCAAATATCCCTCAAAATAAAATATTTATTAGATAAAATAATAAGAGAAGGGGTAAATGTGTTATTTTAAAATACCTTCCCTTCAAATCCCATCAAATTGGTAGGATCAAATACAGGGAAAGTAGTTGTAAATGAGGGGAGACAACTCCTTCCATTTATGACCCATTTCTATGAATTCCTCTTTCCAATCATAGTAACCCATTTCCCCTCCCTTACCATTCCTTCAAATTCACCCTCTCGGAGTGTTTTTTGTTTACCTCATTCTAAAGTTGGATCCCTAGATAAAATCTAGGGCTTTACTATCAATGTATTGCTAATTTGAAGAAAATGAGATTTGGTGTGAAAAATAGGGTGTGGGATTTGATTTGCCATGGACAAACCTTCTTGATATTCTGCAATTGAGTAGACCCATCATTACCATGTAACGTTAAGAAATATTTTTTTTATATATAAAATTTTTAATGAGAAGAGAATGGTGGTATTAAATCATGGGAAAGTAACAAAAACTTATTTCAATATTTTTTCGTATTTAACAAAATAAAGTATAAGCCTACATTTTGAAGAGAAGTTAGAGATGCTTTAAGCAAATTAAACCAAGTGAATAAGATTGTTATATTTAACAAAAGTTTATTTTGTGGCCTTGTGTTAGAACTCAATTGGCATCTCCTCGAGTCTGGTATACATGTTACCCGTTTGATCAATATGTAATGTAATTTATTACCTTTTTTTCTGTTAGATGTGAATTATGCATAATAAAGGTAATACAAATTCTGCGGTATATGACTAATAATGTATAAATTTGTAAAATGCGTAGACCAATTGAGTAATAATTACATAGTATATTGATCAAATAGATAACAACTTGTATAATTAGAGATCAAAAGATTACAAGATGTAAAGTTTGAGGATAAAATGGGTGATGGTAACACGTAGGCTCAAATCTACAAAGTTTTCTTTTCAATGAAAATCTACAAAGTTATTACTCTTACCTTTACCAAAAGCACAATATAGCCCATGATACATAATCAAACCCCCCGTAAAAACTCTCATAAGCCATGACTTGTAGCAGAAGCTCCCAATTTCATTACACAGTATCACCATATGTACAGCCCACTAAATTATGTTGGGCATCTTTTTGAATAATTAATATACATCATTTTTTCATAAATCAAATAAAATCCTAAATGAATAGGTAAATCATGCCCTCAACAAAATTTGATTGAAAAAGATAATCATGTAATTTGTAACACAATTGGTGTGCTTACTTAGCCAGGTATTTATAAAATTTCATATAATAAAACAAAAATATAAAGATGATCATGATGTATAAGTTTGGTTGGGACCATTATGCATATATTTCAGAACTTTGGTTGTTATTAAGTTATTAAATAAGTAATGGGCCAACAATAAATAATAATTCATGTGACTGAAAATGTGACATTTGTTTTTTAATTGGAACAAGTAGATAAAATGGGGTTGGGATTCTTATCATAATGTGTTGGAATGAAGGGGATGATACTTCCTACTCCTATCCAATTATATGTCCCCCTTTTTTGGTCCCTCTTATATTTTGTCTTTATTTCAACTCTCACGATATTCTTTTAATGTTCATGCTTTATACTCGACTAACAACTATTCATTTATTTTTATTTTCATTATTTACCATATTCAAGTTCTTTTGTTTAATTATCCTTCGAACAAGTTTAACCATTTTCCATTTTAAACAAAAAAATCAATATGAAAAATAGACCAATCAGACTATTTTTTATATAATATTTTTTAAAATGAAAATTTACTAAAAAAGATTCTTTATTTCAGAAAATGATTATAACATTAAAAAAATAGGTTATGCAAATATACAAGTTCCACCACCACTCACTTCTCTTTTTATTACAATTATTAGTTACAGTTCAAGCAGACAAGTTAACTATAAACAGTTGAATAGTTACACGTGCCGATTATTATTGTTTAATGAAATTTGACTTTTTCTTAGCATTAACAAATTCTAACTTCATCATTTTTGTCAGACAGGTCAATTTTAAAAAAAAACAGATAAATTGGAGAATTCAATTGAGACTAGAATCATACAAGATTCACCTCTCAATTCTGTTTTCACCATATTTTTGTTCGACTTTAATATTGTTTTGATATCTTCCCTGTTGAATTGGTTTACCTATTTATTTTTTTTTATTTAATATCTTAATTTTTTTATTCAATGTATGGATAAATCGTTAAATAAGTAGATATAAAATCCGTAAGACTCGACATAAACTATAAATTTAATACCAGAAAAATATTTAAATTATAAAATATGATTCAAAAGCTATTTAAGTTATTTTGTTCTCCCATTTTCATTTTTTTACTGTTATTAGATTGGTTGAAAGCTTTTTTATTGAAATTTTTCTCATAAAAATTAAGTTGGTAGTGTTTTTAGTTACATTAAAAACAAAAGGAAACTTAAGTGCCACTAGTAACATCAAACAATATTCAGAGTAACAAATAACATTCAATAACATATGGCTATAAATAGACATAAATGGACGATTACCAGAAATTAAAAATGAGATATTATTGAAGTGGGAAATGTGAGGCTTGAATCTATTCCCTATTATAATAGAGTTTTAATCAATGTTATTAAAATCGTACCAGATATTATATTAATGAAGCGAGTGGTATAACATACTATCGGTATTATTAATGGTAGAACCGATATAGTTAATTTTTTAATAAAATAAATAGTTTTATAATTTATAATATATAAAACTTAAATCTTAAACGTTAAAAAGCAAAATGAACACAAAATATGATTTTAAAATACATTAATTATATTGGCACAAAATCCGATTACAAGTCCGGTGATATTGTCCTGAAAGCAAATGTAATCAAATATATGCTTTTTCTTGGAAATGAAAACAAACTAAATAAATTAATCACTTATTTCAAAATATAATTCACTTTTTTTTAATTAATCGCTGCCATCCTCTACCACATGTCTGTAGTCCCAATGCATGCATCTTCCCAATACCATTATTTCTTCCTCGTTTCTTCACCACCGTTTCCTACTTCCCTCTCTATCTCCTCACATTTTTTTTTAACTTGCAACCGTGGCACGGGCCGCCGGTTTTGTTTGATTCCTAAACAGCTGGCAAATGTTGCCACCCTATACAGTTGGACCCAACTGGTGGGCCCCACAGTTAATTGCGTTTAATTTAATAATTACTTAATTAACTGCCTCCTCTCTTTCTCCGTCCCCCGATTATTTTAACCTAAAAAAATCCAGCCTCTTTCCACTCTTTATTCCTTTCCTTGTTTTTCTTATTCCAGAGAAAAAAATAACCCTCCTCTGATCATTGGTTTCCTGATAATCATCAGGTTCATTTGACTGCAACGTAGAAAATGAGAGAGGTGATTAGCATACATATTGGACAGGCAGGTATCCAGGTTGGAAATTCATGCTGGGAGCTCTACTGCCTCGAACATGGTATTCAGCCTGATGGAATGATGCCTAGGTCTTTTTCTAACCCCTTTTTTTGCCTTTTTGGCTTTTGTATTTTCGCTTTTTACGTTTACGAGGCAACTGGATTGTTCTGATTTAACAGGATTGGCTTGTATCGTTTCGAATATATGTTTTCCGTTCAGCTGTTGTGATTATTTCTCGCAATCGATGCGCTTCATTCGCGTAATTTTTATAACATGAATATAAGAGGCTAGGTTGAATTTTGTGCAATTTAATCACGTTAATTTTGGAACACAGGAGACGAGGAATATAAAAATCGAAATCTAATGCTTACAAGTTGAAATTTCGTTTTCTTCTTGAGACCTGGTTTTGAATTTCGTGAGAGAAATTCGATGAGTCTAGGATTGTAAATACTATTGAGGTAGAGTACTATTTAATTCTGGTAATACGGAAGAAGATAGGATTTTCTTCCATCTATGTTCTGTTTATTTGCCATTGTTAATGTATATAAATGCCCTTGTTTTCATGAATCTTTCGTTTTCTTCATTGAACCAAATGATGCCAGTGCTGTCATACAATGTTATTTCTAGTTTCTTTGTGCTTAAAGAATAGGATTAGGGATTCAAAACGAGTTCAGAAATTTATGTTTAGTTGTAAATAAGTATGGATCTCTTTTTTTCCCTTGCTTGATTTTCTGGTGTTGGAAAATTCTCCTTCATTCTGTTTATCACTTCCTGATCGGTGAATATCTTTTTTTGCAGTGACACCTCTATTGGTTCTGAACATGATTCCTTCAACACATTCTTCAGCGAGACCGGCTCTGGCAAGCATGTCCCAAGAGCTATATTTGTTGATCTAGAGCCCACTGTCATAGATGAAGTTAGAACTGGGACTTACAGACAACTTTTTCACCCTGAACAACTTATTACAGGCAAGGAAGATGCTGCTAACAACTTTGCAAGAGGACATTATACCGGTATTTGAATTAATGCTGCAATTTTAATTAGAAGTCTTATTCTTGTCATGTGCACTGGATAAGAAGTTCCTTTCTGTTTTGAATACTGCAGTTGGGAGAGAAATTGTTGATCTATGCCTTGACCGAGTGAGGAAGTTGGCCGACAATTGCACTGGTTTGCAAGGTTTTCTGGTATTCAGTGCAGTTGGTGGTGGCACTGGCTCTGGCTTCGGCTCTCTACTATTGGAACGCTTGTCAGTTGATTATGGAAAGAAGTCGAAACTTGGCTTCACCATCTACCCTTCTCCTCAGGTATGTGGTTAGAGTATAACAGTTGTGAACAAAAACATTTTGCTGACTTATATTTTACCTTCTGCTTCTTGTAATTGTAAATAAAGCAATTTTCTTGTAAGTGCCAGGAATTAAATTAAATGAGTTCAACTAATTTGGTAGCTCGTTCATTTATATTAGTCTTTCTTCTTCAATCGACTTGCGTGAACTAATTAATCTTTTTATGCAGGTTTCTACTGCTGTTGTGGAACCTTATAATAGTGTCCTTTCGACCCATTCCCTCCTTGAACACACTGATGTGTCTGTCCTCCTCGACAATGAAGCTATCTATGATATCTGCAGGAGATCATTGGATATCGAAAGGCCAACTTACACCAATTTGAACCGCTTGATATCCCAGATAATCTCTTCTTTAACCACATCTCTGAGGTTTGATGGAGCCATTAATGTGGACGTTACAGAATTCCAAACCAATCTTGTGCCATATCCTCGCATCCATTTTATGCTTTCCTCATACGCCCCTGTGATATCAGCTGCAAAGGCTTACCACGAACAACTATCAGTTCCTGAGATCACAAGTGCTGTGTTTGAACCCTCTAGTATGATGGCCAAATGTGATCCAAGGCACGGGAAGTATATGGCTTGCTGTTTGATGTATCGGGGAGATGTTGTGCCAAAGGACGTTAATTCCGCTGTTGCCACTATTAAGACGAAGAGGACAGTTCAGTTTGTTGACTGGTGAGTCAACTTTTGGTTTCTTAATAAACGAGAATTAAGTTACTTGATAGCCATAGTTGGCAAAGGCGCGCCTTGGGAAGGACACGGCCCTCGGCGCCTGGCCATAGTTTATGCGATGTGGTGTCCTTGACGCACCTCAGGGACTCTTATTTTTCAGGGTTTTAACTTGCTTTAGGGCTAGTTTGGGATTCCTTTCTCATACTGCTTTTCTGAAAAGCTCCATTTTTAAGCCTTTTCAAGCTATTGTCCCGAAAAGTTCTGGAAATCAATAGAAAGCAGTTCCCAACTAATTAGTATTAAGAGTTAAAATCTTTTGTCCAATGTCAAAATATGTTGTTCTATCAAAAGCTTGTAAGTGGAACTTTTCGTGACAGCAACTCTAACAGCAATCCCAAACTGGCCCTCAATGTGTTGTCCATCAATTTTTAAGAGTTTTAAGAATAATTCAAGACTAGATATTCCTAATTCAGTTCCTATTAAGGCTAGATTAATTCAAGGCTAGATATTCCTAATGTGACATGTAAATTTTACACACATATGTACATCTAACAATTCTCTTAGTTCTTTTTCTAGTACTGTAATTGCATAAAATTCACTTTTCAACCAAATAATTTTGCAAATTTTTTGCGTCTAGCGTGCCTTGGACACGGGCCTCGCCTTTGGGCGCTTCTGGCCCTTTGCGCCTCTAACAACTGTGTTGATAGCTATAGCACAATTTATATCTTGTCTTTGTAATTTCAGGTGTCCAACGGGATTCAAGTGTGGCATTAACTACCAGCCACCAACTGTAGTACCTGGAGGGGATCTTGCTAAGGTGCAGCGAGCAGTTTGTATGATAAGCAATAATACGGCTGTAGCTGAGGTTTTCTCCCGGATTGACCACAAATTTGACCTTATGTATGCAAAACGAGCATTTGTACACTGGTATGTCGGTGAAGGCATGGAGGAGGGTGAATTTTCCGAAGCACGGGAAGATCTTGCTGCTCTTGAGAAAGACTATGAGGAAGTTGGCGCTGAAGGAGGTGAAGATGAAGATGAAGGCGAAGATTATTGAAGTAATTCTTTGTGAGGCATTAGCAACTGTATGTCTATTCGCTTTCCTATTATCTCTTGTTTGTTTTCTGTCTGTATTGTAGAGAAAGCTATCTGTGTTTTTTTATTAATGAATTGAATTCCACTGTACTTTGGGTCTGAATCTGATGTTTCAGGAGTATTTTTTTAAATGTGTCATTTTAATCTTGTGCATTGAGTTATTGCATGGTTTGAAAATATACAGTTTTCTTGTTTCTAGTAAAGGTTTTAATTTCAAGAAGATAATTCCCTCTTAGTTCAACCGTCTGAAGTATATTCTACAGGGAAAACTTGTTCATGGTTCGAAATTTATTTTGGAATCTCGATATAGTTTTGATCTTTATGTGTAACTGGTATTTTATCATTGCAATTCGTCTGTCAGTTATGGACAAAAGTGACAGACGAATTTGATTAATATATCGGTGGGAGATCCCATAGAGCTTTGATAGAATCATGAGAGTGTCCATATAATCTTGCACGCCGGTTTATGGCATATGAAAATGCTGATATTTGTCTTTCAACCTTGAAACTTTCTGTGAACTTCATATCAGATGTCTCAGGCAATGATAGATAATCTAGCTTTTGTTGAGTAAATTGAAACCTATAAAACCCTGGTTTGCCGAATTGAGGCAGGCAATTGTCAGGATACCAACAAAGTTATTGTTGGTGTTTGCCCTGTTTCTCGCCTTGAATTTGCTTGTTTTTGTTCATTGGAACACTGGATTTCTTATGTTGCTGGAACTGAACTTCCTTCAAAACTATTGGCAATCTGCATATGAAATGCAATATCGTTATCCCTCTCGAAGGGAGTTGATTACTAGTGGATTAAAGCTTAGATTTGTGAGAACTTGGTTGGGTTATTGCCAAGTTTCACATTTGATCTAGTCATGGAGCTTAGGTTAGAAGTTAGATATAAGAATTAAAGACAATAAGAGAAGGATACTTTTAGGTGTAAAAATTTTAATGTGAAGGTTTCTCTGCATCGGAAGGAGTTGATCACTATTGAATTAAAGCTTAGAGTAGGATACTCTAAGGAGTAGATGTAGGTGAGACCGCCAAACAACGATAAAACACTTTGATTTTCTCTTTCCCTTACCTATTTTTATAAATTCATTTGAATATTTATTTTAAGTATTATTAATTCTTGTTAAATTTGATATAAATTGCTCGTTATTTTCGAAAGCAAATATAATTCGCAAAAAGGAATCAATCATCCATTTGATTTCTAATCATCCTCAGAAGGGATCCATCAAATAATAATAATAATAGCAAATTATAGAATGAACGGAGTTCTAATTTTGAAGGAGATGTATTTAATTTCGTCATTTTAAATAAACTAACTGAAATTCAAATGAACTAAATTCAATCTAATTTATAATTGGAGTGAACCACGAAACTAGAATTACGGTGGAAATAACATAACATGGTCTAATTATTGTGCATGTTGATTATTTCATGGTTCTTTTTACAAATAAATTGCAATATTTATAAATTCCATCAACTTTTCAAATGAATTCAATCAAATTAATATGATACATTCTTTCCAATTCAATTCAATTTATTATAATACGAAATACATAAATGTGATGTATAAAATAAAGGGAAATTATTAAAAATATATATTTTTTATTAAAATATTTATAAAATTGATCATTAAGTTAAACTATTTATATATATATATATATATTGTCCAATTATAAATAATTTATAAATTAATAAAAATAAGAGAAAATAATTACATGAATACGGTCTGACCAGATAACTACTAGGCGATTACCAAATATTTATCAGATAAATACCAGACGATTACTAGACGATTGCCATATATTTACCAGATAAATACCAGACCGTATTTTTGTAATTATTTACCCATGTTTTTGTAAACTTGAAAATTATTTATGACATCATCAAATTATTTTAGTTTTTTATGAGATTTTTGTAAGAACCCCTAAAATAAATCTAAATTAAATATTTTCTTAATTTTAAGTAGACATGTTCGTGGCCCGCTCAAGCTCGCAATGCAATGGTCGGATTTGGGAGATGATTTTTTTAATCTTGCTTAGCCCGACTTGAAACAGTTAAAGCATGTAAGGTATATGAGTTGGGATTGAGAATAATCTCAAATTCCAATAGGCTGCTCAGCTGACATTCTTTATCTACAAAAATAATTTTTATACATATAATGTAATATTTTTAATTCTTGAGTTAATAAAATGCAAAAATTGTAGTTAAAAAAATGTTTGGCACCAATCATATTTGTAAAAGTTTAATTTTATATTATTCGAATAAAAAAATTATTATAATTTAGTATATTTTATAATAAAAACATATACTTTATTGGGTAAACCCGAATCTACCCTAACCCAATTAGAGCCTGAACTCGAGAAATATTTTAAGTAGGTTGAGACGGATTTAGAATGAGCATTCGTAGAAAAAGGTCTGCTAGGTCTGACCCGAACCTGTTTCAAATCGAACAGGTTTAATTCCAATTACATTATTTGGAATTTCATGGATGATTTTGATTCCTACTTATATAATAATTTGACAAATACGAATGTAATGATAAGTTCTGTTGAACGTATAGTTCATTTTTTTACTTATTAGTTCGTATTTCAAGTTTCATTTCACATGTTCCCAAAAAGTAACATCAAAATAAACATGTACCCAATTTCTTGAAAACTGTAATCAACTAGATAGTTGTCAATTTTATTTTATTTTTTTTAAAATGCGGTCTTGTAATTACCAACGAAATGTAGTTTAGTTAACAATTTAAATTAAATAAGTTAAAAAAAAATAAGGTTCGAATTTCATTAAATATACTGTAAGTAAATATTAAAAAAAACATAAATTTTACAATAATATTTTATAAAGTAAGAATACAAAAAGAGTTATTAATGTATATTGGGAATGAAAGACGAACACAAACACAACAAACATCTTTTTCAAAGGAGCTGAAGCTTTTCACTTCTCAGAATCTGAATGAGTTCCGATTATGGAAATTTATATTTAAAAATATAATCAATTAAACAAAAACAAATTTCAGAGTTATTAAAAAATATCACAGAAGCTTCTTGCTTTCTTCTTTCCGATTTGATTTTCCGTTTTCTTCATCCAAATTACCTTCCAAATCTAATCGATTCTTTTCTTCTCAATTGGATTCCTGATTCCCAAATCCTGCGGGAACTCTGTACACTGCAAATTTGGACTTTCTTTCTTCAATTTCTATTGCTTCAGCTATTTTCTTTGCCTTGAGATCTGTTTGCTGTTCAGCCCTACAGTCTTTTGACTTTACAGGTAACCTATATATGCGATTACATCATTTTTACTTTCTTTTTTTTGTTTGTGTTTGGCGATTTGATGGAATTGGACTTGTTCTGCATTGGGTATATAGGGTTCATGATTTTCTCAGCTGTTTTGAATACCCTAGCCTACTCTAGTGTGGTATGAACAAAGATGGTTTTCAAATCGAAGATAAAATGGATTGCTTTGTTGGTACTCATACTCTCTACGGGATCTCTAGTTATTCATCTTTCCATTACCAAGTTTTCCACCTCTACTGTGCTAAACTACCCTAAGAAGGGCGGCAGTCTCCATTTCCCTCCTTTTTCAGATAAGCCGGTCAGTCAATTTGCATTCATTTTATTGCATGTTCACTTTCTGGATGTCTTCCTAAATACTGATTGTTTTCATTTTGGCTATATGTTGTTGGTGATGTTGCAGAGTGTGAGATATGTTAGAAATGCTAGGTTATGGGGTGCTGTGAAGCCTTTACAGTCATTGCAGCCTTATGCCAACCCAAGAAACAGCTATGCTGGTGATATTTCTGCTGATGCTCCTTTCATTTAGTTTTCTTATTGTGTTTTCTGTGCATTCTGCATTTTGTGTCCTGGACACTAATTACCTCATATTGATAGCTTTTGTCTGAAATCATTCCATTTAATTTAGCAGTAATCATGTGCTACTGTTTACAGTGATATAGACAGGTTTACGTGAATAAGTTATGTTAGTGGTTACTATGCTTGATAACTGTTTAGGAACTTCTTGTTGGGGATATGTTAGTCATGGATGGAATCCAACTCAATCACAATGCTATTTTAAGGTTGTTGCTTGAATGTGCCTAAGTTCATAACTCTAGGTTCTCATTAATTGTAACGACAATGTGAATATTATACTCAAATTTTTCATTCTTAACTTAACTCTAGGCATTTGGGGTAATGTTGTTTTGTACTCCTATTTCTAATAATGAGTGAAAATATTGTGGTCATTTGTAGTAGTTTTTTTTTTCTGAAGTCCTTACGAGGTGTGACTACTTCCGTTACCATGTTGATGTTCCAATAAAATAATGCCTATTCTTGAAGAAGCTTTGTGATCAAATGTTTAGCTGTTAGGAATTGTGTTCTTGAATGCATGATTTGCTTAAGCATTTGACACTTAACATAGTGCTTTGGTGATTATTTAAATTTCAAACTACCCCTGAGGTATAAGGAGTCCAAAATGTCCCCATTGAGCATGCTTCCGGCCAACCATGGTGTGCTATGCACTTTATCTATTCTGTTCTTGAGACAGTTGTCATTGTTGGAAATTTATCAATGCAAAAATATTATTATTATCATGCTGCTGGAGCTTTATTTTTGGTTATCAAGTCCTTAAATTTCTCTATAAGGTTACATTTAGTACATTTTATGCTGCCAGTGTTTGAGAAGCATCAATGCTACTTAGGAGGTGAAATTCACAGCTCAATAATATAAAATACAATCAAACAGTTAAAGGACTTAGTAGTGCATTTTAAATTTCGAATATCAGGAAACTTCATTATAGTGTTCAAGTTGGAGGCACAATTCATTACATTTAATTAAAGATGGCTCTTCTTGTGATCTTATGTTTTTTTGGCAAACTGATGAGCTTTATCTGAATTTCCTAAGTTCCTTTTTTGTTTGCCTTTTGCAGTTCGCAAGGAAAAAAATAATGGCTTCATTTACGCTAAAATTTTTGGTGGATTTGAGAGGATAAGATCTGTGGTATGATTTATCTGATGCATAAGTGTCACTTGAGTTTAATTTCCAGTGGGAGTTTATAACCTATTTGTTAATTTTCTAGATATGTGATCTTGTCACCATATCCAGGCTTCTCAATGCTACTCTTGTCATTCCAGAGATTCAGGAAAGTCTTCAATCAAAAGGCATTAGGTATTTCATGCCCCTAATTTGACAATTCATATCAATTTGTAGCTTAAGCTCATGGTTTTTTGCTTCTTTGTTTCCCCTCCTTTTCTCTGGATATTATACAGTTCCAAGTTCAAGAGTTTTTCCTATATTTATGATGAAGAGCAGTTCATTGCATCACTTAAGACTGATATTGTCATTGTGAAGAACCTTCCACCAAATTTCAAGGCAGCTAGGAGAAGAAATGAGTTACCAACATTTAAGCCCAAAAGCACTGCTTCTGTAAATTATTATATTAAAGATATTCTGCCTAAGTTAAGGAAATCCAAGGTTATTGGACTGGTGGTTGCTGATGGGGGATGCTTGCAGGTAGTTAAATGTTTTTGTTTTGTATACATTAAGTTGTTACTACAAAAACAACTTTTCCATCATAAAGATCATGTCTTTAATAAGTAAAATGGTCATGCAGGCTTTCCTGTTGATTAAATACAACTTTAAACTCACATATTAAGAAATTAGTTCTTCAAACTAGAAAAGTAATCTGATTTGTTTATCTATTGCTAGATTGCAGTACTGAAGCTAAGAGGTAACACATCCTAAGAGAGTTACTGTGCTAGCCCTACTTTGGATTGTGGTTGGGTTTTAATTTAAGAGATACTGCGGTTTATGTTTTAATGATATTGATAATAATATGCCTAGATGAGTTTATTGTTGTGCTAGATATTTATGTGCTATATTACAAATCAAATTATGATATAGAATTATGCAATAAGTCTCTTTTTTAGGGACATGTATCCGATATTTTATTGTCTTAATAATTATTTGTGAAACTATTTGGCCCCTGCTGGCACATTTCTCAGAAGATCTTTATAGTGTTTGGTCTGATAACTTTGGTAGGATAGATAACTTGTGATTTATGAATTTATCTCTCTAGTATTGTTTTTAAAAAAAAATGCACTTACGCTTACATCAAATAGAAACATTCCCACCCACCTCAGATGTGACTCGAACCTGAGACCTCTAGAGATCACAAATTCAGTCTTAACCTCTAGGCTAAGACATTGGTGACTAACATGTCTCTTTAGTTAACCCTTCAGACATTTGGTGTTTTCTAGTGTTGACATTTCTTCATCCATTGATGAACTTACACATGTTGTAATGGTGATTGACCTTTTTGTAATATTCTCAAAGTAAGTTGTTTGCTTGACAGCAAATTCTTCCACCTAGCATGTATGAGTTTCAACGGCTCAGATGTCGAGTTGCTTTTCATGCTCTTCAATTTCGCCCAGAAATTCAAGTTCTCGGTCACCAGATGGTTGAGAGGTACAATCTCTATAGCCCTTCTTTCTGCCAGAATCTTAACGAAAAAGACAATTGAAATACGGGGATATGCAATTTGTATTTTGTTTTTACGAGGGAAAACTAAAGAGACCCTCACCAATCTTGAACACAAAGATCCTTTCCATTGCAAGTGTAACATGTAATATAAACATCAAAATAGCAGTTATTTTGGTGGTCACTTTGGCCACTTCAGCAAATATTCGCATGCAGATTTTATACTCTTGTTTTCCTTTTTTTACCCCTGCAGGTTAAGAGAACGGGGACAACCCTTCCTTGCATTTCATCCAGGGTTGCTGAGAGACACAATGGCATACCATGGTTGTGCTGAACTTTTTCAGGCTAGTTGTTTAAGCCTTCTCTTTGTCATTGCCAGAAATATGTGTGGCCACTTTCAATGCCTAATGATGTCATTGTAGTTTATTATTTATTATAAATTTCATGTGTTTTTCGTACAAATTGGTAATTGAATTCAGTAACTGATTCCTCAACATAAACACCCAAATAAACAATTTAAGGAAGAATGTCTTACCTTATAGCAAAAGGCGAATTTTGTGACTTTATTATGTTTTCCTAACTATACTTTATAACATTGCATTAGGATGTTCACACTGAACTTATACAATACCGAAGGGCTCAGATGATCAAGCAAGGGATTCTTAAAGAAGAGCTTAGTGTTAATTCACATATACGTAGAGATAATGGTTCATGTCCACTCATGCCAGAGGAGGTATGCTCATGGCTAAATTGTCTTATCAAGTTTTTTTTGGTCTGGAGTGTCGTTAGTGTTTTTTTTTGGTTGCCCATTTGGTTCACCGGAGCTTTGCTCCGACTACATCCAGATCTGACCCGGGTGGCGCACCTGGCTATGGTGGGTGAGTCTCCCAATGAGGATGTTTTGCATTCACTAGGACTCGAACTCGAGACCTTGCTTAAGCGATACCAAGCCACTTACCACTTGGACCAACCCTTATTGGTAGAGTGTTGTTAGTGTTAGATTATCTTCTGAGGATGCTCATGTGACTAAAATTTGTTCCTTGATTGTGTACTTACTGAATCTGTATCTTCTAGAAAAGTTAGAAGGCAATATATGTAAGGCTCCGTTCTCTTGAACTTTCTGTGAGTTGAAATAAACTAACCTTATTTCAGTGTAAATATATAACTATATAGAGCTGAACTGAACTGATTTGATTTTCAGTACAAGAGAACAAAGCCTAAATAATTACCAAGTATTCATGTGTGAATTGACACCATAATTGTCCGTCTATTTTGATACACATGTTAACAGTGAATTAAGGCAAATATATAGTAAATAATCCATATAGGTGATTATAAAATTGCAGCAAGCTCTTTATTCTTTGATATTAATGCCGGAACTTATGCAGATTGGACTTCTCCTCCGAGCAATGGGCTACCCTCCCAACACAATAGTGTACGTGGCAGGTTCTGAAGTTTTTGGCGGTCAACGTGTTCTTATCCCTCTTCGTGCCATGTTCCCTAATGTGATGGATCGCACTTCAGTATGCAGCAAACAAGAGTTATTCGACTTAGTGGGCCCCGAGACACCTTTACCTCTGAAATCTCTTAATTTACCCCCTTCCAAAAGTGAGAAAGAGCTTGAAGAAGAATGGAAGAAAGCGGGCCCTCGGCCTAGGCCTCTTCCACCTCCACCTGACCGACCCATTTATCTTCACGAGAAAGAAGGATGGTATGGCTGGATCACTGAGACTGATTCTGAACCCGAACCTGAGCCAATAGATATGAGGAATCAAGCCCACAGGTTATTATGGGATGCACTTGATTACATAGTCTCTGTGGAAGCAGATGCATTTTTCCCGGGTATTAATAATGATGGTAGTGGATGGCCTGATTTCTCGAGCTTGGTTATGGGACAGCGTTTATACGAAAGCGCTGCTACTAGAACATATCGACCAGACAGGTAAAGTTTCGTGAAACCCCTATTCTGCATTTCGGTATTACTAAGTGTTGCCGGGTTTACTTCGCGTCGCCTGAGCAAAAGACGAAATTGCCCTTAAATATAATGGCTAATTTTTTTTGACATAGCCTGTCAATAAAACCGGCCATTCTGCTGCATAGCCGGACGCAGTTTCCGGCTGTGCAGTTTCTCCCGAATTAAGTTCTAAATATATATTTTTTTTCATTTTTGACACGAATTTGTAACAATTTGTTCGAAAAACATACCCAAATTAAAGAATTAGTTAGAATTTTTTCCTTGTTTTAACATGAAATTGTAACAATTTGTTCGAAAACATACCCAAATCGAAGAATTTGGTTAAAAATGGGGGATTTTTCAGTTAAAGGGGTTTAGAGAATTTTGTAAGAACAATGGTATTTAGCCATGAGGCGCGAAAACCCTGTTGACATGCCGTTTCGGCGCAGTTAAAGAAAGTTGGAAACTCATTCTTCATATTCCGGAAACCGTTTCCTAGAAATTTCTTTAACTTTATGCCTCACTTTTGGTTCATTCTAAAACTAAACTTCCTATGCATTTATGGTGCAAGTCTCTCTCTCTCTCTCTCTCTCTCTCTCTCTCTCTCTATCTATATATATATATATATATATATATATATATATATATATATATATATATATGTTATTTTTGAATTAGAATCTTTCAAATGCTAGGTGACCTTAATGGGATGAATATGATGTGATAGGTGTTTATTATAAATATTTACGATAAAATTGTTTTATAACTAATAAATATATTTTAAGTGTAGAGTATTTTAATATTTCAATATTTTATAAAAGAATTAAATTATATTCTTGGAAGTTTTATATTTATACATATACCCCTATGTTTTTATTATTTACCTGTTTCTCCACAATTTCCGAACCTATATTTTTTAGAAATGGTGTTTCCGTGTTTCCGTTTCTGTGTCTGTTTCCGTTTCTATGCTACATAGGTATTTAGTTTAATTTTTTGGGAGACGCAAAGTAAAAGTGGGTGATGCTTAGCAATTTAATTCATTGCGTTTTGATTGGCATAAGATGAAGTTAATCTTGAAGTTCTATTGTCCTAAGTAGTTATGAGATCTTCATTTTTTATAACACTGGTTTTTGAAACAGGAAAGTTCTTGCGAAATTGTTCAACACTATTAGGGACAACATGTATCATCCGAAACATAACTGGACTCTCACAGTTCGGGAGCATCTCAACAAAAGCTTGAGCGAAGATGGCCTAATAAGGCAATCGCTTCGTTCAAAACCCATCTCGTTTCTCTCACATCCTCTCCCAGAATGCTCTTGTAGAATCTCTTCTACAGATTCTCGGACTCCTCCAATAGAGGGTAAAGACGGTCGATGTCTGTATGGCGGTGAGGATAAATGTCCAGACTGGATGCGAAGTGGACAAGAAACTACTACTACTACATTAGATACAACGGGGGTAGAAGGTAACGATTGGAGTGAGCCAGAATACGAGAATGACTCAAATCAAGAGTCTGATAACGGCAGTAAGAGTAGTCTGACTCTTTCAATAGATCAGGACGACGAGTGGGACCCCAACGACTAATACTGTATGTGAATATATATGAAAATTTGTTGCAAATCGGGACTCGTGTTTTGGAAATATCAGAAATGTGACGAGGTCCAAAATCATTTTTTTAGAAATAATTGAAATTCATTATTTTAAATTAAATTTGAGGATACCATGAGTTCCAAACAGGGGGAGAGACAGGATTTTTTTTCTCTCTGTTAAAGCCACAGCAACAAGGATGATGCAGTTTTAGAGTAGATGAATCCGACGTGGAAGTGAAGATGCATTATCAAAGGAAAGGTTTCATTTAGAGGTTAGCAGGTTTCATCTAGGCCCACTTGTTTTTTTTGATATATATAGATCTTGACACTATGAAGCTGATTTATTTTGATATATTTTAACGATTTGTTTGTTCTTTTTGAGCCCAACTTTTGGGCTAGTGTAAAGTTCCCAAAGAAATGAAGCAATGAAAGAGTTTTTTTTTTTTTTTTTTATGTTAGTTTATAGTTTATACACTCCTTCGATGTTATAGTTTATACATTACTTTCCATTTTATGTTTATGGGCACCAGTGAGATTGATTTTTTTTTTTTTCGTTGCAGATTGAAGGGTGTGTATCTAAAATAAAACAGAGTTGGATGAACTAAAACTCTGCATTTGGATCCCCCAATCAAGAATATATTTACAATTTTTACAACAGTATTTTAATGGTATATATCTATCAAAAATCCAAAATGCTTCATCCCACTTCATCCTTTCCCACAAGGTGTAGCTTAGTAAGTTGATTATGTGAGACGAGGATCTCACTAGATACATTTTTAGAGGCAACTCGAGCAAGGCTATCTTAATTAAAAATATCCGTCAATTATATCAAAAAAAAAATACAGCTTTGCTTGTGCTATAAATAGGCTGAATGTAGTAAAAAATGATTTGACATTCAAGATTCTCATAAATTTTCAACTTCACTCACAAGAAAAGCACGCAATTAATTTTTTTAATAAAAGAACATGATAACCTCCCAGCAATGGAAAAATAGAGAAAATAAAGAATAATAGCTGTCTTGAATACAATGATGCAATGGCATGAAATGAAGTGACAGGAACTGAACTCATATAGCGAAACAGCAAAGGACACCTCAATGAATATGTAATATTTTAAAAAAATTATACAAACATGGAAGAGTGAGAACTAGGCACCCTTGTTGTTACTCCACGGTTTGATCACAGCAACGACGATGATGACGACAATAATAAGAAGGATAAGGATAGCAATACACATCCATTTCCTCGAATTCTTTTGCAACGACTTTGCTCTTTGAAGGGCCGTATTTCCTGACTGCACATGATCTACTGCACTTGACACCTGTAACCAGTACAAAAAATTGTGATCAAAATCCAATTCACAGGGTTGGCTCTAGTTAGTATTGATTCAATTTAATTACCTGTGATTCTATGTTGTCAAGCATTTCGCCTTGTGCCTCCACCAAAACCGCCATATCCAAAAACACCTAGAAATATATGACGTTTTAAAAATAGAATACTTTCCAAATACATACACCAAGTGTCTGCCTATGTCGGTCCAATGCCTACCAATCAACCAAGGTCAATCTCTAGTCAAACTAAATGAGCATGTGATCCAGTTTAACTCATGCATGTGAACAAAAGCGCAAATAGATGCCACTACTTGGAAAAACCGGTGCAAAAAGAATGAGCAAAATACTACTATTTTCCCCTAGTCAAAATATCGGACTTTATAAATAAGTCACCAAATAAAAGGTCAGGGACACAGCAAGTTCACGGGGCCAACATTGGGTTGCTAGAAAATGCATGATTATACATTGTAAGCTCAAAATGCCTTTAATCTCACTGGTCCAGCAGGTCGGTGTATAACTACCTCAGATGCTCGTATTAGAACATTATAATGGAAACAGCACCAAATTTTGAGTGGCAAATTGCATTGACATACGATACCTGTTGTAAATCAAGAAGTTTCTTTTCCAAATCTCTGACAGCATCATGGCGCTCTTGAATTTCTGCCAGAGTATCCATTACCT
Source organism: Euphorbia pulcherrima (assembly GCA_947683365.1). Classification (NCBI taxonomy): domain Eukaryota; kingdom Viridiplantae; phylum Streptophyta; class Magnoliopsida; order Malpighiales; family Euphorbiaceae; genus Euphorbia; species Euphorbia pulcherrima. Next base: position 38,505,759 of record CANTUS010000008.1, read on the forward strand.
GAAAAACAATTTTAGCATTTTTAATACAATAAATAAATCCTTCCACAAACATTTGATTTTTCCAAGTAGAAAAGAAAAAAAAAGCAGAAATTTCATGTTGAAATTAAGTAGTTCAAAGAAAAAAAAAGCAAGGGAGAAGAAGAAAGGAGGAACAAACCTGGCCTCGGCCTTGTTCCTGAATGGCTTTTTGGAAAATTTGTTCGCTGTCTCCCGTTTCGATTAATCTGTCAACCGTCTGCACATTGTTGAATTTACATGATGAGCTTAAAAGGAGTGAAATTGCTTGTCTTTTAAACTAAACAAAGTTAATAACTCACCTCTTCATCTGCTCTTGTTCCCGTCACTGCAAATCAGGAAAACGAACCAGTTGTAATTGATTACAGAGAGCATCATTCAGTATAAGAACTAGCAACAGTAAGGAATGGATGGATGGTTCAAACCTGTAAAAACCCGCCTTTCCACAACCTCCCGATACTCTTGATGGATAGTTTCCCTTAAGTTCTGCACAATTCACAATCCTCAATATTAACAAATATGAATAGCGTATGACATATTCAAATAAGCTTAAATGCATCCTTTTCCTACCTGAAATTCACCCATTTTATCTTTCAACTTCTTTTTCAATGCCCTGCAAAATAGCATGCAATAACTCAAGTCATATACAAGTTTCCAATCAAAACAATCATGTTCTGCCAAAAAGTAAATCAATTTACGGGAAAAGTGTAAAAGATTGTGGAAGTAGAGTGGGAAACAAATTACATTGTTGTTGAGGTTCTTGATCGGTCTACACCTGTTCCTTTTTCACATCCTGGTTTCTGCCTATTTGCTAAGTTCTGAAAAACAGGCAGAGAGAGAGAGAGAGAGAGAGAGTGAGCCATTAGTAGAATGAAAACCAATGAACAAACCAATGAGTGATTTACCTCTCTGTCAAGTTCTTCAATCTTTGACTTTACTGAACGAGCAATTTTCCCAACTTCGTCAACATCTTTCTCCATCCGTTGCTTGATTGCTGCAGACACAAACAACGGCAAACTCAAAGCTCATAATCAGAAAATAAACAATAAGATTACGATAATAATGTAAAAAGATCATAAAAAGGGGTGCCTGAAATAACCTTTCATTGCAGGAGCTTTAGTCACAGCCTTGGACTCTTCATGTGCACCCTGAAAGCAAAATTTGAAGGATAAGTCGTAACCAGTTTTAATTTTCACAACTCGGATAACATACGAACACAAGATACGGTTAATTCCAAGGAAGACCATACATTGAAAAGGTCATATGGTTGTACATCCTTTGCAATTATTATTCTATAGTCTAAACTATTTAGTTTTTCTTGAATTCAGAATATATGAAGGGAAGAAACAAGGGGAAAATATGACACCTGGAGCTTTTTAAGTAGCTTGTCCAGCTTCTCATTTTGCTTCTCAATTTCTTGAACCTGTAAAAATAGGAAATGCTTATAATTGTAACTAATTGAACTAAGATGAGAATGGCTGCATATAAATTGTGCTATGGTACAGCTAAATTTTTATCGAAGAAAACAAAGGAAGGCTCGAAACCTTCTTGAAAAATTTATCCAAGCCTAGGTCAGTGGAATTCATTCCCATCTCAATGTCTCCTCCTCTAGAACCCTCACCCCGAGGGATCTCAAAAGATTCCTGCAAAAGTATTCAAGCCATTACAGGTAAACCATAAACCAGTGCAATCTAGACATAATTTAAAGACTCAAGCTACTGTGCTTAATCAGCTAAACCTAAAACAAAACAACGATGCGGAAAGATTAACTTTCCTTCAACAAAGAAATAAACATTACTTGCTTCTTAATGGGTTAAAGAAAATTCATTAGTATCCAAAAGTGCTCAATAGCTAAAAGTATAACATGCTTTTATACATAGTTGTTAAAGGCGTGCCTCGCCATACCTCAGGCGAGGTAGCGTACCTTGGGCACGCACCTTGTCCGCCTAGGCACGTGCCTTTCCACCTAGGCGTGCCTTTTGGTGTGCGCCTTGGTGCGCCTCAGGTTCAACTTATTGTAGAAAGTGTTGTTCATCTATTTTCAAGAGTTCTAATAATAATTCAATGCTAGATATTCCTAATTCAATTCCTATTATGGCTAAGGTTAATTCAAGACTAGATATTCCTAATGCAATATGTAAAGTTTACATATATATGTACATCTAACAATTCTCTTGATTCTTTTTCTGGTAGTGTTGTTGCAATTAACTTCACTTTTCAAGGAAATATTTTTTGCGCCTAGCATACCTCCGGCGCAAGCCTGACAACCTGGCGCCTGGGCTGCGCCAAGCGCCCTGAAAACTTCGCTATTATAGTACCAAGCACCATATTCACCTACTTACAAGCCGACCAAAACTAAAAAATGGCATTGTGCATTATAGTGAAACCGCATCATATCTCTACAAAGAGATATAAACAATTAATTGTAAGCAATACGGATTCAAAATCTTTAAAAATCTATAATACAACATTAATTAATGGAAGCAAGAGATTCAGTCCTCAATATCAACATAAGGGTTTTATATTATTACCAAGCTTGACATCTGTTACAAACCTATTCTATTCTGTCTTAATTCTACCCATTCCGCGAACCAAACAGCACATAAGATTTTTAACTCAAGCAAAGACTCAAATCAAATCTTAAACACTTCAACCCAACTAAAAAAATCACTCAATCAAGACGAGCAAATAAACCAAACGCACCACAATACATCATCAAATAAGTAAAGAAAAACTAAAAATCAGAAAGAGGGGAGAAAATTACAGATAAAAGGTCGTTCATTGTGAGAGAAGCAGCTAAAAAGAAGCTTCCTTATCTTCGAAGGGGAAGCAGAAACCAACAATGGCGACTGTAAATCTAACAAAAAAAGGACCTGGCTAAGAAGAAAGCCAACCAGGCCTAGATTTGTTAGAAATTCAGAGGAGAAAACAAAAAAAAACCCAGTCTTTGGGTTTCTAGAGAGAGAAATTGATCGGTGTTTCTGAGTTGGAAAAAACCGCGAATGGAGCTACCACTTTTAGGGATCCAATCAGGTACAGAACATACCACCGTGTAACCATATCATGTAACCGTTGAATTGCGTGTGGGGCCTTGTGTTTTCTATTTAGGGCTGCTTTTTACCGTTAATTGTTGCTTTGGTTCCGTTAAAGCTAATCTGGAAATGGCACTCAATATTTAGGTTAAAAGGCAAGTCCGACCGTTCCTAAGTCTAGGGTATACCCAGTAGCAGGGAATGGATATTATTTCTTATATGCTATATTTTTAAAATATGATTTTTTTATAAAATTATTATTTTTATTTTTATTTTTTTAATAGTTTTATTGATTTATTAGAATAGAAATGATTTATTTAGGAAATGTAATATTGAAAATGAAAAACAAGTAAGATATTTGGAGTAAAAATATTATAAATTCTGTAAAATAGAGTTTGGAGAATGAAAAATAAGAAATGTGGTTGGACTTGCTCTCAGTCCACATTGCTTGTTCAGATTTTGGAACGACGTACCTCTAGAAGTGAGAAATTGAAAAATTGTAGAGAGAATTTCGAAAGAGGAAAAACAGAAAAGAAATTAACATATTAAAAATATTATTTTAGAGACAACACATTTTATTTCACTTCCAACCCCACAATCAACAAATTTTCCCTTTACATTAAAAGTAATACTTTTGCTATTCAAATAATGTTAAATTAAAACTAATTATTTTCTAACTATGCGGAGCTAATATGAAATTGTTTAAAAATTATTATCAAAATTATTTTTTAAATTAATATAGGATATTTTTTTTACTAAATTTATTTATTGTGGGTTGAAACTCACACACACTTATTAATTTTTTTCTAATAAAACGATGGCTATTGGATCAAAATTATTTTGTTCAGTTACTGTCAAACCATTTTTATTAACAAGTTATTAGCAAAAAAAAGTGTGCCATTTTCTTTTCACATTTGTTTGTAGTTTCCTTTTTTGATTTTTTGATTGACATGTTATCTTCAACTTTTTATTTAGTTTTTTCCAATAATAATAAAATTTTGTTGGACATGTTAGAAATAACGATAATTTTTTATTACGAAATAATGATAATTAGTTTGTAGATTTGGTAAATATAAATGTAGAGTTATATTTTCTTAAATTAGATGTCACGAAGATTAGGAGAAATAAAGTAATAGGTAAGGAATATTTAATGATTGGAGGATGGGTTGGGCAACGCTCCCATGTGCTTTGTTTTAATTTGTATATTTGGATCTCACCTCCGCCAACTAAAACTATCTTTTATTTTCTCATTCTATTAGTATATTTTATTTATATAGGCAAATTTTATACGGGATCGGGTATTTAATACCCCTCCTCTTTAAATGCTCAATATGTATGTAGTTTTTATTATTATAATATATAAATTATATATATGTCAAGCATCCAATGAAAGAGGTATTAAATACCCGATTCCGTATAAAAGAATTCTATTTATATAATCCTTACTCTTCCTTATGAACTAAGATAATTAAAAAAAAAAAAACCATGTCCTCTAGAAACAAAACAGAATTTAATCTGTGCAAATCAATTTGTCTTACTTTTATAGGTGTCTATATGCTCTTCAAATTAGCGGACACTATTCTTTAAAATTGAATTAGTGGCAATGTTAGAATTAATGGTAATTTTAGTTAATTTATATGATCCATAATGTATTAAATTTAACATTCGAAATTTGAAATAGAATTAAGATTAATGAGATTTTATAAATTTATCAAATACAAATAGTATAAAAAAAACCTCCGTGTATGACCATTGACCGTGGGTCAACTGTAGAATAAAGTTGTTGCTTCCACCTCTTGATAAATTATATAACAACAAACTCCACCTAATTATCAATAAAAAAAAAAAAAACACTTTCTCTTGGGTTCGATACTCTAAATTGAGACATCTTTTGTAGTATTACCTTGATGCAGTAATCTTACCAGTATACCTATCTCTCGTTTGCTCACAATAAACTTACTGACCCTGTGAAAAAAATTATACTTTCTAACAATTGGATGGTGGTTACGGGGTTATTAAAGACAGTCGGAAGTTACTTGTTGCAATTAGGAAAAAAGATATTTTTGCTCTTACTTTAAAAACAAAAGAATTTGGCACACAGAAATGCCCGCGCCTCTACAGAGGCATTTGAAGTGCATAGTTGTTTTTAGGAAAACGTCTATGGACACCATCATTAGTGGAGGGTCGTTTGGCGGGGGCGTTTTACATAGACGCCCATGCCTTACTGTTTTAGGGTTTTTAAGGTTTTTTTTAACTATAAGTCATCTTTTTTACCGACTGTAACAAGTAAATTATGATTGTGTTTAACACCCCAATAAGATTGCCTAGCACATAAGACAATATATATTCTTCTCATTACGAAGTTAATGAGAGAATATAATCATAAGAGTTTGTGAGCTGGTATTGAAGAGACTCATGAAAGCACCATTCAGAAGACATTTAACCTTAATTATATAAGATCAGAATTATGACAAAAAGTTTAATTCGTAGATGTGCTACTTAAAAGGTACAAAATCAAGATTAAAACCAAGAAATTTGATTAATTTAAGAAAACTGGAATATGCATATGTAGTTTGATAGAAATGTGTAATTTCATTTGTGTAACGAACCGAAATTTCTAAAATTTTGCTTATAATAAATTAGTATGATATTAAAAATATCATAGAAATTATTTTTATTATTATTGTTGTTATTGGATATAAGGCATGAGGAAATAAGAGCTAATTATAGTAAGAAGGATGAATTGGACATTTATTTATTTGTCCAAGGGCAATATTAGAAATTGAAAAAAAAAAAATTTATATCATCTTATACGTATTCCTTATCCATTTCCCTTCATCTTCTTCACCATTTTTTTTCTCTCTTCCTAAATCCCTTAATCAAATTTTCTATAATCAAAAAACTTCCGATTTCTTCGATTCAACTTCGAATTCTTATTAGAAATCGATCCTTAAGCCCTCTATCATCATCAATTTCAGTCAATCAAGACTAGAAGAGGAGGATTTCAGATTTTAAGGTTTGGATGAATAGTAACCTGAGTTTGAGGTGAGTGATTTTTGGTGAAATTAAAGCTTAATTAGTAGAATTTATGGTAGATTAAGCATATTTATGGTATTAGGAAGTTTATTTATGCAATATCTTGATAGAATTATATATGACTGTTGTAGAGGAAGCTATTGCAAGTAAATCAAAGGCAAAAGGGGTAGAAGAGAGCTAGAAAGAGCATAGAAAAAGGTTTGTGTCCCGAATTTCGATTTCTCGGTTTTTCGGGAAATTTTCCAGATTATATACCTGTTTTGTTTTAATGTTTTCTCTCATTATATAAATCCGATTTGAACGATTCTTGATTCTATTGATATCTACAGAAAGTAAGGAACATATTTTCAGAAGAAACCTTGTTGAATTTCGTTCGTTTTCAATGTGAAATTTTCGTTTGAAGTTGAGTCATGAAATCTGTTTTCGGAAAATCTCAGCTTGGTACACTGTTTAGTATTTTGATCATAACTTTAGTTATAAAATTTGGATTTCTGTGATTCTGGTGGATTTGGAAAGCTGAGACATGTGTCTAATTATGTCTAGAATAAAGTTCTTCGATTAGATGATGTTTTGATAGTGAAAAATGCAGGGGAAGTCAGGTTACGGAACCTGGAAAAATTCTGGAAAGTATGATATTGATTTTATTGAGTTTTAATTGAAGTTTGATGCTTAAAAATTTGGGATTTGGATTTCTTAATTACTGAAGTTATGTTGAATTATGATTGATGGTTTATACTGGAATTTTTAAGATGTTACTTTGATTTATTGCCCTTATTAAACGAGTAGAATACGGGTCAGGGTAGATTGGCGCCAATAAAGGGGGGTACAGTACTGTACAAACAATTGAAGCTTTGGCTTCAGGCTTTGGCCGATATTATGATATATATATATATATATATATATATATTGATGTTGAAGCTTCGGCTTCGGGCTTGACCGATATATTGATTTTTGAAGCTTCGTCTTCGGGCTTGACCGATATATTGATTTTTGAAGCTTCGGCTTCGGGCTTGACCGATATATTGATATTGAAGCTTTGGCTTCGGGCTTGTCCGCTCCCGTATCCATTTTACCGTTATTCAGGACTTGTTTACTTTGGGCAATATGTGGTTAAAATGTTTGGAAAAATTGGATATAAATTTGATTATACTTTGAAAGGATGACTATATAAGTTTTGTGATTTGGTTCCATAAAGTTGGTTAATTTAGTTTTGAATTATAAATATACTTTGTTTCTACTTTAAAAATATTCAAAGTTGTTATTTTTTTATGGACACCACTAAGCAAATTGCTTAGCGTGTAGTTGATTTTTCTACGCGTAGGTGGAGAACTTATAGATAGCTTGGACCAAAGTGGTACAGGTGGATCAGCTTAAAGAGCAATTAAGGAAAGATTCGAGGTGGATTTATATTTTAATGTAATATTATGGTTTGTTGAATAATGGCATGTACTAGAGAGTGAGAAATGTAAAGTGACATTGAGAAATATTTGGAGAATAATTAGCATTTGGAGAATAATTTGGAGTTTAAAACTTTATATTGGTATTTGTACGTATTAAATCTATAAGTATTAAACTCTATATAGTGGAGTAGAGTTGTTTATTGGGTGATTATTGTTACCGTAGCGCTCCCTATAGAGGGGGGGCGTTACATTTGTTGGTATCAGAGCTGAGGTTTAGGCGATTCTAGGACTAGTATATACATGCCATTTAGGATATAAATATGTTATGTTAGTTGTTTGATCCACTTTGGTCCAATTTTCAAGAATAAATTATGGCTAGTAGTAGTCACAACCAGATTGAGGAAGAGGATGCTGAGAGTATGGTCCGCATTAGACAAGGTGATGAACAAAGACATGAACCTCCACCAGTTCGTGGGTTTCCTGAACAACCTACTCCAGCACAAGCTGCTTTACTTCAGCATATGACTACTGAAGTAATCACACAAGTACTACGAAATATACAAATCCCTCAAGTTCCTGTAGTACCTCATGTTGAAAGAAGAGAGGAGAGAACTCCTCTTGAAAGAATCAAGAAGCTTCCGGCTGATGACTTCAAAGGGGATACAGTGAATCCTACAATTGTAGAAGATTGGCTCGATCATACTAAATGGTGTATGACTAGGCTTTATTTTACAGATGAAGAGAGATTAGACTGTGTGCAAGGTCTACTCAAAGAACAAGCTAGGAGGTGGTGGGATAATATTGTGAGAGAAAGACGACCCGGAGAAATCACTTGGGGCCTTTTCTTGGAACAATTTGACAAGAAATACGTTAGCGAAAGATTCAAAGATGAGCAGAGGAAATTGTTTTTGTCTTTGAGACAGGGACGAATGACTGTATCAGAATATGAAGTTCAATTCCTCAAACTCGAGAGGTATGCTCGTGATATCATTGACAATGAAGTAAGGCGATGTAAGAGATTCGAGGATGGGCTGAATGATGAAATTAGAGTGCATTTACTTGCACAAAAGATCAGAGTGTTCAATGACTTGGTTAATGCTGCTACGGGCATCGAGAAGATTAATTCAGATAGACAACAAAGAATGGCTAAAAGGTCAGGATTTCAAAAGGGATCACATGGTCCAGCTAGTTCAGAATCTCCAAGTAAGAGACAGAAGGGAACGTCAGAACAAACACAATCTCATTTCAGAGGGTTTTCACCGAGACAAACCATAAGTACGGGCTCAACGGCTAGTGTACCTTCAGGTCGAGGCAGAGGAAATATTCCACAATGTTCTAATTGTGGAAGGATGCATACAGGGGAATGTTGGGGAAAAGGTAGAGTCTGCTTTAAATGTGGCTCGAGGGAACATTTGATTGCAAATTATCCTCAAAGACAGATAAGTACATCTGCACCTACAGTAGTTCCTACTCCTACAATGCAAGGTGGAAGAGGAAGGGAAAGAGGAAATGCTAGTGGTTCAAGTGGACATGATGTGGCTCAACAAGCACCGCAGAGTGGTAGACCGGGAGGAATGGCGCGAAGTTATGCAATCCGAGGGCCTGAGACTAGAGAATCTACCGAAGTTATTGTCGGTAAATTTTCATTCTTTAATCATGATGTTTATGCTTTGATAGATCCTGGTTCATCTCATTCATATATATGTACTGCATTAGCACAAGAGAAAGGATTGCATGTAGAAGAATTAGGAGAAAATATTGAAGTGACTAATCCTTTAGGACACAGTGTGATAGTAAACAAAGTGTACATGAATTGCCCTATTATGATTCAACATCAACTTTTCAATGCAAATTTAATTGAGTTACCTTTCCGAGATTACGATGTTATCTTGGGAATGGATTGGTTATCGGAACATCGAGCTATGGTGGATTGTAAAAACAAAAGAATGTCACTTCAAGTTTCTGATGGAGTAGAAATAGTTATCGTGGGGGAAAGATCAGATTATCTCTGTAACATAATTTCTTTTACAAAGACTAAAAGGCTGGTTAGGAAGGGATGTCAGGCCTACCTAATCTTCGCTCTAGAATTGAAGGAGGGTGAGTTAGAATTACAGAATATTCCTACGGTATGTGATTTTCCTGATGTATTTCCAGAAGAACTACCGGGGTTGCCACCAAAAAGAGAGGTAGAATTTGCAATTGATGTATTGCCGGGTACCGCACCAGTATCCAAAGCACCATACAGAATGGCGCCTGCTGAACTAAAAGAGTTGAAGATTCAGTTGCAAGAATTGTTAGAGAAAGGATTCATATGCCCGAGTATATCCCTATAGGGTGCACCAGTGTTGTTTGTTAAGAAGAAAGATGGGTCACTCCGATTGTGTATTGATTACCGGGAGTTGAATAAATTGACAATCAAGAATAAGTATCCATTGCCAAGGATTGAAGACTTATTTGATCAACTCAAGGGTGCCAAATACTTCTCCAAGATTGATTTAAGATCGGGCTCCTATCAGATGAGAGTGAAAGATGATGATATCGCAAAGACGGCTTTCCGAAGCAGATATGGGCACTATGAATTTTTGGTGATGCCATTTGGTCTAACTAATGCACTAGCAGCATTTATAGACCTCATGAACCATGTCTTTTACTTATATTTAGACAGGTTTGTAGTGGTTTTCATTGATGATATTTTGGTGTATTCTAAGTCATGGGAAGAGCATGATCAACATTTGTGGATAGTCTTCCAAACTTTGAGGGAAAATAAATTGTATGCCAAACTTAGCAAATGTGAGTTTTGGCTTGAAGAAGTTTCTTTCTTAGGCCATGTTGTTTCTGCAGAAGGAATTAAAGTGGATCCTAAGAAGATAGAAGCAGTTGTTGAATGGAAACCACCAAAGAACCCTATGGAAGTCAGGAGTTTCCTTGGCTTAGCAGGATATTATAGAAGATTTGTGAAAGGATTTTCAGTCATTGCTGCCCCACTGACGAAACTACTTCAAAAGAACGCAAAATTTGAGTGGAATCACAAGTGTCAAGAAAGTTTTGAGAAATTGAAGACAATGTTGACAAAAGCACCCATCCTTACCCAACCAGAGCCTGGAAAAGACTTTGTAATCTATAGTGATGCTTCACATAGTGGTCTTGGGTGTGTTTTGATGCAAGAAGGAAAAGTGATTGCCTATGCTTCCAGGCAATTGAAGAATCATGAAAGGAATTATCCTACTCATGATTTGGAATTGGCTGCAATAGTCTTTGCCTTGAAAATTTGGCGACACTATCTTTATGGAGAAAAATGTTATATTTATACAGATCACAAAAGTTTGAAATATTTGCCAACACAGAAAGAGTTGAATTTAAGGCAAAGAAGGTGGATGGAATTCATTAAAGATTACGATTGTCTTATTGATTACCATTCAGGAAAGGCTAATGTAGTGGCAGATGCTCTCAGTAGAAAGACAATAATGGCACTAAGGGCTATGAATACGGGGTTAGCTCTTACCAGTAGTGGAGCCTTAATTGCAGAATTGAAGATTCAACCTGTACTACTACAATAGGTTAAGCAAGCACAAAATGAAGATGATGACTTAAAGATTATTCAAGCACGGACATAAGTGGGTATCGTAGACGACTATATGGTTCGAGAAGATGGGTGTCTATATTTTAAAGATAGACTATGTGTGCCAAACAATGAAGAATTAAAGAAGAATATCTTACAAGAGGGGCATAGTAGTCCTTATGCGATGCATCCAGGAGCAAACAAGATGTACCAAAATTTGAAGAGCCATTATTGGTGGAATGGGATAAAGAAAGACATTACTAACTATGTTGCTCAATGTCTAACTTGTCAACAGGTGAAAGCAGAACATCAAGTTCCTTCTGGATTGTTGCAACCTATAACAATTCCAGAATGGAAATGGGAAAGAATCACAATGGACTTCGTGACGTCTTTACCACGTACACAGAAGAAATATGATGCAGTGTGGGTTATTGTAGATAGATTGACAAAGTCTGCCCACTTTCTTCCAGTTAGGATGGATTATTCACTTGATAGGTTGGCTCAGTTATATATAGATGAGATAGTAAGGCTACACGGAGTGCCTATTTCAATCATTTCTGACCGAGATCCAAGATTTACTTCGAGATTTTGGAAGAAGTTGCAAGAGGCCTTAGGTAGCAAACTTCATTTCAGTACTTCATTTCATCCTCAAACAGATGGTCAATCTAAAAGAGTAATTCAGGTGTTGGAAGACATGATGAGAAGTTGTATCATTGAATTTGAAGGAAGTTGGGATAAGTATTTGTCCCTCATGGAGTTTGCCTATAATAACAGCTATCAGTCAAGCATACAATGGCGCCATATGAAGCATTATATGGAAGAAAATGTCAGTCAAGCATACAAATGGCGCCATATGAAGCATTATATGGAAGAAAATGTCGAACTCCATTATATTGGACCGAACTTAGTGAAAATAAGATTGTGGGAGTGGATTTAATTCAGGAGACAAAGGAGAAGGTAAAACTTATTCAAAAGAGATTGAAGACTGCATTGGATAGACAAAAATCTTATGCTGATCTAAAAAGAAAAGACATTACTTATGAAGTGGGAGATAAAGTATTTCTCAAAGTATCTCCTTGGAAGAAAGTCCTACGATTTGGCAAGAAAGGCAAGCTCAGTCCAAGATTCATTGGCCCATATGAGGTTATAGAGAAGGTTGGACCGGTAGCTTATCGGTTGGCACTGCCCCCAACACTCGACAAAATTCATAATGTGTTCCATGTATCAGATCAGATCAGATCCATCACATATCTTATCTCCTAATGTCGTAGAAATCAAACCCGACCTGACGTATGAAGAGGAACAGGTACAAATCTTGGCGAGAGAAGTTAAACAATTGAGAAACAAGTCTATACCTTTGATAAAAGTACTTTGGGGGAATCATAAGGTTGAAGAAGCAACTTAGGAACCGGAGGATACAATGAAAACTCAATATCCGCAATTTTTTTCAGAAAATTTTCGGGACGAAAATTCATAAGAGGGGGAGAATTGTAACGAACCGAAATTTCTAAAATTTTGCTTATAATAAATTAGTACGGTATTAAAAATATCATAGAAATTATTTTTATTGTTATTGTTGTTATTGGATATAAGGCATGAGGAAATAAGAGCTAATTATAGTAAGAAGGATGAATTGGACATTTATTTATTTGTCCAAGGGCAATATTGGAAATTGAAAAAAAAATAAATTTATATCATCTTATACGTATTCCTTATTCATTTCCCTTCATCTTCTTCACCATTTTTTTTCTCTCTTCCTAAATCCCTTAATCAAATTTTCTATAATCCAAAAACTTCCGATTTCTTCGATTCAACTTCGAATTCTTATTAGAAATCGATCCTTAAGCCCTCTATCATCATCAATTTCAGTCAATCAAGACTAGAAGAGGAGGATTTCAGATTTTAAGGTTTGGATGAATAGTAACCTGAGTTTGAGGTGAGTGATTTTTGGTGAAATTAAAGCTTAATTAGTAGAATTTATGGTAAATTAAGCATATTTATGGTATTAGGAAGTTTATTTATGCAATATCTTGATAGAATTATATATGACTGTTGTAGAGGAAGCTATTGCAAGTAAATCAAAGGCAAAAGGGGTAGAAGAGAGCTAGAAAGAGCATAGAAAAAGGTTTGTGTCCCGAATTTCGATTTCTCGGTTTTTCGGGAAATTTTCCAGATTATATACCTGTTTTGTTTTAATGTTTTCTCTCGTTATATAAATCCGATTTGAACGATTCTTGATTCTATTGATATCTACAGAAAGTAAGGAACATATTTTCAGAAGAAACCTTGTTGAATTTCGTTCGTTTTCAATGTAAAATTTTCGTTTGAAGTTGAGTCATGAAATCTGTTTTCGGAAAATCTCAGCTTGGTACACTGTTTAGTATTTTGAACATAACTTTGGTTATAAAATTTGGATTTCTGTGATTCTGGTGGATTTGGAAAGCTGAGACATGTGTCTAGTTATGTCTAGAATAACGTTCTTCGATTAGATGATGTTTTGATAGTGAAAAATGCAGGGGAAGTCAGGTTACGGAACCTGGAAAAATTCTGGAAAGTATGATATTGATTTTATTGAATTTTAATTGAAGTTTGATGCTTAAAAATTTGGGATTTGGATTTCTTAATTACTGAAGTTATGTTGAATTATGATTGATGGTTTATACTGGAATTTTTAAGATGTTACTTTGATTTATTGCCCTTATTAAACGAGTAGAATACGGGTCGGGGTAGATTGGCGCCAATAAAGGGGGGTACAGTACTGTACAAACAATTGAAGCTTTGGCTTCAGGCTTTGGCCGATATTATGATATATATATATATATATTGATGTTGAAGCTTCGGCTTCGAGCTTGACCGATATATTGATTTTTGAAGCTTCGGCTTCGGGTTTGACCGATATATTGATTTTTGAAGCTTCGGCTTCGGGCTTGACCGATATATTGATATTGAAGCTTTGGCTTCGGGCTTGTCCGCTCCCGTATCCATTTTACCGTTATTCAGGACTTGTTTACTTTGGGCAATATGTGGTTAAAGTGTTTGGAAAAATTGGATATAAATTTGATTATACTTTGAAAGGATGACTATATAAGTTTTGTGATTTGGTTCCATAAAGTTGGTTAATTTGATTTTGAATTATAAATATACTTTGTTTCTACTTTAAAAATATTCAAAGTTGTTATTTTTTTATGGACACCACTAAGCAAATTGCTTAGCGTGTAGTTGATTTTTCTACGCGTAGGTGGAGAACTTGTAGATAGCTTGGACCAAAGTGGTACAGGTGGATCAGCTTAAAGAGCAATTAAGGAAAGATACGAGGTGGATTTATATTTTAATGTAATATTATGGTTTGTTGAATAATGGCATGTACTAGAGAGTGAGAAATGTAAAGTGACATTGAGAAATATTTGGAGAATAATTAGCATTTAGAGAATAATTTGGAGTTTAAAACTTTATATTGGTATTTGTACGTATTAAATCTATAAGTATTAAACTCTATATAGTGGAGTAGAGTTGTTTATTGGGTGATTATTGTTACCGTAGCGCTCCCTATAGAGGGGGGGCGTTATATTTGTTGGTATCAGAGCTGAGGTTTAGGCGATTCTAGGACTAGTATATACATGCCATTTAGGATATAAATATGTTATGTTAGTTGTTTGATCCACTTTGGTCCAATTTTCAAGAATAAATTATGGCTAGTAGTAGTCACAACCAGATTGAGGAAGAGGATGCTGAGAGTATGGTCCGCATTAGACAAGGTGATGAACAAAGACATGAACCTCCACCAGTTCGTGGGTTTCCTGAACAACCTACTCCAGCACAAGCTGCTTTACTTCAGCATATGACTACTGAAGTAATCACACAAGTACTACGAAATATACAAATCCCTCAAGTTCCTGTAGTACCTCATGTTGAAAGAAGAGAGGAGAGAACTCCTCTTGAAAGAATCAAGAAGCTTCCGGCTGATGACTTCAAAGGGGATACAGTGAATCCTGCAATTGTAGAAGATTGGCTCGATCATACTAAATGGTGTATGACTAGGCTTTATTTTACAGATGAAGAGAGATTAGACTGTGTGCAAGGTCTACTCAAAGAACAAGCTAGGAGGTGGTGGGATAATATTGTGAGAGAAAGACGACCCGGAGAAATCACTTGGGGCCTTTTCTTGGAACAATTTGACAAGAAATACGTTAGCGAAAGATTCAAAGATGAGCAGAGGAAATTGTTTTTGTCTTTGAGACAGGGACGAATGACTGTATCAGAATATGAAGTTCAATTCCTCAAACTCGAGAGGTATGCTCGTGATATCATTGACAGTGAAGTAAGGCGATGTAAGAGATTCGAGGATGGGCTGAATGATGAAATTAGAGTGCATTTACTTGCACAAAAGATCAGAGTGTTCAATGACTTGGTTAATGCTGCTACGGGCATCGAGAAGATTAATTCAGATAGACAACAAAGAATGGCTAAAAGGTCAGGATTTCAAAAGGGATCACATGGTCCAGCTAGTTCAGAATCTCCAAGTAAGAGACAGAAGGGAACGTCAGAACAAACACAATCTCATTTCAGAGGGTTTTCACCGAGACAAACCATAAGTACGGGCTCAGCGGCTAGTGTACCTTCAGGTCGAGGCAGAGGAAATATTCCACAATGTTCTAATTGTGGAAGGATGCATACAGGGGAATGTTGGGGAAAAGGTAGAGTCTGCTTTAAATGTGGCTCGAGGGAACATTTGATTGCAAATTATCCTCAAAGACAGATAAGTACATCTGCACCTACAGTAGTTCCTACTCCTACAATGCAAGGTGGAAGAGGAAGGGAAAGAGGAAATGCTAGTGGTTCAAGTGGACATGATGTGGCTCAACAAGCACCGCAGAGTGGTAGACCGGGAGGAATGGCGCGAAGTTATGCAATCCGAGGGCCTGAGACTAGAGAATCTACCGAAGTTATTGTCGGTAAATTTTCATTCTTTAATCATGATGTTTATGCTTTGATAGATCCTGGTTCATCTCATTCATATATATGTACTGCATTAGCACAAGAGAAAGGATTGCATGTAGAAGAATTAGGAGAAAATATTGAAGTGACTAATCCTTTAGGACACAGTGTGATAGTAAACAAAGTGTACATGAATTGCCCTATTATGATTCAACATCAACTTTTCAATGCAAATTTAATTGAGTTACCTTTCCGAGATTACGATGTTATCTTGGGAATGGATTGGTTATCGGAACATCGAGCTATGGTGGATTGTAAAAACAAAAGAATGTCACTTCAAGTTTCTGATGGAGTAGAAATAGTTATCGTGGGGGAAAGATCAGATTATCTCTGTAACATAATTTCTTTTATGAAGACTAAAAGGCTGGTTAGGAATGGATGTCAGGCCTACCTAATCTTCGCTCTAGAATTGAAGGAGGGTGAGTTAGAATTACAGAATATTCCTACGGTATGTGATTTTCCTGATGTATTTCCAGAAGAACTACCGGGGTTGCCACCAAAAAGAGAGGTAGAATTTGCAATTGATGTATTGCCGGGTACCGCACCAGTATCCAAAGCACCATACAGAATGGCGCCTGCTGAACTAAAAGAGTTGAAGATTCAGTTGCAAGAATTGTTAGAGAAAGGATTCATATGCCCGAGTATATCCCTATAGGGTGCACCAGTGTTGTTTGTTAAGAAGAAAGATGGGTCACTCCGATTGTGTATTGATTACCGGGAGTTGAATAAATTGACAATCAAGAATAAGTATCCATTGCCAAGGATTGAAGACTTATTTGATCAACTCAAGGGTGCCAAATACTTCTCCAAGATTGATTTAAGATCGGGCTCCTATCAGATGAGAGTGAAAGATGATGATATCGCAAAGACGGCTTTCCGAAGCAGATATGGGCACTATGAATTTTTGGTGATGCCATTTGGTCTAACTAATGCACTAGCAGCATTTATAGACCTCATGAACCATGTCTTTTACTTATATTTAGACAGGTTTGTAGTGGTTTTCATTGATGATATTTTGGTGTATTCTAAGTCATGGGAAGAGCATGATCAACATTTGTGGATAGTCTTCCAAACTTTGAGGGAAAATAAATTGTATGCCAAACTTAGCAAATGTGAGTTTTGGCTTGAAGAAGTTTCTTTCTTAGGCCATGTTGTTTCTGCAGAAGGAATTAAAGTGGATCCTAAGAAGATAGAAGCAGTTGTTGAATGGAAACCACCAAAGAACCCTATGGAAGTCAGGAGTTTCCTTGGCTTAGCAGGATATTATAGAAGATTTGTGAAAGGATTTTCAGTCATTGCTGCCCCACTGACGAAACTACTTCAAAAGAACGCAAAATTTGAGTGGAATCACAAGTGTCAAGAAAGTTTTGAGAAATTGAAGACAATGTTGACAAAAGCACCCATCCTTACCCAACCAGAGCCTGGAAAAGACTTTGTAATCTATAGTGATGCTTCACATAGTGGTCTTGGGTGTGTTTTGATGCAAGAAGGAAAAGTGATTGCCTATGCTTCCAGGCAATTGAAGAATCATGAAAGGAATTATCCTACTCATGATTTGGAATTGGCTGCAATAGTCTTTGCCTTGAAAATTTGGCGACACTATCTTTATGGAGAAAAATGTTATATTTATACAGATCACAAAAGTTTGAAATATTTGCCAACACAGAAAGAGTTGAATTTAAGGCAAAGAAGGTGGATGGAATTCATTAAAGATTACGATTGTCTTATTGATTACCATTCAGGAAAGGCTAATGTAGTGGCAGATGCTCTCAGTAGAAAGACAATAATGGCACTAAGGGCTATGAATACGGGGTTAGCTCTTACCAGTAGTGGAGCCTTAATTGCAGAATTGAAGATTCAACCTGTACTACTACAATAGGTTAAGCAAGCACAAAATGAAGATGATGACTTAAAGATTATTCAAGCACGGACATAAGTGGGTATCGTAGACGACTATATGGTTCGAGAAGATGGGTGTCTATATTTTAAAGATAGACTATGTGTGCCAAACAATGAAGAATTAAAGAAGAATATCTTACAAGAGGGGCATAGTAGTCCTTATGCGATGCATCCAGGAGCAAACAAGATGTACCAAAATTTGAAGAGCCATTATTGGTGGAATGGGATAAAGAAAGACATTACTAACTATGTTGCTCAATGTCTAACTTGTCAACAGGTGAAAGCAGAACATCAAGTTCCTTCTGGATTGTTGCAACCTATAACAATTCCAGAATGGAAATGGGAAAGAATCACAATGGACTTCGTGACGTCTTTACCACGTACACAGAAGAAATATGATGCAGTGTGGGTTGTTGTAGATAGATTGACAAAGTCTGCCCACTTTCTTCCAGTTAGGATGGATTATTCACTTGATAGGTTGGCTCAGTTATATATAGATGAGATAGTAAGGCTACACGGAGTGCCTATTTCAATCATTTCTGACCGAGATCCAAGATTTACTTCGAGATTTTGGAAGAAGTTGCAAGAGGCCTTAGGTAGCAAACTTCATTTCAGTACTTCATTTCATCCTCAAACAGATGGTCAATCTAAAAGAGTAATTCAGGTGTTGGAAGACATGATGAGAAGTTGTATCATTGAATTTGAAGGAAGTTGGGATAAGTATTTGTCCCTCATGGAGTTTGCCTATAATAACAGCTATCAGTCAAGCATACAAATGGCGCCATATGAAGCATTATATGGAAGAAAATGTCAGTCAAGCATACAAATGGCGCCATATGAAGCATTATATGGAAGAAAATGTCGAACTCCATTATATTGGACCGAACTTAGTGAAAATAAGATTGTGGGAGTGGATTTAATTCAGGAGACAAAGGAGAAGGTAAAACTTATTCAAGAGAGATTGAAGGCTGCATTGGATAGACAAAAATCTTATGCTGATCTAAAAAGAAAAGACATTACTTATGAAGTGGGAGATAAAGTATTTCTCAAAGTATCTCCTTGGAAGAAAGTCCTACGATTTGGCAAGAAAGGCAAGCTCAGTCCAAGATTCATTGGCCCATATGAGGTTATAGATAAGGTTGGACCGGTAGCTTATCGGTTGGCACTGCCCCCAACACTCGACAAAATTCATAATGTGTTCCATGTATCAGATCAGATCCATCACATATCTTATCTCCTAATGTCGTAGAAATCAAACCCGACCTGACGTATGAAGAGGAACAGGTACAAATCTTGGCGAGAGAAGTTAAACAATTGAGAAACAAGTCTATACCTTTGATAAAAGTACTTTGGAGGAATCATAAGGTTGAAGAAGCAACTTAGGAACCGGAGGATACAATGAAAACTCAATATCCGCAATTGTTTTCAGAAAATTTTCGGGACGAAAATTCATAAGAGGGGGAGAATTGTAACGAACCGAAATTTCTAAAATTTTGCTTATAATAAATTAGTACGGTATTAAAAATATCATAGAAATTATTTTTATTGTTATTGTTGTTATTGGATATAAGGCATGAGGAAATAAGAGCTAATTATAGTAAGAAGGATGAATTGGACATTTATTTATTTGTCCAAGGGCAATATTGGAAATTGAAAAAAAAAAATTTATATCATCTTATACGTATTCCTTATTCATTTCCCTTCATCTTCTTCACCATTTTTTTTCTCTCTTCCTAAATCCCTTAATCAAATTTTCTATAATCCAAAAACTTCCGATTTCTTCGATTCAACTTCGAATTCTTATTAGAAATCGATCCTTAAGCCCTCTATCATCATCAATTTCAGTCAATCAAGACTAGAAGAGGAGGATTTCAGATTTTAAGGTTCGGATGAATAGTAACCTGAGTTTGAGGTGAGTGATTTTTGGTGAAATTAAAGCTTAATTAGTAGAATTTATGGTAGATTAAGCATATTTATGGTATTAGGAAGTTTATTTATGCAATATCTTGATAGAATTATATATGACTGTTGTAGAGGAAGCTATTGCAAGTAAATCAAAGGCAAAAGGGGTAGAAGAGAGCTAGAAAGAGCATAGAAAAAGGTTTGTGTCCCGAATTTCGATTTCTCGGTTTTTCGGGAAATTTTCCAGATTATATACCTGTTTTGTTTTAATGTTTTCTCTCGTTATATAAATCCGATTTGAACGATTCTTGATTCTATTGATATCTACAGAAAGTAAGGAACATATTTTCAGAAGAAACCTTGTTGAATTTCGTTCGTTTTCAATGTGAAATTTTCGTTTGAAGTTGAGTCATGAAATCTGTTTTCGGAAAATCTCAGCTTGGTACACTGTTTAGTATTTTGATCATAACTTTGGTTATAAAATTTGGATTTCTGTGATTCTGGTGGATTTGGAAAGCTGAGACATGTGTCTAGTTATGTCTAGAATAAAGTTCTTCGATTAGATGATGTTTTGATAGTGAAAAATGCAGGGGAAGTCAGGTTACGGAACCTGGAAAAATTCTGGAAAGTATGATATTGATTTTATTGAGTTTTAATTGAAGTTTGATGCTTAAAAATTTGGGATTTGGATTTCTTAATTACTGAAGTTATGTTGAATTATGATTGATGGTTTATACTGGAATTTTTAAGATGTTACTTTGATTTATTGCCCTTATTAAACGAGTAGAATACGGGTCAGGGTAGATTGGCGCCAATAAAGGGGGGTACAGTACTGTACAAACAATTGAAGCTTTGGCTTCAGGCTTTGGCCGATATGATATATATATATATATATACTGATGTTGAAGCTTCGGCTTCGGGCTTGACCGATATATTGATTTTTGAAGCTTCGGCTTCGGGCTTGACCGATATATTGATATTGAAGCTTTGGCTTCGGGCTTGTCCGCTCCCGTATCCATTTTACCGTTATTCAGGACTTGTTTACTTTGGGCAATATGTGGTTAAAGTGTTTGGAAAAATTGGATATAAATTTGATTATACTTTGAAAGGATGACTATATAAGTTTTGTGATTTGGTTCCATAAAGTTGGTTAATTTGATTTTGAATTATAAATATACTTTGTTTCTACTTTAAAAATATTCAAAGTTGTTATTTTTTTATGGACACCACTAAGCAAATTGCTTAGCGTGTAGTTGATTTTTCTACGCGTAGGTGGAGAACTTGTAGATAGCTTGGACCAAAGTGGTACAGGTGGATCAGCTTAAAGAGCAATTAAGGAAAGATTCGAGGTGGATTTATATTTTAATGTAATATTATGGTTTGTAGAATAATGGCATGTACTAGAGAGTGAGAAATGTAAAGTGACATTGAGAAATATTTGGAGAATAATTAGCATTTGGAGAATAATTTGGAGTTTAAAACTTTATATTGGTATTTGTACGTATTAAATCTATAAGTATTAAACTCTATATAGTGGAGTAGAGTTGTTTATTGGGTGATTATTATTACCGTAGCGCTCCCTATAGAGGGGGGGGGCGTTACAATTTGAATCCCGCATTATTCCATTTTCCTTGGTCACTGAGGAATAGACAACAAATGCGAGTATCTTAACATAATTTAAATGTAACTTCTGTTTATTCATCAAATTGTATTATTTCCAAATCCATAGAAAAATAAATTACCAATAATTAAATGAAAACAAAAATGAGCTGCTGAAATCATAGGCATCAATTTGTACTTTTCACCATTTTTATATTTTGTTTCTGCCAAGTTACAATTGGTAGATAAAAAAATAGTTTACTTAACCTAGTTAAATTGATAATATAGATTATTAAGGTCATGTTATTTTCGACTTTTGAAAGCTGATTGAATTGAAATTGATTGAATTGAATTAAAGTGAAGTAGACTGAACTGAACATATTTTAATGTAAATTTATAACTACGTATGACTAAATTAAATTAAATTGCAACAGATTAGACGGAACTGAAGTGGTATTAACTAAACTGAATTTAATAATAGTTCAAGACACAGAGCCTAAGCACCGATTAAACTATATTAATACTTATTGTTTATTAAAAAGTATTTTATCAATAAGGTGGATCCAAGTGGTAAGTGGCTTGTATCTCTTAAGTAAAATTTCGAGTTCGAGTCTTAGTGAATGTAAAAAATTCTTATTGGGAGACTCATCCATAATAACTAGATGCACAACTCGAATCGAATCTGGATGTAGCTGGATTAAAACTTTGGTGAACGAGAGATAAAAAGTATTTAATTTATGCAATATATAAAATCAATTAATTGTGTACTAGATAATTAAAGTTCAATATATGCTAAAACAGTAAATACGGATGAAATTAAAGTCTCCTTCCAGACACATCCACTTATTTCCACCATTTTCGATCGCTTCCATTCTACAGATTTCTTCTCTCTTGTGCAGAAGTAAGGTATTCTTTCCTCTTCTCTTACTTGCTTGGATTCTTCGTTTCTTTCATTTAATTATGTATTTGCCTTAGCTTTTCGATTTTTTACAAGTTAGTTCTCTGCCCCAATTGTTGCGTGATCCATTTTCATGTTAATTGTTTTTTTTCAAATATTTCTTACTGCTGATGAGAGGGTAAATTCATCAATATGAATTTGTTCTTCGTCTTAGGTAACTTCAAATGGTATTCAAGCACTTTTCGTTTTGGATCTTTAAATTTGTTAAGCAAATAAACACTAGGTTTCAATTTAGGGTTTGATCAAAGGGAAAACCAAAATATACAGGGTTCATTTTTTTTGTTGAATTTGAGACCAATCATGTTATTCTAGGTGTCTTTCAAGATTTTTCATTGTTTGTTTAATGAAATTGATGCCGTGGATCTTAGTTGCTCTTTGTATATCTGTATATTCAGGAGATTTTAGCTCAAGCAAGAAAGAGTTTACATTTGAATTTCGATTTGTAGCTAACAATCACAAGATGGAAGGCGAGTCTGTACCTTCTTCTGGTTCTGGTTTTGGTGTTAAGGTAGCGGAAAAGGTGAAAAAGGTAGAAATGCATCTCAAAGTCAAGAGTAAAGATAAATATATGAATGATGAGAAGGGAGAGAAAGCTGAGGTGGAACTTGAATTGAAAACAAAATCCGTAGAGAAGGAAAAGCCGAAAAAGAAAGAGGACAAGGAAGAGAAAGACGGTAAGAAGAAGAAGAAGAAGGAAACGAAAGATGAAGGCGAAAGGAGTGAGAAAAAAGATAAAGAAAAAAAGAAGAAGGATGAGGAGGGTGAGGTTAGTTCAAAGGATGAGAAGAAAGATCATAAGACGGACAAAGAAAAAGAAGAGAAGAAAGAACACGAGGAGAAGATAAAGGAAAAAGATGGAAAGAAGAATGAAAAGGAGAAAAAGGACAAGAACAAAGACTCAGAAAAGGTGAAAGATAAGAAGAAGGATGGGAAAATGAAGAAACACGATGATGAGGAGAAGGTCAAAGATAAAGCAAAGATAGACAATGAATCTGAGAAAGAAAAAAATGAAGAGAAAAACAAGGGAGAGGAAAAGAAAGAAAAGAAACACAAGGATGGAGTGGATGAGGTAGAAGAAGATGAAGGCAAAAAGAAGAAAGAGAAAAAACACAAGGATGAAGTAAAGGGGGGAGAAGAAGACAAAGGGGAAGAGAAAGAAACGAAGAAAGAGAAAAAACATAAGGATGAAGTTGATGAGGCAAAAAAAGCGGAAGGAGAAAAAAAGAAAGAGAAAAAGGATAAGAAGAAAGAGAAGAAACACAAGGATGAAGTTGATGAGGCAGAAGAAGATGAAGGCGAAGAGAAGAAAAAGAAAAAAGACAAGAAGAATGAACTCAAGGATGAAATAGACGATGAGCAAGAGGATGACGGAGAAAAGAAAGACGAGAAGAAAAAGAAAAAGAAGAAAGATTCGGAGGAGAAAGAGAAAAAGGATAAAGAAAGCAAGGATGAAACCAATGAAGTACGGGGGTGAGGCTGATGTTGTCTCTAGAGAGATCGTAATAGAATCAAAAACATGCGAGGAAAAAAAGGATCAATTGAATAAAGGTAAGGGTAAGAAGAAAGATAAAGAACAGAAAGGAAATTGTGATAAGAAAAGAAAAAAGGGAGAGAAAGATAAGAGCAAGGACCTGAGCAAGCTCAAGCTGAAGTTAGACAAGATAAATGAAAAAATTGAAGCTCTAATGGAGACAAAACCAGACATTTTGTGACAAATAAAAGAAGCCGAGAGTGCAAGCTCTGTTGTTATTGAGAAGGACAAAGATTCGGAAACAACTAATGTGGAGTAGCCCTTTCTGCAAATGTGCTATGTATGTTGATTTTCCTTATCCTATTGTATAATATTATTTCCATAGATCTATAGTTTAATCTATGTATGATCTCTTTTACTTTTCTAACATAAAGTTCTATTCTCTTATTTATAGAATAATGTGAATGAAAAATGAAATACTTTTTGCTATAATTAAAATAAAACAACTGCTGTTTCAAGGTTTATAATTCTACTTTGTTGTTTCATACTGTAAGTGATTATTATCTGATATTTAAACTAATGAATTAGTTCATTCTATCATGTAGTACTAGTTCCTGATTATTTTCATCATCCATTGAATCTGGATGTGATTATCCTTAATTACAATTCCGCATTCTAGGATCTAGCTTGCTATCAGGCTAGTGTATGCATATGAGAAGCATGTGGTTTGGTAATCATTTTATGGTTTTTCATTTAATAATCATTTCTGTTATAGTTATTCATGGTGATGCAGTGTTCTCAATTGCTCGTGTCATTATCATTGTCATCTAAAATCTTGTGGGTACTAATCAGGAGAAGTTGTTAGAAGAAGATTTATTTCCTTATTTCATATTACAATGATTAGTATCCTGTATTTAAGCTATTGAATGAGTTAATTCTAGCATAGTTGTCAAAGGTGCACCTCGCGAATTGGCGCCTCGCCTTACTACAAGCGAGGTGGTGTCCCTGTAGCGTGCGCCTCAGGGACACTTTTATTTCGGAGTTTCAACTTATTTTAATATGTGTTGTCCATCTATATTTAAGAGTTTGAATAATAAGTCAAGGTTAGATATTCCTAATTCATTTCCTATTGAAGGCTAGATTAATTCAATGGTAGATATTCCTAATGCAATATGCAAATTTTACATGTGTACATCTAACAATTCTCTTAGTTATTTTTCTGGTATTGTTATTGCATTTAACTTTACTTTCCAAGCAAATATTTTTTGTAAATTTTTTGCATCTAGCATACATCGGGCACGCCTGGCCCCTTTGCGCCTTGCACCTCTAACAACTATGCATTCTAGACTGTGTTCATTAATTATTTCCAGAACCACCAGATCTGGAAAGGAGTATCCTTAATGTTGATTTGGCATTGTAGGATCTCACTCACTGCCCATTAGGTCAGAACATGATGAGTTATTTGTGCAATAATTTTGTTGTTTTTTCAGCAGATAATAATATATACATATATAAACGAATTCGTAACTGTATAACTATATATTATTGATTACATGATACAACTATTCCCCAGACCGTGCATACTGATTTGCCTTTTTTTACAATATATTGTTGAGGCTGAATTTTTACAATGGACTGATGTGTACAAACTAATTATATAGTTAAGTATGAAGTTTGCCACATGAGCATCTAAGCCATTGTAGATTTAGTAGTGAGCCCATGTCCAATTGGGAAGAGCGGGTCATAATGTTTAACTCCGATATTCATAGGAAGCTGGTCAACCCTCTTGAACCATGTAAACGGAAGTTTGCCACTGAAACCGTAATCCCCAAATAGAACATCAGCAACCCCTTGACCTTCGGTTCTAGGAAGCCAGGCAGCAATAAGACCATCAATAGAATCAACATAAGGTTGAATCACAACTGGCCGACCTGATACTATGAGAACCACACAAGTGACAACTCCACATACATTCTGGATGGTGCTCGGGCCAGGTTCTGGTATTGTCAGGTTCATACTATCCCCCCATGTCTCTATATAAGGATGTTCTCCAACTATAACAATGGCGTACTAGAACTCGTTTGACTTGACAAAGTCTGGTTCGGGTGTCTCCTTGTAGACAACTTCTGTGTTTGGATCAATTGTGTCCTTTATAGCTTTAAGAATTGTAGTACCTGTTCAAGATAATTCATGTTAGTCAGGGTTGGCCAAATGCATTAAACCCCTCTGAACTTTGGCAATTTTCACCAGATGCCTCCCTCAACTTTCAAAAGTTTTAGTTAACCCCTTAAACTTGGCAAAAGTGCACCAGGTTGCTCCTCAATGCCATGTGTCAGCTTCGGGTGGTTTAACTTTTCAAAGATGTTATTTTCCTGATTTTCTTTTCTCTAACTAAAAGTTGACACATGGAATTGAGGGGCCAAACCGGTGCACTTTTGGCAACTCTAAAGAGGTAACTGGAACTTTTGTAACTTAGGGTGGCATCTGGCAAAAGTTGGACAAATTTAGGGGGTTGTGGATGCATTTGGCCATCAAGGTTTAATGTTTTTGGGAATAGGAGGGAGAATATTGAGGTGAAACATGTACCGGTAGTTCGATTGTTTCCACTAAATCCTTACCGCTCGATTGTCCATCCACCGCACTGGTAACCAAGATTGTCAGCATGGCTTCCCGCGACAAGTATTTTCTTGACTTTCTTGGGAAGTGGCAGCAGTGGCTTATCAGCAGATTGGACGTTTTTCAGCAGCACAAGTGACTTCCTCATAGCTTCTCTGGCTAGTTCTCTGTGCTCCTGTTTCCAAATTATGGTAAGTTTGTTTAACAAGTATATACATTTTACTGATAGAAATAACCGATCATCGTAGTGCTTACCTGACTGCCAATAGTGTTCGCAAGACTATCATATGCATATGGGTTCTTTAAAAGACCCATTGCGAATTTAACTCGTAAAATTTGTTTTACTGCATCATCAATTCGGCTCATTGGAACATAGTTGTTCTTCACTAGGCATGTCAGGCCATCGATGAATTCCGTATAGTTGATTGGAACCATGATCTGCAGATTCAAAGAATACATTATCAAAAAAATTTTAAGAAGGTTAGGCTTAATCCATCTCCAAGTACACTTGTCCCAGAAAATCTACAGTCTGATTCTGATTCTGATTGCAGAGAGAAAATCTGAAAAATGACATCTTTGAAAAGTCAAACCAAACAGAAGTTAACATGCGTTCAGGGGGCGAAGTGGTACACTTTTTAAAAGTTGAGGGAGCTACGGGGACACTTTGAAAGTTCATGGGGACAATAGGTGTTCTGGGACAAGTTCAGGTTACTGGAGATGCATTAAGCCAAAAGGTTATATGATGTAAAGAAGCTTCAGAAGTAAAACTTTAAAAATTAAATTTACTTTCCATGTCAAGTCCAGCATTGATCGAAGCAAGGATCGAGTATGTATAGTTGGCGTGGGGCAGAGAGGTGATCTTGTCAATTCCTTGCCAATCCGAAATGGCAAAACCCTGAAATAATATGCGAAAATTCCCGTGAAACTTTGTAGTTGTTCTTACGTTCTGAAAGGGATTAATATCGAATTGAACCATTTTTCAGGAAATTTTCGTACCTTAAAGTGAAGCTTGTTCTTGAGAAATCCCGTGACTAATTTGCGGTTAGCATGCATCTTAACACCGTTTAAGCTCGAATACGAGACCATGATAGTAGCCACTCCCTTGACGATCGAATCATAATAGGCAGGCATGTGAATACTAAACAAACCTTGTCTATCTATTACCGTGTCATTCTCATTAATATCATTGGTAGTTCCTCCATCACCGACATAGTGCTTCGCACAAGCTATCACTTTCGTTATATAACAAAAATCATCGAAATGAATTTATTCTATTAGGAAGAAATTTAGATCGTGCAAATACGATAAACTTACTTGCCACCAATAAACGGAAAACCGTTTGGATAGTTAGCAGGAACATCTCCTTGTAACCCGGGTATTAGTTCGGTCATTGCTTGAACAATCTTGGGATCTTCGCTATAGCTTTCATAGCATCTTCCCCATCTTGGATCTCTACAAACCTGTAATAAATTGTTTCTCCTTTTACGAAAACAAGAAAAATTAAGCTGTCTGCCCGCATAAAATTGGTCGGATTTTAAAGTTACCCCAATTGATGGTGCGAAAGTATATGTGATGCCTGTAGCTCTAACATCCAGTGCAGTTGCAGCTCCTATTCTTTTAACAAGTTCGGGATCCCTGTTTTGCAGGGCCCTGAATTAGAATCAAATGTAGTATATAGGGAAATATTACAGGAGCCAGGCATTTGGAATACCTGCTCCTGATGGACGACAGCTGTCCCAGTTTGCAGTTGGTACAAATGTCATCTATCGAGCAGAGTGCTCCAAATACCCGGCTCCCTGGTAAAAACCCGTAGTATATATACTTAAAAAAGCAGAGGAAGGAAGGAATCTCGGGACTTGCCTAGTGGCTCCAAGGCCCATGTTATGAGGGAAAATTGTTGCGTTATAAGCGTTGTTGTGGCCATGAACCGCATCAGTCCCGTAAATCATAGGAATACCAAGTCGTGTCGATAAAGAACCCTTTTGAAATTCATTCACCATTTTAATCCATGTTTTCGCCGAAGCCTGTTGCGCTGGAGCACTTCCTCCTGCGCTCAACACGCTCCCTACAAAAACGTGAAAAATGTTGTAAATTTTTTGCATTTTCTTAATTACTACTAAGGGTTAAGATATGCAAGAGTGATAGTTACCAATAAAGTCTTTTTTCATGACTTGTTCAGATGAAACTTGGCGTTCGATCTGTGTCATTTGCCCAATTTTTTCCTCTAATGTCATCCGTTTCATTAAGTCTTTAATTCGAGTGCCTATAGGTTGTTTTGGATCTTTATATTTGATATATTCTGCTTCTCCTATGGATGCCCACAAGAGAACCAATCCCGTCGAGAGGATGATAATTTTCGCCATTTCTCGATCCTAGAACAACAAATGAAATGCGGAATAAGAAAACACATTTCTTATTAAACTAAAAAACCTTGAAATCATTATGTTCTGAAACATTTCTTTTCAACAAGATGACAGACTTTAAGAACACTTATACCATAGAAGTATAGAACAGACAGTTTATATTATAATTTCGCGGTTAATATCTCATGAAGATCATCAACTTACAGAAAGAGAAGTTAATGAGGAGAATTTTAGAAAGAAACAAAAATATAACCCAATTGAGAATTAGTTAATAGTCTGCAGATGACATATTTAGAGAGATATACATATGGTATCATATGGTGATCTGCTTCAATACATCGTTATCAAAGATTAAATGAAGTAACTTGTCGTCAATAACTAATTTAAGTTTTAATTTTGTTATTATTTTTTTTTTATCTATTAATTGACTCCTTGGTGGTGTAATAATATCTGCCTGTCAAGCTGTTGCCTTTCTTCTGTATTTTTCAATCCTCTTAATCATGTAAATTCAGACATTAACTAGGTAGATGAAATGGAAAATGGCACCGGGGAAACATATAAATAATGAAAATAGAGAGGTATGTGTATACATATAAAAATTATAAATTTGTATGTGTATGATTTTATGAAACTAATATATATAAGAGTAGCACAACTATTAAAAATAACATGGTTGCATACTACAAGAAAATATGAAAAGTTGCAAACTATATTGATTGTAATCGAAAAAGAAGTTGTAGTTTAGAGGAGTCATCGTAATAAAATGGAGGACAATTTTCGGAAATAGTTCCCTGTAATCTTAGAATGGTTTTTCAACTTTCATCATTTACAGAAACGACCTGAGAACGTCCCTTACCGGTTTCTGTGATTTTCAGTTTTCGAAATAGATACAAAGCGTGGAAACACTAATGTCGTTTGTAAATGTTAGATTGCTAAGCATTGGATTTGTGGATAAACTTGTTTCTTACTTATATCCATATTTACTTGGGAGGTATTATATTAGATGGCATTGTGTCTAACGACATCTTTTGAAAGTGTCTCACAATCAACTCACAAGAAGGACGAATATATGCTGATGAAAGAAAAGGAAAAATGGAAAAAAAAAAAGAATTATAAGTCAAAATAGACGATTGTTATATTGTAACCATGTTAAACAAACTAGCACGAGTCATCCTGCAAATTGACGATTGGGGATTAGTCTGGATGTGGATGTGATTTAAAGGTGCCATTCATAATTGGGACCCATTCAAGACCACCCCATAGTGAAAAAAAACAATTAAAAGAGCATATTGGTGTAGATTTTGTGTAATTTTGTTGATTGATATGTCAATAAGAAACTCATACATAGAGTTAGTTTTTCTTTGGCACCACCTTATTTGTAAGGTTTACTTTACAGTTTCATTAAATTTGAGGGTTATTTCATGATAACTTAGTTTTTTCTTTTCTTTGCTATTATCGCCATTGTATTGAATTTTATTCCACTAATTCAATGGTGATGGATGATAAAGTAACTTTAACTTTGTAAAAAATAAAGTCATCATATACTTTACCTAAATTTTATGTTCATTCAAAAAAAAAGATTTCAATAGGAGTTAAAAAATAGGATAAACTTAAAAAAGTACCTTGTGGTTTCACTTATTTACAAAAAGAGATATGAGAAATTTTATTTTGCAAAATAAGATCTGTGGTTTCAAAAAATTGACAAAAAGAGGATTTTCAATATTAAATTATGTCACGATAATAAGTAATTTTGTTTATTTTTATCTGAAATTTTGTAGATTGGTTAATAAAAATGCAATACACATCATTGATATTTTTAAAAAATTTTTAGTAATACAAATATTTTTTTAATTAAAATATGAATATAAACTTAAAAAATCATAAAAAATGGAAAAAATTTATGAAACTTACTCAAATCGTGGCGTGTAATTTTTAAATAATAAGGTTAAATTATAAAATGTTGAATTGATTAAAATATCTTCTATAATATCACTATTTTGAAAAAAAAAATATTTTTTATCCTTTTTTTGCCTATTTTTTTAAAACCACATACCCTATTTCAAAAAAAAAATTTTAAACCCTATTTTATAAATTAGTGAAATCAGATGTATTTTTTTCAATTTGCCTAAAAAATAACATGCATTATACGTTTATAATGATAAATCTATTACAAACCTTGATGCAACTGCATGGATCTACAGTTCACCAACCACTTTAACTTGTAAACAATCATTATTCACGAATAACAAATAATTATTCTGAATTCAAATTAATAAAATAAAAATTTGAAACAAAATTAACAAAATACAGCATTCATAATATTTTACTCGATAAACATTTATGTTTATAATATTTTATTGAAAGTTTAATTAATATGTTAGATGAGATATATAAATTGTTCTCCTCGAATATAATTTAAGAAAATAAAATGTTGTAATGTATATTGCTCTGCAATATTTCCTTTGTATAGTATTTAATTTAAACTGATAGTAAGAAACAAATCCATCGTAATTTAAATGAATATTTGTATAACTCCTTTTCAATAGCTGAAGTGAGTTGAATTGAATAGAACTGAACTTATTTTAGTGTAAATTTACAACTACGCATAGCCGAACTGAACTGAAGTGGTCTGAATTGAACTGAAATGAATTGTAGTTTAGGAGAATATGGCCTAAGTTGTTGTCTAATCATTACAGATATATACATTGCGCGTGTGTTGTTTAAAAACGTTACAATTGTGTCCATATGTGTTGCAATTACAAACCAAAACATTACCTAGAAGTATTGCCTTGCAGTTACAAACAAAAAGCGTAACAAGAAGGCTGCAATTGTGTCAAAATATGTAGCCAATGCATTACGGTTAACTTTTAATGCAAGTTCCGAAATGTGAGTGTTGCTACAGGAAACACTTTGGCCAATATTGCCACAAATAACTGTTGCCATATGAACCTAAGGGCAAGGAGCAAAACACCAACTTATTTTGGCAAAAGAGTTGTCAGTTCATTGAGGGCAACTTTTCTGAATCAGTGTCCTCAATATCACCACATTAGAGAATCCCCCCAACATCACCTGTTTCAAACGCAATGACATTGTCAAACTCAAAGTCGTCGTTATCTGTAGCACCATTGTTTCGAATCACGTCTCGTTCAGGCAAAGTAAAATTTGATGTTGATCTCCTGTCAAACGAATATCAGGCTTCAAGGTGTGAATTATGAGTGCCTTGAATTGCTTGACTATTGTACGTCTGGAACTTCAGTAGCTGGTTGATCATTAGTTCTACCCATAAGCTGTTGATCAACATCATGATTAACTTCTTCATTATCTTGCAAATCTTGCAAAACGTGAACGTCATTCATCTGCTTTCTAACAAAGAGCCGACAGATTTTCGTATTCCAATGAGACCCAAAGCTTTTCTTTATCAGTGTCAACTCTGATTTGATCCTTTAAAGGTTGTGCTAAATCGACATCGACTAGGAATCTAGCATAATGTCTGATTTCGCCTTCAATAGTGTTCGTCAAAGCGCAACGGAATTCCAATACCACGCGCAGTTTCAGAAAGTATCTGTTTATCCCAAAACTCCCAAGCCTTATATTAAGGGTAAACTTAAAAAAAATGCTCTATGGTTTGACTGTTTTACAAAAAGTCCTTATGAATTTTTTTTCAAAAGGGTGCTTGTGGTTTCAAAAGTTTGCAAACAAAGGAAAAACACATGATATTTTTTTAAAAAATACCTTTTTGTTAATATTAGGCAAGTTATTTTAATAAATTCAACAATTCTATATTTTAACTATAATATTTAAGAATTATATATCAATATTTGAATAAGTTTCGGAAATTTTTCATTTTGTTATGATTTTAAAAAGTTATCATCAATTTTTAATTAAAAAATATTCGTACTATACAAAAAATTCTAAAATTTATCACAACAGTGTATTGCATTTTGATTAACCAAGATGCAAAATTTTACTTCAAAATGAATAACTTCAAAATGTGGTTTCAAAATTTGAGAATCCTCTTTTTGCAAACGTTTGGAACCACATACACCCCTTTAAAAAAAATTCTACAAGGACCTTTCTAGAAAACAGTCAAACTACATGATATGTTTTTTAAGTTTACCATGTATATTTCTGGTTTTTATGCTACAATATTTTTCTGGTTTTAAATAAATGAAAATATGAACAAAAAATTACAATATGCAAGCACCCAATATCTTGATTAGGGATTTCCAATCTCAGTCCCTCTCTTTTTCCTTTCTTCTCCCTCGGCCGTCTCTGTCGCCTATCCTTTCAGGGCCTTCGTCGACGCATGCAGTGAAAGTGTAAAGCTTCTCTTCATATTATCCATGAATATGATTCAATTTTTCTACGTTTATACTAGTTTGTTTGTTTCATTCTATTAAATTTTCAGTTCATTTCAATGTCAACAGTTCTAGGTCTTAGCTCGATAATTTTCTCTTGCTTTTATCTACTCACTTAAATTCTCCAGTGCTTTTGATGATGGTCTATTAATCAAAGCTTTAGCTATTAGCTTGAGTGAGTATGAACTGAAGTACTGAACCAATTGACATATATGTGTAATCCTGATCAATTGAAGCTAGCTTTTGAATTCAATTCGAGAAGTGATTATTCGAACTTCGTTTTGTTAGGTCCATATGTCTTATCCCATATTTCTTTTTGGCTGCCTCTTGGGCCTTTTCAAGAGATAAATGACAACTTTACCTGTCACTGTTTTGTTCAACAAAATCTGTATGTTTCTGATACTTACAGTTCTGTTCTTGAGGTTTATTTTCTACAATATTGAACCTGATTTATTTGACTTAGACATATGTTAGATTTTGATTGAAAATAATCTCAGATTTTGTAATCAAAATCTAACAACATATCGGCAAAATAAGCATCTACAACATTTATAGGTTCAGTAGCGAGGCCATATCCAAAAGGGAAAAGCGGGTCATAATGCTCATCTCCGACATTCATAGGCAACTGATCAACACTCCTGAACCACGTAAATGAAAGTTTGCCACTAAAACCGTAATCACCGAATAAAACATCTGCAACGCCCTGGCCTTCGGTTCCAGGAAGCCACGCAGCAACAAGACCATCAATGGACTCAACATAAGGTAGAATCACAACTGGACGGCCTGAAACCACAATGACAACACATTTCACAGCTCCACACACATTCTGGATTATAGTTGGGCCTTTGTCGGCCAGTGTTAAGTTCATGTTGTCCCCTTGGGTTTCGGCATAAGGGTGTTCTCCAACTACTACAATGGCATACGAGAAGTTGTTCAACTCGACAAAGTCTGATTCGGGATTCTCCTTGTAGATGACTTCTGTGGAAGGATCAACAGTATTTTTGATGGCTTTAAGTATTGTAGTACCTGTTAAGATAGTTAATGGAAGTCATATTATAGTTAGGGTTTATGATGCAGGTGATTATCAACAACGACATAAAATGATGATTTTATAGTCGTAATATGTGGAAATTGCAACTTCCGCAGAAAATCGACTCTCTAGGGACTCTAAGTAATTGCAAATACAAGAAATTTGAGAAAATGTTTGTTATTCAAATGATGGCAAAAAACTACAATTGACGTTACAAGCCTTTAAAAAGGTTAGGGCATCTAGGGTTAAAAGTCCAAAAGTAAACACAAAGTTGCAATTAAGTCTCTAAAATAGTAAAACGCAAAATTAAAAGCCTAAACGATGTTTTTTAGCCGAAAAATGATGAATTTCATTGCATAGCATTGCGTATTATTCATTGGGCCATTTCTGATGAGAATAAGGCCCTGACTTGCCAAAATCCAATAGTGTCAAAATCACTCTTTTCTACGGTCTGCTTTCTCTAAATAAACTAACATGGTCTAATCTGTTGGAATTAAAACACTCAAATAAATAACTTTTATTAAACTCAAAGATATTACAAGAATACTCTCACTCAAAATATAAAACTACAACTCACTCTTTACTTCTTTTTTCTGTAAAGAAGTTCTTATTTTTGTTGATGAAAAACAACTAAACAACTCACCTATTTATAAGTGAATTATACAACTCCCAACTCCCACAATTAATAACCACAACTCTAACTAACACAATTACTCACCACCACCGCCAACTAATACAATTAATAGCGAACTTATTTAGTTAATTTAATGGCCTCCAAATTGGTTGTAGTTAATAGCCTCCAATTTGGTTATCACACACAAAAATCTACATACTTAAAATACCTAAATAAATTTACTACATTTTGGATTTATGGGCTTGGACTCCAATTGATTGGATTTGGATTTTGGGTTTCCATTGATATGGATCAAGTTCATAATCCAACACCCCCCCTTAAACTTGATCTTGTCATTCCGAGTGAGCTTCTCAATCTGATGTGGTTTTCGCTTACGAGCGGCTTAGTGAAGATATCCGCGATTTGATCTTGTGTCCTCATGTA
This sequence comes from Euphorbia pulcherrima, assembly GCA_947683365.1. Lineage (NCBI taxonomy): Eukaryota > Viridiplantae > Streptophyta > Magnoliopsida > Malpighiales > Euphorbiaceae > Euphorbia > Euphorbia pulcherrima. The sequence continues at coordinate 38,541,049 of CANTUS010000008.1, forward strand.
TTTAACTTGTACTTCCTTTCTTGCAACACACTCTCTTATGTAATGGTAGCGAATGTCGATATGTTTGCTCCGATCATAGAATACATGATTCTTTGCTAAGGCAATCTCCTTCAATAAATTTCTAAGCCAAATTGCATGACAGACGCATGAGGTTGCTGCAACATATTCTGCTTCATATGTAGAGAAAGTTACAATCGGTTGTTTCTTTGACATCCATATGAAAGCAGTGTCTCCCATGAAAAACACGAATCCACTAGTGCTTCTTCGGTTATCTATGTCTCCACCCTAATCGTTATCACTATATCCAACAAGCTTGTAATCATTAGATACCGAATAAAACAAGCCAAAGTCGATTGTACCTTTTAAATAGCGAAGAATTCTCTTAGCGGCTTTGAAATGGGTGGTTGTTGGTGACTCCATATAGCGGCTTACAAATCTGACTGCATGAAGAATATCTGGCCTCGTACATGTAAGATAGCATAGACTTCCAATCAAACTTTTGAAAAATGTTAGATCTACACTTTCCCCTTCTTTATGTTTGGACATCGTGATCCCGTACTCCACCGGTGTGCTTATCGGCTTACAGTTATCCATCTTGAACTTTTCAAGATCTCCTTCGCATAGCTTTCTTGTAAAATTCAAATTCCATCCATTTGTTGCTTTACTTTTATGCCGAGGTAATACGCCATGAGCCCCATGTCTATCATCTTGAACTCCTACGTCATCGCTTTTTTGAATTCATCGAACATTCTTTGATTGCTTCCGGTGAAGATCAAATCATCCACGTAGAGGCACACAATCAAAATATCTACATCTTTGATCTTGATGTACAAAGCGTGCTCGTAGGGACATTTGTGAAGCCATTTTCTTGGAAGTCCTTGTCGATTCTACTATTCCATGCCCTTGGTGCTTGTTTTAGCCCATAAAGAGCCTTCTTCAACTTCAACACCTTGCCTTCGTGGCCTTTTGCTTCGTAGCCTGGTAGTTGTTGAATGTAGACTTCCTCTTCAAGAACTCCATTTAGGAAGGCCGATTTTATATCCATTTGATGAATCCTCCATTTATTTTGAGCCACCGAAGATATGATTAGTCCAGCAGTTTTCAATCGAGCAACTGGAGCGAACACCTCATTGTAGTCAATTCCAGCCTTTTGACAGTAGCCTTTTGTAATAAGCCTCACCTTATGTCTTTCGATCTCTCCCTTAGCATTTTGCTTTATTTTGTACACCCATTTGACACCTATTGCCTTGTGTCCTTTAGGAAGTGAAGTGAGTTCCCATGTGTTGTTCTTCTCAATGACCTTGATTTCTTCATCCATTGCATCTCTCCATTGTTTCTCTTGAGCAGCTTCTTGAAATGTCACCGGATCACAATCAACAAATAGACAGAATAATGTAAGATTGTCTAATTATTCAGTCACCTCATAGAGTTCTCGAAGACTTCTCATACGATGCACTTCTCTTTCATCTTCAGTCTCACTTAAGGATGGAGAATGCGATGATGATGACCCGTCTCCACGAGTAGGAGAATTTGGTGGAGTTGTGAGGCCTTGTTGAAGTTGTCTTGGCTGCTCAAGCATTGTTTGCTCATCTTCCTCGAATGGGAAAAAATTAAAGTCCTCTGTTTGAGAATCAAAGTTCCATTTGCCTTCTTCATCAAATATCTCATCTCGACTGATCAAAAACTTCTTATCATTCGGATTGTATAGCCTATAGCCTTTTGAGCTTGAGTCATAACCGATGAAAATAAAACTTTTGCTTTTATCATCAAGCTTGGTTCGATTCTCATCTGGTACATGAACATGAACTATTTAATAGGTAGACTACACATGTAACTACTTCTGCCCAAAACTTCTTGGGCAGTTTCTTACTTTTGAGCATACTCCGTGCCATGTCAAGAATTGTTCTATTCTTCCTTTCCGCCACACCATTTTGCTGGGGGGATCTAGGAACCATTAAGGGTCGACGGATTCCATGTGCTGCATAAAACTCGTTGAATTCATTGGATGTAAATTCTCCTCCTCAATCAGATCTCATGGCTTTGATCTTATGACCGCTCTCCTTTTCCACGACTGCTTTGAACTTTCGAAACACTCCAAAGACTTCTGATTTCTGCTTCAAGAAATATACCAAAGTTTTTCTTGAATAATCATCAATGAAGAGAAAGAAGTAGTTACTATTAGTGAGATAACTTGGCTTAATAGGACTACACACATCGATATGGATGAGCTCGAGCGGCTTCTTGGATCTATAGTCTGACTCCTTTGGAAAGCTTCTTCTAAATTGCTTCCCTTGTAGACATCCTTCGCACAATTGATCGAGATTTTTGATACATGGTAAACCTCTAACCATTCACTTTTTAGATAACAGCTCCAATCCTCTAAAGTTTAGATGCCCAAATTGAAGATGCCATAGCTATGATGCGTCTTTGTAACAAGTCTTTAGACACTTTGCAATATCATTTCTGATATTCAAAGGGAACATTCTATTCTTCGATATCCGTACCTTAGCGATTAGATTCTCGTTGCCATCTCTTATAAAAAAGACTACAATCTTTTATATGAATATCATAGCCTTTTTCTAAGAGTTAGCCCAAACTAAGAATGTTGCATTTCATACCAGGTACATAGTAGACATTTGAAATCATTTAGTGGCTATCATCTTTTGCTCTAAAAAGGATGTTACCTCTTCCCTTCACTGATATCTTGTTGTCATCTCCAAATAAGACATCGCTACTTATTGCTTCATTAAGCTCCACGAACATGTTCCTTCTTCTAGACATGTGGTTGTTTGCATCGGTGTTGAGATACCATGTGTTGTCTTGATGATCATTATTGTTGTTATACGCTAGTAATAGCGTTTCTTTCTCCTTGATCTTCTCCTCCACGAAATTTGCCTTCTCCTTGACTTGATTGTTAGGAGTTCTACATTCTGAAGCGTAATGCCAACACTTTTGACAATTATAGCACCGGACTTGAGATTTATCATACCTCGCGTTCGAATTGCCTCTTCCACGACCTAGTGTGGCACATTCTCCTTTCTCGTAGTTATTGCTAGAATTGTAGTTGTAATTCTAACTTCGTCCACGACCACGGCTACCATCTCATCCGCGGCCTCATCCTCTGCCTTTGACTCTTCCATGGTTGTTTCTACCACTTCCTTGACCTTCACTCGTATCCTTGAGTTGTAGCTTGAGGAGTTACTCAGAGATACCTTGTTTCTTCTTGTGCTTTTCTTCATACGCTTGTAGTGATCCTTGGAGTTCTTCAATTATCATTTCCTCTAAGTCTTTGGTTTTTTTAATCGTCACCACGATGTGCTTAAATTTGGGATCCAACGAGCAGAGTATCTTCTCTATTATTCGTACATCTTCTAACTTCTCACCATTTCTTTTCAACTGATTAGAAATGCCTGCTACTTTAGAAAAGTATTCGGAGATAGACTCAGATGGTTTCATGTGCAAGGATTCAAACTCACCTCTTAGTGTTTGAAGACGGACCTTCTTCACCTTTTCGACTCCTTTGTAAGAGGTTTGTAGCTTCTCCCATGTTTGCTTGGAGGAAGTTGCACTTGAAATCTTTTCAAAACCATCATCATCTAATGCTTGATAGATGAGGAAGAGAGCTTTCTTATCTCTCTTTCGGGAATCCTTCAAAGTTATAGCTTGATCTGGCGTGAGAGAGGCTTCATTTTCGGGCTCCCTGAAACCTTTCTCTACGATATCCCAAACATCATGCGCACCGAGAAGAGCCTTCATCTTGATACTCCAATTGTCATAGTTGTTGTTGTTGAGTGTTGGAACTTGAAACGATGCCACGCTATTCGCCATCTTACTCAAATAGCTTTTCTAGACTTACAGGGGTTGTTGCGACGTTTTCTGGAATCTTTTGCAACACACTGGACGTATTGCAACGCTTTTGGCAGTCTACTGCGACACTTTCTGAGCTTTTTATCTAGTGCAACGCCTGGGCAGTTTCAACTCGATTTTTCCGCACTTGGAAAAAAATTCTTTTCGGGAGGAGGACTCGACCTCTCAACCTAGCTCTGGTACCACTTTGTTGGAATTAAAACACTCAAATAAACAACTTTTATTAAACTCAAAGATATTACGAGAACACTCTCACTCAAAATATAAAACTACAACTCACTCTTTACTTCTTTTTTCTCTAAAGAAGTTCTTATTTTTGTTGATGAAAAATAACTAAACAACTCACCTATTTATAGGTGAATTATACAACTCCCAACTCCCACAATTAATAACCACAACTCTTAACTAACACAATTACTCACCACCAACTCAAACTAATACAATTAATAGCCAATTTATTTAGTTAATTTAATGGCCTCCAAATTGGTTGTACATAATAGCCTCCAATTTGATTATCACACACAAAAATCTACATACTTAAAATACCTAAATAAATTTACTACATTTTGGATTTGTGGACTTGGACTCCAATTGATTGGATTTGGATTTTGGGTTTCCATTGATATGGATCAAGTTTATAATCCAACATAATCTACATTAATTTATGTTTCTAGGAAATGTATAGAGAACATCGAGTAGAAAAATGTACCTATTGTTAGATTGTTGCTGCTAAGTCCTTGCCATTGGATTGTCCACCCGCCACACTGATAACCGAGATTATCAGCATGGCTACCAGCCACGAGTATTTTCGGAGCTTTCTTGGGAAGGGGTAGCAATGGCTTATCACCAGATTGGCCATTTTTTAGCAACACAAGTGATTTCCTCACAGCTTCTCTAGCTAGTTCTCGGTGTTCCTGCATATTTTGATATTTCAGGTCACTACGTAGACTCTAAATTAGCACTGATACAAGCTACCAATTGGCTCACCTGACTGCCAAGGTGGTTTGCAAGATTATCATCTGCGTGAGGGTTTTCGAATAGACCCATTATGAACTTGACTCGCAAAATTCGTTCTACCGTGTCATCAATTCGTCTCATAGGGATAAAGTTGTTCTTCATTAGTGATGTGAGACCATCAATAAATTCCACATAGTTCTTGGAAACCATGATCTGTAACAATAAGCATTAGAAAAATCATTAAAACTTGACAAAGTAAGAAGCTTTGGGAGCAAAATGACTTGCCATGTCAATTCCAGCAGTAATTCCAGCTAAGATGGAATATGTATAGTTGGCGTGCGGTGGAGAGGTGATCCGGTCAATGCCCTCCCAATCTGATGTTGCGAAACTATTAGCAAACTAAAACTACTGCTAAAACAAAATAAAGAGGAAACACTAAAATTACACTACCAACTTAATTTTATAACAAAATATTACAAAGAAAAGGAATAAGAAGAACAAATGCCTTAGAGATGAGAAAGGCTTTGTTGGTGTGATTTCAACTAAGGCCATAGGCCTTTTTTTATACTATAAAATCAGCCCCTATGCCTTACAATTGGCAATGTGGGACAATTCTCATTTTTCTTTCTTATTCACTTTGCCAATGTGGGACTTGGTAATCCCACAAATCTCCACCTTGACAAGTTCCACATCTTTAATCTCTTATCTTGTGTAGTGTCTTTCAATGCAGTCTTCAAGTTTTGACAGTATTGATCAAATCCAAACAATATTGAAATTTGATTGGATTTACTGCCTTTGTCAATATATCAGCTGGATTTTCTGTGGTCTGAATCTTCTGGATTACAACTCCACCTTCTTCGAGAACCTCTCGTATGAAGTGGTAACGAACGTCGATATGCTTCATCCTTGCGTGGTAAACTTGATTCTTTGCTAACATGATAGCACTCTAACTATCGCAGTGCACCTTTATGTGCTTCTGTTGAATACCCATTTCACCAAGAAACCCTTGAAGCCAAATTGCCTCCTTTACAGCCTCTGTACATGCCATATATTCTGCTTCCGTCGTAGACAAGGCAACTGTCGACTGTAATGTAGACCTCCAACATACTGGTGCTTTTGCCAAGGTGAACACATAACTAGTAGTTGATCGACGTTTATCCAGATCACCAGCATAGTTGGAATCACAATATCCAATTACATGTTGACCGCCTTTATCCTGTTGATATACCAATCCAACATCCATGGTGTTCAGAATATACCGTAGAATCCATTTCACAGCTTGCCAATGTTCCTTTCCAGGATTATGCATATACCTGCTCACGACCCCAATTGCATGTGAAATGTCGGGCCTTGTACACACCATAGCATACATTAAGCTACCAATAGCACTTGCATATGGTACTTTTGACATATATGCTTTCTCTGCTGTAGCTTTTGGAGATAATGCTGCACTGAGCTTGAAATGAGAAGCAAGTGGTGTACTAACAGGTTTTGACTGCTTATTTATGCCAAAACGCTTCAATACCCTTCCCAGATATTCCTTTTGAGTCAAAAAAATTCTTCCCACATTCCTATCTCTGCTTATCTCCATGCCAAGAATCTTCTTTGCTTCGCCAAGATCCTTCATTTCGAATTCCTCATTTAATTGAGATTTTAACTTCTCAATTTCCTCTTGGTTCTTGGAAGCTATCAGCATATCATCAACATAAAGAAGAAGATATATAAAAGATCCATCTTGCAGCTTGCGCAAATACACACAATGATCATATTTGCTTCTTGTGTACTTCTGCCTCAACATAAACTTGTCAAATCGCTTGTACCACTACCTCGGAGATTGCTTTAATCCGTACAATAATTTTTCAAGTTTACAAACCATGTTCTCTTTTCCAGCAACTTTGAATCCTTCAGGATGAACCATATAGATTTCCTTCTCCAAGTCTCCATGTAAAAACGTTGTTTTTACATCCATTTGAACCAGCTCCAGATCTAACTGTGCTACCAAAGCCAATACAATACGGATGGAAGAGTGTTTCACCACTGGAGAAAATACTTCATTGTAATCAACTCCCTCAGTCTGAGCGTACCCTTTAGCTACCAACCTTGCTTTGTAGCGAACATTAGACTCGTTAGGAAATCCATCTTTCTTTGCATAGACCCATTTGCACCCAATTGCCTTCTTTCCCTTTGGAAGATCAACTAACTTCCATGTATGATTCTTCTGAAGGGACTGCATTTCTTCAATCATGGCATTCCTCCACTTATCTTCTTCTGAACTTTTGACTGCTTCTTTGTAAGTGGTAGGGATGTCATCATTTGCAATTGGAGATGCAAAAGCCACCATATCAACATAGCGAACAGGCTTTCTTACTGTTCTTTTTGGCTTTCTTAATGCAATTGGTTTAAGTTGCTTGGAGGCTCTTGGGCTTGAACCTCTTCCTCATCAGACTCCTCATCTACCATTGGAGTTTCTACATCTTCATCATTTGCTGGACTAATTATCTGCCTTTCAAACTCCACCTGTTTCGGAGTATCATCTGTTTGTTCTGTTGTTACCTTTCTTAACATGGTAGATTCATCAAAGGTAACATCCCTGCTGATGATCGTCTTCTTGGTCTCTAGGCACCAAAGACGATACCCTTTTACTCCCGAAGCGATCCCCAAGAAAATTGCTTTCTTTGCACGAGGATCCAACTTTGATTCCTTCACATGATAATAAGCAGTGGAACCAAACACACGTAAGGAATCATAGTCAGTAGCAGGTTTCCTAGACCATTTTTCGAGTGGTGTTTTACCATCAATAGCACTAGATGGTAGGCGATTGATGAGATGGCTCCCATATGTAACAGCTTCAGCCCAAAACTGCTTGCCCAACCCAGCATTGGACAACATACATCGAACTTTCTCCAGTAAGGTTCGATTCATGCGTTCAGCCACTCCATTTTGTTGTGGTGTATGCCTAACTGTGAAGTGCCTGACAATGCCGCTATCATCATAGGCTTTCTTAAATGGATCACTCGTGTACTCTCCACCATTATCTGTTCGGAGATGCTTGATCTTTCGACCCGTCTGAGTTTCCATCATATTTTTCCACTTAAGGAAAATTCCGAGCACTTCATCCTTAGTCTTCATAGTATACACCCAAATTCGTAGGGAAAAATCATCAACGAAGGTGGCATAGTAGTGCTTCCCTCCAAGTGATGCCATCTTGGAAGGCCCCCATACATCAGAGTGAACATAGTCCAGAATACCTTTAGTATCATGGATCGCAGTTCCAAATTTCACCCTTGTCTTTTTCCCTTTGACACAATGCTCACAAAAGTCCAATTTGCAAGCCTGGACATCTTTTAATAATCCTTGTTTTACCAGAAGATTCAAGGATTTTTCACCAGTATGCCACAATCTGGATGCTTCCAATTCTTTCTCATCATTAGAAGCTACTGCTGCAGTTCCAATAACAGTAGTACCTTGATAGTGGTACAACTTGTTATTCTTTCGAACTCCCTTCAACACCACCAATGCACCAGAAATGATCTTCATTACTCCATTTTCTGCTTGAACTTTGAAACCCTTTTCTTCTAGGGCTCCCACAGAAATGAGATTCTTTGATAAATCTGGCACGTAGCGAACTTCCTTCAATGTTTTGATTGATCCATCTTAGTTTTTCAACCGAATGGAACCAACCCCATGTGTGGTGATAGGGGAATTATTTGCTGTGTAGACAACACCATCTTTTAGTTCTTTAAAATCATAGAACCATTCTTGATTAGGACACATGTGATAACTGCATCCTGAATAAAGAAGCCAAACACTAAAAGAGTTGGTAGAAGCTGAAAGAGCAAGTGAACAATCTGAGTTATCATCATACTCAGCTACTGCAACAGTCTTTCCCTTGTCAGATTGGCCTTTCTTTTTCAGCTTAGGACAATCTTTCTTCCAATGCCCCTTTTCACGATAAAAGGCGCATTCATCTTTCCCCAATTTGGATTTTGACTTTGATCGTTGCTTCATTCCTTTCGCCTGGTTCCCGTGGCATCCTCTAACAATCAAAGCCTCGGTAGCTCCATTTGAGCTTTCCCTTTTCTCCTTCCTCCTTAATTCATAGCTGTACAAAGCTCCACAAACTTCATTGAGAGTTACAACAGCCTTCCCATGGAGTAGAGTTGTTTCGAGGAACTCAAACTCCTCCGGAAGAGATCCCAACAACATTAAGGCAAGATCCTCATCTTTAAAGGTCACATCTAGGTTCAACAAATCAGCAACTAGTTGATTGAAGCTGGTGATATGATCGTTGATTGTGGTACCAGGAATGTAAGTGAATCGGAACAGCCTTTTCTTCATGTGAAGCTTGTTGTGACTGCTCTTTTTCAAGAACTTCTCCTCCAGTGCCGTCATCAGTTTTCTAGCAGAGGTTTCTTTGTAAAATGCATACCTCTGTTCTCTAGATAAACATGACCGAATTGTACCACAAGCCAGTCGATTGATGGTCTTCCATTCTCCTTCTCCCATTTCATTTGGTTTCTCTCCTTCAACGGCAATATCTAGACCTTGTTGAAATAATGCGTCTAGAACCTCACTTTGCCACATGCCGAAATGACCACTTCCATCGAAAATTTCCACCACCAATCTGGAATTTACTCCAGCGGCCCTCTGAAGAATACTTGAAGAAGCATTTGAAGTGGATATCTTTCCGAATGGATTTTCTTCTTCCATTTCAGCTCAAACCGTAAAATCACAAATAATAATATTACTCAAGTGCTAGAAAAATTCTCAGGTAATTGGTCGAGTCACAAACGGTCTCAGTTAAATACCAATTTCCTTAGGCTCTTATCGCTTGGTGACAGAATTTTTTCAGTTACTCGAGACAGTATACTATTATTATTCTAGATTTTACCGAAAGATTATTTTAACAAAAATTTTAAATTTGCTAAATGCCAACTAGACAACAGGCCCGAAAATTAGAAAAAACTTTCTGATGTGCCGACTGTAGTACACCTACAGCGCACAAAGCATACTAATTTTTCCTAAAACCAACGCTCTGATACCAATTGTTGCGAAACTATTAGCAAACTAAAACTACTGCTAAAACAAAATAAAGAGGAAACACTAAAATTACACTACCAACTTAATTTTATAACAAAATATTACAAAGAAAAGGAATAAGAAGAACAAATGCCTTAGAGATGAGAAAGGCTTTGTTGGTGTGATTTCAACTAAGGCCATAGGCCTTTTTTTATACTACAAAATCAGCCCATATGCCTTACAATTGGCAATGTGGGACAATTCTCATTTTTCTTTCTTATTCACTTTGCCAATGTGGGACTTGGTAATCCCACATCTGAGATAACAAAACACTGACAAATATTTTTGTGTTAATCTTTCCGAATCCGATCAAATGGGAATACCGCATATACAATACCTTTGACACACAGGAACACATAAACACAGTTTATTCTATAGACTCAAATTTTCAAAATTTAAATCTAACAATTATCGGCTCACGAATCTTACATAATGTGCCCACAAATCTCAAAATAATTTAGCCCCTACCAATATAATTTACAAGGAGAACAAAGAAGTTGAAAACAATTTTTAAAAAAAATACCTTTGATACTAATTCAATAATTACAAATACAAAAAATGTGTTTCACACATTTCTTTTTTATTTTCTTTACCTTATTTTACATTTATCTCTCAAATCGTTAATGTTTTTTATATGCCGCTTCAAAATTTTATTCGTCTCTTTTTTAATCTTCGAGACATATTGTGATATTTTTTTGCAAATTTTTTTGAACTGCCAGATATCTAGTAGTTATCTAGTTGATGTCTGGTATTTGTCTAGTAAATCATAGCTTCAAACAGATTTCGAAAACATATCTATAACAAATATCTTAACCAAATTATTTAGAAGATACAAATTTATTAAATATTTATTAGATATCTAGTAGATATTATATTTTATAAAATAATCATCGTAAAAAAGATACGGATTTATTTATAATTTATGAAATCATCATATACATATCTATTAAATATATGTTAAATGTCATTAGATTCCATAAAAAAACTGTTATAAATAAGATATACAAGATATCTACTAGATATCTAATGGTGATATACTATATATCTACTATAAAAATACTAGATATAAAATTTTGAAAATGTCACGGTGGATATTATTTCAAAGATAAAAATAAGACGGACAAAAGACCCTGAAGCGGAATGTCGAAAAAATAAATTGTTTGAGAGATAAATGAAAAATAAGAAAGAAAATAAAAAGAAAAAGCGGTGAAAGAGGTGGAAAGTATGGTTTGTAAATATATTTGAAAGGAATATAGATATGTAATTAGTTTGACTTAACTGTAAATTTATAAATATTTTAATGAGGTATGACCATAATTTCCCTTTAATCTAATCATAACATATGTAATTTTCTTTTTTTTTAGTATTTACAAGTATTTTTATTGAAATATTCATGTTCAAGCTTAATCCCACTTAATGCTCCTCACCCCTAACATATATAATTTCCTAATATTTTTGAATTTTATCTTAACTAACAACAACTTTAAAGTCAATTTGAAGCAACTTAGGGAAAATTTCATACCTGAAAGCAAAGAGTGTTCTTGAGGAACCCGGTGATAAGGTTGCGATTAGCGTGCATCTTAACACCATTCCAGCTAGAGTAGGAGACCATGACAGTGGAGACACCCTTACTGATGGAAGTATTGTAGGCAGGCACGTGAATGGTAAGCGAACCATGTCTGCTAATCACTGTATTGTTTTCATTAATCCCATTAGTTGTTCCTCCATCTCCCACATAGTGCTTTGCACAAGCCTCAACTTTTCTTCTGTGGAAAAAAAAACAATGCCCCTCAATATTATGTTTGGTTTGTATTAACTAATTTGTTAAAAACTCCTCATCTTTTGACCTTTAGATCGAATCTGCTACATGTATTTGCCGGAAATGTCACAGATTCTAAAATAACACTTGTAAGATTAATAAATAAAAGGCCAAATACAACTAGACCTTTCTGAATTTGACAACTTCCGTCGGCACTCAATTCAATCAACTTCTTGAACTTGGATAAAATTGCATTAGTTTTTCTCGAATGACACGTTGAAGCTTTAGGTTGGTTTGACTTTTCAAATATGTCGTTTTTCTCTGTCTAACTAGAAGTTGACATGTGTAATAGAGAGGACAAACTGGTGCGTTTTTGCCAAATTTAAGGTTCGCCAAAAAGGTAACTAGAGCAAATGAAAGTTAAGGGTGTTAGCAGGTGAATATTCCTAAATTCAGGGTCTAGATGCATTTGGCCGGAATAAAAAGCCAATAATTATGGGTCTCTTTTGATTTTATGAGTATAAGAACTTGATTATTTCAATAATTATGTTTAATTTTCACCAATGGATTCAAGCTAAAAAGAAAACACAAGAAATATTAATCAAATTATGAGAAATTATGCATCATATATGAAAAAATTTATGAGAAATCTTCCAATTTTATAATTAGAAATTTGATCTCACAAGATAATGAAGATGATTTCCAGTCACACTCGCACGTGGCCGGGACAGTCATAATTCATAAGTCAAAGGGATTAATTTATTCATGCAAATGCTTGACATTTACATTTTCTTTCATGGTTCTCTGTTGTGAAATTCAGGTGTTAAGGTTATTGAGAAATAAATCAATAATTCTACATGTACTGATTTTACTCAATAAAATGAGATTCATCCACCGTATTCAGGTGTGCGACCCGAGTCATATTTGGATGTAGTCAGATTATAGTTCTCGTAAACTATATGGGCAATAAAGAAAATGAAATTTTCAAATTCGTAATATTTTAAACATTTATTAAATGACATTTATTTTTTCCAATTTACGAAATACTCCTATATTTTATTCATGAACCGAGCCGTTCGTGTATCGTTCGGTATTCGACTCGATAAAAGCTCGACTCGGCTTGACTCGGTTTATAAATGAACAGTTCGTGAAGATGATTTTATGGCTCAAATTATAAATGAACTGAATATGAACAAGCCAAAGCTCGACTCATTAACTCGCGAACAAACTTGATTAGAGGTACGCGAACAAGTTCGTGAACTGACTTAATAAATGTTCGTGAACTAGCTCGATTATTATAACTGCATATCAAAAAAATTAGACTAATACAACAAGTATATGTATAACATCACCCAACCCAATTTTATAGCTCACTTTAAATTATGTAATGAATTGACAATGTTGTTCACGAACAAAGCAAACAAGCTCGTCCGCGAATATATTAGTGAACTGTTCACGAACAAAATAAATGAGTTGTTCATGAATAGCTCGTGAACAAACGAACACGAACACAATTTTAAGCTCGAATTCGAGCTCGGTCGGCTCGTATTCAATTAAAAATTAAACGAATGAACACGAACAAGCTAAAACTCGGCTCGGCTCATTTATAGCCCTACCTATATCCATCAATTTTGAAGTAAACTAGCAATCTCCTCTCATAATATGAAGAAGAAGAAGAAGAAGAAGAAGAAGAAGAAGAAGAAGAAGAAGAAGAAGAAGAAGAAGAAGAAGAAGAAGAAGAAGAAGAAGAAGAAGAAAAATCATACTTGCCACCGACAAAAGGAACAGCCATTGAAGAGCCAGCAGGATTGTCTCCCTGTAATCCCGACCCTATCTCAGTCATTTGTTGAACAACCTCAGGATCTTCACCATAGCTTTCATAGCATCTTCCCCATCTCGGATCTCTACATACCTATCACAACAACTCCAATGGAATCACTACATTTTAGCGAGACCCTTAACTGTGCCTGAGCGCTGAACAAAATTATCTTAGTAAAGATTGAAAAAGTCTGCAGTTGCCAGTTGGAAAGTTGAAATTATGTTACCGCAATACAAGGTGCAAAAACATAAGGAATGCCTGTAGCTCTAACTTCCAATTGTTGAGTGGTGTCCCTCTTATTGTGGGACCCACTGTTTAATTAAAAAAAATTTAAAAAAAGGATACGCATCTTGAATCTCCTGTAAATAGAGGAGGGTTTTACTCATTTGAAGAGCAGACCAACACAGAGAGTAATAGAGAAGAAACACAGATAAAAATGTAATCTGTGTAGAGAGCCTTAGGAAAAGGGTTCCTAAGAGCTGGGTAAGAGAGAAAATAGTAAGGTTTTGGGAAACACTTGAGTGTCACTATTTTGTAATCTCTTGGTGTACCTACTATTATTTTATAGTGGAAGAATTATTCGGAGTTGGTCCCGTGGTTTTTCCCTAATTCATTTGGGGTTTCCACGTAAAAATCTGCGTGTCTCTTATTCTGCTGATATTATTTTTCTCGTGATCTATTATTGGGCCTAACACTAATGCAGTTGCAGCCCCTATTCTCTTCACAAGCTCTGGATCCCTACAGTTTATACATTCGAGTTTCGATTACATTGGCATATATAACTATAAATTAGATCATTAGAAAAGTCTGATACTTGCCAAGTGGCTCCAAGGCCGATATTGTGAGGGAAAATTATTGCATTATACACATTGTTGTGACCATGAACAGCATCAATCCTGTATATCATAGGAATTCCAAGTCGAGTCGATAACGAACCGTTTTGAAATTCATTCACCATTTTAATCCATTCTTCTGGTGTAGCCTGTTGTACTGGAACACTTCCTCCTCCACTCAACACGCACCCTGCGAAAAATCGAAACAATTGGCTATTGTTTATACCAGTTCTGTTGAAAATAACAGAGCCTAAGAGGTATATGAATTATTGTTAATTACCAATGAAGTATTTTTTCATGACTTGTGGGGATGCAACGCTGCGTTCGATCTGTGTCATTTGTCCCATTTTTTCCTCTAGTGTCATCTTTTTCATGAAGTCTTTTATTCAAACTCCGACCGGTTGTTTTGGATCTTTATATTTGGTGTACTTTGATTCTCCAATGGCTGCCCATATCAAAATAATCGCCATCAAGAAGATGGGAATTTTGGTGAGATAATATTCAATCTAACGGTGATAGTGGCAAAGTAAAGAAAAAATAAAGTTTCCATATTAATTAAATTTTATTTGCTTTGATATAAATTTTTTCAATCTCTTAGGTGCTTCGTTTTGAACACAAAACCTTCAGAGTGTGGGATTACCAAGTCCCACATTGGCAAAGTGAATGAAAAAGAAAAATGGGAATTGTCCCACATTGCCAATTGTAAGGCATAGGGGCTGATTTTGTAGTATAAAAAGAGGCCTATGGCCTTAGTTGAAATCACACCAACAAAGCCTTTCTCATCTCTAAGGCATTTGTTCTTCTTATTCCATTTCTTTGTAATATTTTATTATAAAATTAAGTTGGTAGTGTAATTTTAGTGTTTCCTCTTTATTTTGTTTTAGCAGTAGTTTTAGTTTGCTAATAGTTTCCGCAACAATTGGTATCAGAGCGTTGGTTTTAGGAAAAATTAGTATGCTCTGTGCGCTGTAGGTGTACTACAGTCGGCACATCAGAAAGTTTTTTCTAATTTTTAGGCCTGTTGTCTAGTTGGCATTTAGCAAATTTAAAATTATTGTTAAAATAATCTTTCGGTAAAATCTAGAATAATAATAGTATACTGTCTCGAGTAACTGAAAAAATTCTGTCACCAAGCGATAAGAGCCTAAGGAAATTGGTGTTTAACTGAGACCGTTTGTGACTCGACCAATTACCTGGGAATTTTTCTAGCACTTGAGTAATATTATTATTTGTGATTTTACGGTTTGAGCTGAAATGGAAGAAGAAAATCCATTCGAAAAGATATCCACTTCAAATACTTCTTCAAGTATTCTTCAGAGGGCCGCTGGAGTAAATTCCAGATTGGTGGTAGAAATTTTCGATGGAAGTGGTCATTTCGGCATGTGGCAAAGTGAGGTTCTAGACGCATTATTTTAACAAGGTCTAGATATTGCCGTTGAAGGAGAGAAATCAAATGAAATGGGAGAAGGAGAATGGAAGACCATCAATCGACTGGCTTGTGGTACAATTCGGTCATGTTTATCTAGAGAACAGAGGTATGCATTTTATAAAGAAACCTCTGCTAGAAAATTGATGACGACACTGGAGGAGAAGTTCTTGAAAAAGAGCAGTCAGAACAAGCTTCACATGAAGAAAAGGCTGTTCCGATTCACTTACATTCCTGGTACCACAATCAATGATCATATCACCAGCTTCAATCAACTAGTTG
Source organism: Euphorbia pulcherrima (assembly GCA_947683365.1). NCBI lineage: Eukaryota > Viridiplantae > Streptophyta > Magnoliopsida > Malpighiales > Euphorbiaceae > Euphorbia > Euphorbia pulcherrima. The sequence goes on from CANTUS010000008.1 coordinate 38,557,071, forward strand.
CTGATTTGTTGAACCTAGATGTGACATTTAAAGATGAGGATCTTGCCTTAATGTTGTTGGGATCTCTTCCGGAGGAGTTTGAGTTCCTCGAAACAACTCTACTCCATGGGAAGGCTGCTGTAACTCTCAATGAAGTTTGTGGAGCTTTGTACAGCTATGAATTAAGGAGGGAGGAGAAAAGAGAAAGCTCAAATGGAGCTACCGAGGCTTTGATTGTTAGAGGACGCAAGGGGAACCAGGCGAAAGGAATGACGCAACGATCAAAGTCAAAATCCAAATTAGGGAAAGATGAATGCGCCTTTTATCGTGAAAAGGGGCATTGGAAGAAAGATTGTCCTAAGCTGAAAAAGAAAGGCCAATCTGACAAGGGAAAGACTGTTGCAATAGCTGAGTATGACGATAACTCAGATTGTTCACTTGCTCTTTCGGCTTCTACCAACTCTTCTAGTGTTTGGCTTCTTGATTCAGGATGCAGTTATCACATGTGTCCTAATCGGGAATGGTTCTATGATTTTAAAGAACTAGAAGATGGTGTTTTCTACACAGCAAATAATTCCCCTATCACCACACATGGGGTTGGTTCCATTTGGTTGAAAAACCAAGATGGATCAATCAGAACATTGAAGGAAGTTCGCTACGTGCCAGATTTATCAAAGAATCTCATTTCTGTGGGAGCCCTAGAAGAAAAGGGTTTCAAAGTTCAAGCAGAAAATGGAGTAATGAAGATCATTTCTGGTGCATTGGTGGTGTTGAAGGGATTTTGAAAGAATAACAGGTTGTACCACTATTAAGGTACTACTGTTATTGGAACTGCAAAAGTGGATTCTAATGATGAGAAAGAATTGGAAGCATCCAGATTGTGGCATATGCGCTTGGGGCATGCTGGTGAAAAATCCTTGAATCTTCTGGTAAAACAAGGATTATTGAAAGATGTCCAGGCTTGCAAATTGGACTTTTATGAGCATTGTGTCAAAGGGAAAAAGACAAGGGTAAAATTTGGAACTGCGATCCGTGATACTAAAGGTATTCTGGACTATGTTCACTCTGATATATGGGGGCCTTCCAAGATGGCATCACTTGGAGGGAAGCACTACTATGCCACCTTCGTTGATGATTTTTCCCGGCGAATTTGGATGTATACTATGAAGACTAAGGATGAAGTGCTCGGAATTTTCCTTAAGTGGAAAAATATGATGGAAACTCAGACGGGTTGAAAGATCAAGCATCTCCAAACAGATAATGGTGGAGAGTACACGAGTGATCCATTTAAGAAAGCCTGTAATGATAGCGGCATTGTCAGGCACTTCACAGTTAGGCATACACCACAATAAAATGGAGTGGCTGAACGGATGAACCGAACCTTACTGGAGAAAGTTCGATGTATGTTGTCCAATGCAGGGTTGGGCAAGCAGTTTTGGGCTGAAGCTGTTATATATGCGAGCCATCTCATCAATTGCCTACCATCTAGTGCTATTGATAGTAAAACACCACTGGAGAAATGGTCTGGGAAACCTGCTACTGACTATGATTCCTTACGTGTGTTTGGTTTCACTACTTATTATCATGTGAAGGAATCAAAGTTGGATCCTCGTGCAAAGAAAGCAATTTTCTTGGGGATCGCTTCGGGAGTAAAAAGGTATCGTCTTTGGTGCCTAGAGACCAAGAAGACGATCATCAGCAGGGATATTACCTTTGATGAATCCACCATGTTAAGAAAGGTAACAACAGAACAAACAGATGATACTCTGAAATAGGTGGAGTTTGAAAGGCAGATAGTTAGTCCAGCAAATGATGAAGATGTAGAAACTCCAATGGTAGATGAGGAGTCTGATGAGGAAGAGGTTCAAACCCAAGAACCACCACAGTAACTTGAACCAATTGCATTGAGAAAGCCAAAAAGAACAATAAGAAAGCCTGCTCGCTATGTTGATATGGTGGCTTTTGCATCTCCAATTGCAAATGATGACATCCCTACCACTTACAAAGAAGCAGTCAAAAGTTCAGAAGAAGATAAGTGAAAGAATGCCATGATTGAAGAAATGCAGTCCCTTCAGAAGAATCAGACATGGAAGTTAGCTGATCTTCCAAAGGGAAAGAAGGCAATTGGGTGCAAATGGGTCTATGCAAAGAAAGATGGATTTCCTAACGAGTCTAATGTTCGCTACAAAGCAAGGTTGGTAGCTAAAGGGTACGCTCAGACAGAGGGAGTTGATTACAATGAAGTGTTTTCTCCAGTGGTGAAACACTCTTCCATCCGTATTTTATTGGCTTTGGTAGCACAGTTAGATCTGGAGCTGGTTCAAATGGATGTAAAAACAGCGTTTTTTCATGGAGACTTGGAGGAGGAAATCTATATGGTTCAGCCTGAAGGATTCAAAGTTGTTGGAAAAGAGAACATGGTTTGTAAACTTGAAAAATCATTGTACGGATTAAAGCAATCTCCGATGCAGTGGTACAAGCGATTTGACAAGTTTATGTTGAGGCAGAAGTACACAAGAAGCAAATATGATCATTGTGTGTATTTGCGCAAGCTGCAAGATGGATCTTTTATATATCTTCTTCTTTATGTTGATGATATGCTAATAGCTTCCAAGAACCAAGAGGAAATTGAGAAGTTAAAATCTCAATTAAATGAGGAATACGAAATGAAAGATCTTGGCGAAGCAAAGAAGATTCTTGGCATGGAGATAAGCAGAGATAGGAATGTGGGAAGACTTTTTTTGGCTCAAAAGGAATATCTGGGAAGGGTATTGAAGCGTTTTGGCATAAATAAGCAGTCAAAACCTGTTAGTACACCACTTGCTTCTCATTTCAAGCTCAGTGCAACATTATCTCCAAAAGCTGCAGCAGAGAAAGCATATATGTCAAAAGTACCATATGCAAGTGCTATTGGTAGCTTAATGTATGCTATGGTGTGTACAAGCCCCGACATTTCACATGCAGTTGGGGTCGTGAGCAGGTATATGCATTATCCTAGAAAGGAACATTGGCAAGCTGTGAAATGGATTCTACGGTATATTCTGAACACCGTGGATGTTGGATTGGTATATCAGCAGGATAAAGGCGGTCAACATGTAGTTGGATATTGTGATTCCAACTATGCTGGTGATCTGGATAAACGTCGATCAACTACTGGTTATGTGTTCACCTTGGCAAAAGCACCAGTATGTTGGAGGTCTACATTACAGTCGATAGTTGCCTTGTCTACGACAGAGGCAGAATATATGGCATGTACAGAGGCTGTAAATGAGGCAATCTGGCTTGAAGGGTTGCTCGGTGAATTGGGTATTCAACAGAAGCACATAAAGGTGCACTGCGATAGTCAGAGTGCTATCATGTTAGCAAAGAATCAAGTTTACCACGCAAGGACGAAGCATATCGACGTTCGTTACCACTTCATACGAGAGGTTCTCGAAGAAGGTGGAGTTGTAATCCAAAAGATTCAGACCACAGAGAATCCAGCTGATATGTTGACAAAGGCAGTAAACCCAATCAAATTTCAATATTGTTTGGATTTGATCAATACTGTCAAAACTTGAAGACTGCATTGGAAGACACTACACAAGATAAGAGATTGAAGATGTGGAACTTGTCAAGGTGGAGATTTGTGGGATTACCAAGTCCCACACTGGCAAAGTGAATGAAAAAGAAAAATGGGAATTGTCCCACATTGCCAATTGTAGGGCATAGAGGCTGATTTTGTCGTATAAAAAAAGGCCTATGGCCTTAGTTGAAATCACACCAACAAAGCCTTTCTCATCTCTAAGGCATTTGTTCTTCTTATTCATTTTCTTTGTAATATTTTGTTATAAAATTAAGTTGGTAGTGTAATTTTAGTGGTTTCTCTTTATTTTATTTTAGCAGTAGTTTTAGTTTGCTAATAATTTTTTTAAATGTCAGGTTAATTTGTTTTTTAAGATGCCATGTTACTTTGTTAAATATGCTATTTTTTTCTAAAAACAATTTTAGAAATACCAACAATTTAACTTCAACTTTTTAATTAGTTTTTACTTGCAGTTTGGTATTAATTTAAACTTATATAAGATTTGGGACACTACAACTTGGATGAGATGTGTATTTAAAGCTGAAGTATGAACATTGCCTCCACATGGCGTAGGTGATAGGCACGTTCGAATGTGTATCTTAAGTCTCCTTTTTCTATTCTTTTTCCGTTTCATCTTTGTTCTAATTTCTTAATGCTTATCATATATTTAATTCTTTTAACAATAACTATATAAATACATATTATTTCGCAATATATTATAGAAATATGAAGTATAATGTATAATATAACAAACACTAATCGATGTATGTAATCTATTCCTCATAAGTTAAGATAAGTTATTTCATAAAATTTCATCGAAAACGTGACGGAAACATTGAAACTGTCCTAGTAGTTTCTTGAACTTTTTATCCTTGGCATACATATATCTGAAACTATCAAGTAAACAGAATAAGTAAAATTAGTGTAATATATAAAACGAAATTTTGGTCGAAAATTTATTATTTCCCCCCAACGGCATCAAAAATTTATTCGCACTTTTCTAGCACTAGGAATAATTTTTTCAATTGTCTGTGTCTCTAGCCAAATAAAAAATGGAAACCGCAAGTATATGGTTGTGGCGTAGTTTTCAAATATATTGACCCCATGAGAAAAATAGAACTTCCCTAGCAAGAATTCAAAATAAAATATGGAAAAGGTAGGGTTTTATAGAGTAAGAAGAGAAAACACAGCAGAGAAGAAAACTCAATTGCAATTAGGTTACTTAAGTTATTTCGGTTCTTCATTCTTGTTCCTCAATTTACAAGTACAAAATAACATCAAATATCCCTTTTACGATATAGTGGATCCCTTTATGCTTGCATTCAAACCCAAACAACTTTGGTTCTATGCTTAGTATTGATGGCTTTCACACTGACTTGCTTAGAATGTTACCACCCTGACAAGTTGATGTAGGCAAACTAAATATCTTATTGTTATGAAAAAGTATTAAAGGAAAAATATATCCAAGTAAGACTATACTCTATCTATACCCAACACAATTCATATGCATAGCACAAACTAAAACACAATACAACATGCAAAGATTTCCATAAATTCAATATATAATGCAAAGTTAGAATGAAAGATGATATATATAGAATGAAATTTAGAATTAAGTCGAACAAACCGTTTTTCCAATAGGTGTGTCACACCTCACCTGATTGGTATTTCCTCTAATTTGATCTCCAATTGCACTAAACTTTCAGAGACAAATTATCGTAAACGAAATAAAGCAATATATGAAGAACAATGATCATATTGATAAGAGTTTTGCTAGTACAATCAAACAACGATCTCTCAAGAATAATAAGAAATATATGAACAAAGAAGATTTCTCTCTCAAGTTTTACTATATATCCTCTTTGAAATTTTCTATATAACTTGGATATATTATGTATATATTCAAATGTTGGCCAAAATCCTTTATATAGAGGGTGAAAAGTCACAACTCTTCATCTTATTGGTTGATGAAAAGGTGTCTTATCTAAATTAGCGGTCATCAACAGTTGTTTGGCAGTTGAGAAGAAGTTTATTCACAGTCATGCAAGCTGCGTGTCCGTTCGTGGCCTTGGCTTGCTTGCATTTATGTAGTAGGAAGAGTCTTCAATTAAAAGATACGTTGCGGTCGCGAAGAGCTCAATTTTCTGAGTTTATCACTTGGCCAACTTTAAATAGTCTTCTATACTTGCCCAAATTTTGCCTCTTTATAAGTCCTTTTTGCACCCATTCCATACTTTTCGTGCCAAGTTCTATTTTCAAGCAAATTTCATATACATTTCACCCGGTTCCTGAAATTATATAAAAAAACAGCTGCATACCACGTACAATCTTTTAAATAAAACCAATAACACTCACGAAATTTCATGTAATTATCTAAATTATTGTAGTAAATAAGTGTTGTTTTGACACTTATCAAAGAGCTATTGTATCAGGTCTATACCACATACCATATGTTATACCAATTTTATACGCAACATTATATCAGATTTAATTTACGAAAATTTTTGTCAAAAATATATTGATTTTGATCTTGTTTTGAAGATAAAACTAAAACGAATAAAATAATTTTAAAGAATCGTGTCGAAAATATTTACGGTTTGAAAGATATGGTCCTTTTAAGTTGAGAAAATCAAATTAAATTGTGAGAGAGAATATGGTTAATAATAAGGTGAAATTCACTTGAAAAAGAGTAAAAAAAAAATAGCAAAACTAATATAATTACTAGTAAACAAAAGTAAAAAAGATATATAAAAGAATATATGGTACAATTTCCCTAATATGTAATTAGGCTACTTGAGCTGCATTATCAGTCAAGACCAACCAGTCATCCCCTTTTTTCTGATGGATTCATCGCATTTCTGTCATAAATACTCAACCGTTGGATTGAATAAGGGTATTAAATACCCGATACCATATATAATTTCCCCCAACCTAAGAGAAAACTTCCCATATAGAACTAGTAATTTTGGTCATAATCTCTAACAAGTACTATGATAGAAATGAATATGAGCTTGTTAAAAAGGCATCATTTAATATATATTAATAAAAATTGATAAAATAAATTACTCAGTTTGGTAGCTAGGGTTTAAACCTGTGAAATGAACAGTGAGATCCAGTATCCACTGGAATGAATATTCATAATTCATGAAATAAAAACAAAAGACTGTACTAATAAAGAGAAGTTGACACAGGCTACAAGTAGTGTAAAAAGCAAGAATTATTAACAAAAATGACATCATGTTTCTGATTACTACATTATTAGGTTTATGTCTTACATTGTTGTCCGGGAATCTCACTCCTACCCCAAAAATACTTACTCTTACAAGAATCAAACACAAACTTACAAACCAACATCTAATTTGAATACTCTTGAAACAAAAACTCTTGTGAAACAAACTAATATTACCGTATAACCATAAAAAAAAATTCCTGTCAAAGAACATTTTTTCAAAAAAAATGTTTGGCCTCACAGTAATAATAAAGAAAAACCTTATCCCCCACCCGGATGTGGACTCGAACCTGTGACCTCTACAAGTTCAGGGCTCGACCACTAGGCTAAGCCTTTACCACGTCAAAGAACTTGATATTGAATTAACAATATTTTTGCAGTTTGGTATACGTTTCACATATGAAAAATCATCAATTTAGGATTGTAATTATAACCAATCTATTTATCAATAAATAAAAAGTTACAACCACCTTCTCTGATATTAAGTTTAAAGAAAAAAACAAACGGGTGATAGAGAAAAGATATCACAGTTGATATTTCATAATATACTTTTTTTATGGAATTTCATGATATGCTTGAATAAACTTATGTATATCGGACATACAAATATTACATGAACAATATTATAATCATACCTTAAAGTAGCTCTGGGTTGTATTTCAGTATGGAAAATATGATGTGAGGAATGAAGCCTGGTCCGAGATCATAATCTATGATTTTAAATCCATTAAAAAGATTGCAGATCTTATATAATTTTGTTCTTATGCAAGAACAAAAACAATAATAATATTTTTTTTTTCCAAAATAAAAGAAGGATCTTGGAACAAACTTCATTCCAAACATCTATTTTCCTTGATTGATGAACAGATCTCATCATCACAGAAAAAGAAAGAGACGGAAATAAGGCTGCAATATCAAAGTGTGTGCTCAACTTCTAAATCTTATATAATTTCATCTCTTATTGAAGGGGAGGACAGACAGAGAAGAAGAAAGAAGATGGATGAAAATATTTTTTAAAAATTGAGGAAAAGTAGCGCATGGAAATACAGCTAATTAATTTGTGAAAATAAAATAAAATTATAAGGAAAGAAAGAAAGAAAAGTGTGTTAGGTTTTGGAGGGATGATATTGTCTTCTTCTGTTTGCTTTCTATTGGAGTGTAGTCTTCAAGGCATTAAATTAATTGCATAGACTTGTATCGTTATAAAAAAATTTATTTATAAATTTGTAGTACAACAATGTTTATATTGGAAAAAAGATTTAATATTAATTAATTAGGAACGGTTTGATTTTGATTTCTAAACTATTCAAGACAGCTACTTAAAAAGTTTAAAAATGGAGATTTTAAAACAATCGGTCTGAAAAAGCGATCCCAAACTGGATCTAAATTGCTCTTCCAAAGTTTGTGAGAAAAGGTTTTTAAGCTTACGAAAAAAAATCATAAGTTGCTCATAAGTATCTCTGCTATCAAATACTACAAATAACAAGTACTCGGCATAGTTTTTTTTTCAATTACTCTACTTAGCATTTTGGTCAAAACTCATAAAAACTTTACTACCTCCTCTGTAATGGTTAATTTGTCATTTATATTATATATCAAGTTAAAATAATTTCGCTAATATATAATATTTCTCAAATTTAACATAATAGTAAATTTGAAGGAAACCACGAATTGGGATAGTACTAGGACTGTAAATGAGATGAGTCGTTCATGAACAATTCGGTGTTCGGCTTGATAAGAGCTCGGTTTGACTCGATTTATAAACGAACAGTTCGTGAACACGATTTTGAGCTCGAATAATAAATGAGATGAACATGAACAAGTCCTAGCTCGGTTCGAAAACTCGCGAACAAACTCGATTAGAGGCTCGTGAACAAGTTCATGAGCATGTTCGATAAAAGCTCAAAACTAACTCGATAATAGTTTTCACTTAATAAAATATTTATAGAACTATTACGAAACATTTTTTTTAAAATAGTTGATGAAATAATTTATATCTCTAATACAAGCACATAGTCCTTAATTCAATTTTTGGCTCATATTGATGAAACTTGATGGTCCAATTTATATCCAAAAAATTAATTAATGATATAAATATTTAAATTAAGGTTGTTTATTTTGTATTTTATATTCAAGAATATTATATTAGTTAATGATATATTATGATATTAAGAATTTACTTTTTCATAATTTGTCATTAAATGCGTTTGTGAACAAAAATAAACGACCTTGTTCACGAACAAATTAACGAACTGTTCACAAATAAAATATATGAGTTATTCGTGAACAGCTCGTGAACAAAGGAGCTCGTAAATGAGCCGAACACGAATAGGATTTTGAGCTTGATTCTAGCTCGGCTCGACTCGTGTTCGATTAAAAATTAAATGAGCTGAACATGAACACGTCATAACTCGACTCGACCCGTTTACCGCCCTAGACAGTACATGATTACTTTAAATTTTTTACCCTTTTTTTTGCCTATCTAGTTCACCGGATCTTTGCTCGATTATATCCAGATCCAATCCGGGTCGTGCACCTGACTGTGGTGGGTGAGTCTCTCAATAAGGATTTTTTACGTTCACTAGAAATCAAACTCGAGACCTTACTTAAGCGATACCAAGTTGATTATCACTTAGACCAACCTTTATTGAGTTTATCACCCTTTAATTGAGCACCAATTGTATAAAAGAAGTAATAACTAATATATATACTTAAAATACTCCATTTCAATAAAAAAAAAAAGTTATCTTTACTTTGTTTTTTTATGGACCAATTACTCTCGTCTATCTTCGATACCATTAGACGAGTGATTTAGAGTGTTTGATCTAATAGTAATAGAAGTTAAAAGAAAAAGTAACAGCTATTTTGTAATAAATAAAAAAAATAATTATATTGTTAAGTTTAGCACTGAAAAGAAGGAGGATAAAGAACCAAAGAAACATCAAGACGTGGCCCTCCACTATTCGACGTACTATAATATTATTTTTCGCTTCATTATTAACAAAGTTATCAAAAGAGATCACCAATGCCCTAATTTAAAGCATCATATTTTTTTATATGTTTACCCAATAAAAGCATGCTTTGTATATGTGTACTGTGAGCACTAGGTAGGCCAAACATGTCATAACCATTATATTGGAAATCCCATATATTCTATCAATTAGCCCATAATTCCATTATTATTATTATGTTCATTATATTGGAAATCGACTATATATGTAAGGATATTATAACAATAAAGAGAGAAAGTAGAGAGAAAATTTGAGAGAAAATTTTATTTCTTATTTCTGAGATATATGAAAATGAAGAAATTGAATTCCTATTTATAGAGAAATCCAACGGTAAGAATGGTAAATAGGTAAGAAACATTTTACAGAAAATAATAATGACATGTAGAAAAGTAGAAAACATATTACATCAAATTATTAAGGACGTGGACCCTACATCAATAATTTAATGACATGGATCACATCAAATAATTTAACACTCCCCCTTTTGATGTGTCATCTGCCGCGAATGGGACACTGCCTCGTTAAAAACCTTACTAAGGAAAAACCCTGTGGGATAAAAACCTTAGCTAAGGGAAAAAAAGTACAGTGTTTACTCCCCCTGTTCGCGAGTTGACTGGAGATCCTTAAGACGACGCATTCCAATGCTGTAAGTTAATTTCTTGAAAGTTGAGGAAGGTAAAGCCTTGGTAAATAAATCTGCTAAATTATTACAAGAGCGGATTTGTTGAATATTGATTTCACCATTCTTTTCTAGATCATGAGTGAAGAAAAATTTTGGTGAAATATGCTTTGTTCTGTCTCCTTTAATATAACCTTCCTTCAATTGAGCAATACAAGCAGCATTATCTTCATATATTGTCGTCGGACCTTTCTTGACCGTAACTTTTTCACATGCTTCTTGGATATGTTTAATTAATGATCTCAACCACACACATTCACGACTTGCCTCGTGAATAGCTATTAACTCTGCATGATTTGAGGAAGTAGCTGTAATTGTTTGTTTTGTCGATCGCCAAGATATAGCTGTTCCTCCATATGTGAATAAATAGTCCGTCTGAGATCGAGCTTTGTGTGGGTCGGATAAATAACCCGCATCCGCATATCCAACTAATTTAAGCTTAGATTCATGTGAATAAAATAAGCCTAAATCAATAGTTCCTCGAAGATAGCGCATTATATGTTTAATTCCATTCCAATGTCGTCTTGTAGGTGCAGCGCTGTATCTTGATAATAAATTAACAGAGAATGCTATATCCGGTCTTGTGTTATTAGCAAGATACATTAAAGCACCTATTGCGCTTAGATACAGTACTTCAGGACCGAGAACTTTTTCATTATTTTCTCTAGGACGAAAAACATCCTTTTTCACATCGAGTGATCGTACAATCATTGGGTTACTCAATGGATGTGCTTTGTCCATATTAAATCGTTTCAGGATCTTTTCTATGTAGTTTGATTGATGCACTAAAATTCCTTTTTCAAGGTGCTCAATTTGTAAACCAAGACACAAATTTGTTTTTCCAAGATCTTTCATCTCAAATTCTCTCTTTAAAGAATCAACTGCTTTTGGAATCTCTTCTAGAGTTCCAATATCAACATAAATTGAGATGATAACAAAATTAGATCCTGATTTTCTTATAAAAACACATGGACAAATTGGATCATTTTTATATCCTTCTTTCAATAAATATTCACTTAGACGATTATACCACATGCGCCCAGATTGTTTTAATCCATATAATGATCTTTGTAACTTTACCGAGTAAAGTTCTCGTTTGCCATATTTTTCTGGCAGCTTTAATCCTTCAGGGATTTTCATATAAATATCATTATCAAGCGAACCATAAAGGTAAGCTGTGACAACATCCATCAAGTGCATCTGTAAATTTTCTTGCACTGCAAAACTAATTAGATATCTAAAAGTTATTGCATCCACCACCGGAGAATATGTCTCCTCATAGTCTATCCCGAGTCTTTGGGAAAAACCTTGTGCAACTAATCTGGCTTTATATCTTATTATTTCATTTTTCTCATTTCTCTTTCTAATAAAAACCCATTTATTACCAACAGGTTTTACGTCATGTGGTGTTCGAACTACTGGTCCGAATACTTTGCGTTTTTCAAGAGAATTCAGCTCTGCTTGAATTGCTTCTTTCCATTGTTGCCAATCATTTCTACTTTGGCATTCTACAATAGATGTTGGCTTATAATCCACGTTTTCCTTTTCAATATTGATCGCAACATTATATGAAAAAATATGATCTATAACTATTTTATTGCGATTCCATCTTCTTTCGTTAGTGATATGATTTATTTGAATTTCTTTATTTTCAATAGCTTCAGGTATTTGCACTTCAGGTGCTTGCACTTCTTCCGGAAGTGTATTTATATTTATATCCTCAATGGGAATATCTTCACTATCAATAATTCTCCTCTTTTTAGAATTTTTATTCTTTGAACCAATTGGTCGTCCATGCTTCAGGCGTGTTAGAGTATTATCCGTAGGTTGTTCTTCGGGAATCTCAATACGAATTGGCGCATTTACTGCTGGTATATGCGATTTCGTTACTCTTTTAGGATTAGCGAGTGCATCAGGCAATCGATTTGCTAAATGTTGAAGATGGATTATTCTATGAACTTCTAGTTCAGAATCATTTGATTTAGGATCCATATGAGAAAGTGATGAAGCATTCCATATTATTTTCTTTTTCCAAAATTGGGTTCTTATTCTCTCCCCCTAATTTTGGGAAAATGCTTTCATCAAAATGACAATCTGCAAATCGTGCAGTAAACATATCGCCAGTTAATGGCTCAAGATATTTAATTATTGAAGGGGATTCATAGCCAACATAAATTCCTAATCTCCTTTGAGGACCCATTTTAGTCCTTTGTGGTGGAGCAATAGGCACATATACTGCGCAACCAAAAACTCTAAGATGAGAAATACTAGGCTCATGGCCAAAAGTTAATTGTAATGGAGAATAATCATGATAACTTACTGGCCTTAAACGTATAAGAGATGCTGCATGTAATATTGCATAACCCCAAACTGTAGTAGGGAGATTCGTTCGCAAAATTAGCGATCTCGCAATTAATTGCAGACGTTTAATAAATGATTCTGCTAGACCATTTTGAGTATGAACATATGCTACAGGATGTTCAACTTTTATTCCGATCGACATACAATAATCATTAAATGATTTGGATGTGAATTCCCCAGCATTATCAAGACGGATTGATTTAATAGGATAATCGGAAAACTGTGCCCGTAACCTTATAATTTGAGCAATTAACCTTGCAAATGCCATATTTCGTGAAGATAATAAGCATACATGAGACCACCTAGTTGAGGCGTCAATTAGAACCATAAAATATCTAAATGATCCACATGATGGATGAATTGGTCCACAAATATCACATTGTATGCGTTCTAAAAATGTTGGCGATTCGATTGCAACCTTACTTCTGGAAGGCTTTATTATTAATTTTCCTTGCGAACAAGCAGTACAAAATAATTCATTATTTTAAAGAAACTTCTGGTCCTTCAATGGATACCCATATGAAATTTCAATAATTTTTCTCATCATTATCGAACTAGGATGACCCAGTCGATCATGCCAAATTTTATAAGTATCTGAATCTATAAACTTCTGGTTTATAGTCAAATTGGCATCAATCATATTAATATATGTATAGTATAAGCCACATGAAAGAGTATAAAATTTTTCAAGTATACATTTCTTACTTGAAATTATTTTTGTAACATAAAGACATTCTTTATTGTTTTCGCTCACAGTTTCAATATGATATCCATTTCTGCGAATATCTTTAAAACTTAATAAATTTCTGTGAGAATTCGGAGAAAATAATGCATTATTTATAATAAGTTTTGTTCCCCTTTGTAATAAAATACTAGCTCTTCCGGAGCCTTCAACCATTTTTGTTTATCCCGATATTGTGGTAACAACAGTTTCACCCTTTTTAAAAATATTAAAATATCTTGCCTCTTTAAGAATAGTATGGGTGGTACAATACATAAATTTCCTTCATTTTCCTTCAAGTCATATAATACCGAAAAAGAATTCATTTTCTTCATTGAACAAATGAAAGATGCATTATTATTTATTTATAAATAAACATTGCATAAAAAGTACATTAAGCAGCAATAACAAAAGCAAACCAATAATAACATAAAAATTACAATATATTAATTAAGCAAAATATATGGACTAATTATTCAAATTTTTCTTTGCCACTGGTGCTGGGTAACAGATAATCATCCATCTCCATATTGGGGACATCAATAGGCTCATTATTTGGGGTATTATCATCCAATATAAAATTGGTTTTTGGTTCCACATATTTCTTGAGAGAGGCTTGGTATAAGTTTACCAAATGTTTAGCGGTTCTACAAGTTCTTGACCAGTGACCAATCATACCGCATCAATGGCATTTATTTTCATCATCTTGACTTTTTTTTTATCAAATCTTTCAATTTGATTATTCCACTTCTGGTGGTTATTTGTATTTTTCCACTTCGGGTGGAAATTATTGCTATTATTATTATTTACATATTTCCACTTCTGGTGGAAATTGTTATTATTATATCCTCTACTACGCCCATTTCCACGACCTCTACCTTGACCACGACCACGGCCATTTCTGCGGCCGCGTCCATTAAAATTATTATGAATTATCGCATTCGCTTCAGGGAATGGATTTGTTCCGGTAGGTCGTAGTTCATGGTTTTTTAACAGGAGTTGATTTCTCTGTTCTGCTAGGATAAGAGCAGTAATTAGTTCACTATATTTCTTATAGTCTTTTGCTCTATATTGTTCCTATAATACCATATTATTCAAATGAAAAGTAGAATATGTCTTTTCCAGTAAATCCTCATCAGTTATTACCTTTCCACATAATCTTAATGTGGATGTAATTTGAAAAAGTTTAGAATTGTATGCACTGACAGATTCAAAATCTTATAGCCTTAAGTTTATCCATTCATATTGGGCATTTGGTAGAGATATTTTATTTAGGTGTTCAAACCTCTCCTTTAATTGTTTCCAAAGATCTGTAGGATCTTTGACAGTCAAATATTCTGATTGAAGTGATTCATCAAGTTGCCGGCGAAGAAAAACTAGAGTTGTTGCCTTATACTGAGGTCCAAGATTATTATTTTCAATAATAGTATTCTTAAGACCCATCGATTCTAGATGCATTTCTGCATTCAGCACTCAAGTAAGATAATTTTTTTCCGATACATCAAGAGGAGTAAATTCTAAACTTTTGATTAGACATATTAAGAATTATATATATTTATAGAAAATAAAATAATTATGCCTTACTTTGGATTTATTTGGTGATATCCTCAGTTGATTAGAGCAAGCTCGTGCTGATAACGTGTTGGAAATCGACTATATATGCAAGGATATTATAACAATAAAGAGAGAAAGCAGAGAGAGAATTTGAGAGAAAATTTTATTTCTTATTTCTGAGATATATGAAAATGAAAAAATTGAATTCCTATTTATAGAGAAATCCAACGGTAAGAATGGTAAATAGGTAAGAAACATTTTTCAGAAAATAATAATGACAGGTAGAAAAGTAGAAAATATATTACATCAAATTATTAAGGACGTGGACCCTACATCAATAATTTAATGATATGGGTCACATCAAATAATTTAACACATCATACTTTTTTTTAATGTTTTTATGTGTGCTCGATTCAGGTATGTATAAGAGCAAGTTTAATGGTTCTTCATTTTGAAGTATTCTTCAAATGAGGAAAAAAAATATGAGAAATAGAGTAATCCAACAATTCCTCATGTGTTATATTTCAAAATATTAACCAACAAGAGTTGGTGAGCAAGGTCTCAGGTTCGAGTCCTTATAAATGTAGAATATCTTTATTAAGAGACTCACCCATCACAGTTAGGTGCGCGACCCGAGTCGAATTTAAATGTAGTCAGAGCAAAGCTCTGATGAATCAGATAGGCAATGAAAAAAATATCCCAAAATAGAGAATTTAATATAATATTAATAAAATATTATTGTTTTAAGAGAATTTAATTTGGGGAATGAAAAATGAAGAAAATTGTTAGAGGAAAATATTGTATGTCCTGTAAAATGAAGTTTGAGAGTGAGGTTCAAATAAATAAGGGTAAACTTAAAAAACATGCCATGCGGTTTGAATGTTTTGCAAAAAGGTTCTTGTAAAATTTTTTCTTTCCAATGAGTGCATGTGGTTTCAAAAGTTAGCAAAAACATACTTCTTAAAAATTTTTACCACATTTGGAAGGGTAATCTTATCCATTTTGAGTGAAATATTACAGCTTTGTTTATTAAAATACAATACACATTATTGATATAAGTGTTAGAATTTTTTGAGAAGTACTAATATTTATGTTAATTAAAAATTGACGATAACTTTAAAAAAAATCATAATAAAATGAAAAATTCGAAAATTTACTCAAATCTTGATAAATAATTCACAAATAATATAGTTGAAATATAATAATGTTGAATTTATTGAAACAACTGAGATTATCCTTGCAAATGTGGTTTCAAAATTTTGAGAAGCATGTTTTTGCTAACTTTTGAAATCACATGCACCCTTTTGAAATAAAAAGTTTCACAAAGACCTTTTTACTAAACGGTCAAATCACGTATCATATTTTTTAAGTTTACCCAATAAATAACTAGTATTAGAGAAGCGCATTAAATTCTCTTATTTGGAACTTCAGTTTCCAAATTTTCTTAAGTTTATAAAAATCCTCTTGTTTCAATATGGCCTAATCCACTATTAGTTACCTAAATTTGTTCCCAAAAATTTATTATCTCCCTAAACTTTTAGAGTGACTCCATAGCTCTCCTATCTTTCAAAAAGTGAACCACTTTACTCTGGACGCCACGTGCCAGTTTTTGGTTGGTTTGACTTTTCAAAAATATCATTTTTCTGATTTTCTCTCCCCAATTAAAAGCTGATACATGGAGTTGAAGAAGTAAAGTAGTACACTTTTTAAAAGTTAAGAGAATTATAAGATCATTATGAAAATTTAGAGAAAAAGTGAATTAAGGTTCTGTTCTTTTCAACTTATATTCAATCCAATCCAGTTAAATTCAGTTCAGTACTGTCTAGTACTTATCAGTACAGCATACATATTGATTTATACTGAAATAAATTTAATTTAATTTAATTTAATTCAATTCAATACTACTACTTATAAGTTAAAAACATCGAAACCTAAGATCGAAAAGAAAATTCATCATCATCCCATCATAAATATATAAGCAAAAAAACTGACGGCTAGCTATACCTATAACAACATGGCATCAAATCCCAATAATTATTGACTTATTGTCTTTGATTATTCACTTTCGATTTTTTCTGTTGTTTGCGGATTGGATTGTTCGTAAAAAAGAAAAGAAATGAAACGATTAGTCGTCTTTTTATTTTCTTTTCAAGCACTCAACCCTCTTCTCTTGCCTTGTAGATGGGTCCAATCCATCTTTTCTGTTTTCTCCTTTCTTTGCTTGCTTACTCATACACTCACGTATCCAGTTCCCTTTGAACATGTGAATCGTTTGAGTTAGACTTAATACATCCATTACCCATGACGTTGGTTCAGATGATCTATTGTCTCCATGAACTTTCACTTGTTTTCATTAACTCTCTGAACTTGATAGAAGTAGTGCATCAATTTGCCCTCTAAATGTGACATGTTAATTTTTAGTTGGTTTGACTCTTCAAATATGTTATTTTCTTATGTTTCTTTCTCCAATTAGGAGTTGACACATGACAATCAGATGGCAAACTGATGAACTTTTGTTAAATTTAACGAGTTAAGAGAAACTTTAGAAAGTTAATTAGCGTAGAACATTTGGACCAAATCCAAGGGTAATTGATGTATGTGGCGCACAATTTAATTCTTAATTTTTAACTAGCTATTTAGTACTATTAATTATAATTTTAATTAATTGTGGATTAGAGGAGGAACCGAGCAAATTATTTCGATTGTAGACTGCAGCACATTATGACTCGTTATGAATATGATTAAGTTCAATTCAGTTTAGATTGTGAGAATGACTCGTAGTAGTTCTCTTCGGAAAAAAAAAACTAGTTGGGGAGTTCTTTTTCCTCATGTCTTCACAAATTGTCTCTATGAGCTTATCAGTTATCATAGGTGCATCTTTAATATGAGCAAAATACTCTCTTAAAGGCTAATTAAGTTCAGTTCATATACTTGTGTTATATTCTCTTACATAAAATCAATAGTGATAGTAATCATGAAGTTTACGTATCAAAATAACTACATTGGTGTTATTATTAGTAATAGTTATTCTATAGTGATTTTAATTTTTATAAAGTAATCATACTTTGCTCTTAATAATTATTATTGAATTAGTGGTGTGAAATTAAATTCAGTGATTATAAATGATAAAATAATGATAAATTTGTCAAAACAAAGTCACTGTAGAATGCGGTAATGTGCATTCAAAATATAGTTGTTTTTACCTTTTTTAATCATCATTGTTATTATTTATAGATATTTAAATTGTTAATTATAAAATTTAAGTTCTACTAGCGCTAATTAATAAATTACAAAAATAGAGTTACGGTTATAAGTATAAAGTTTAGGATTAATAATTACAAAATTTAGAAGCATTTTATTAGTATGTGTCCGTGCGTCAACTTCTTCGTCCAAATGGTTAGATATTCAGCTTTGAATTTATGAACGTATGTAACAAAATTAATTAGTTTTTGTTAATGTTTATTTTTTAAAAGAAGTGAAAAAAAAATAATGGGTAGGGCGGTGAAGATGATTATTATTTTTGAACGTATGTAATTTCTTTATTTTTTATTTTTTATTAATAGATAAAAATATAAATTCAATTAAAAATAAATTATAATATATTGATATAATCTGTTTACTGCTCTAATTAAAGGTGGACTAACATATAGTCAAGCCCCTCTATATGTCGAAGAATCAACTGCTCAAGCTAATAATTGTGCAGAATGATTCGCAGACCGGTAAACATAGACAAACCTAAAAATATTAAAAACAGTTTATTAGAGTTAAAACACAGGACAAAACACATAATCATAACACAAACAAATTAAACTTGCAAGACAAACACATGCCCTTAGGCAAGACTTAATCTGAAAATAAAAAGCATAAGACGCTGCAACATATATTTCCCTAAACCCCAACTAACGGCTTCATTTACAACTATAAACTGCTTACGACATAACATCAACCAGTAGTTCAGATCTGAAATAATCTTTTTCGGAGATAGTTCTAGGTGTCTTCTGTGAAAGATCAACAAGTATCTTGTTTAAAGGCGGATGGAGTTCAACCCAGTTAAGATTGAGATATGTAGTCACAAATCCGTATTTAAAGAAGACGGTCGTTTAGTGGATGATAAGAAAGTAATTGATGCAGATTATTCTCACAAAAACTCCAAAATTAAAACTAAAGGAAAAGAAAGACGAAAACAAAGGATAAAATGGAGAAAATGCCTAGTTAGACTTTTTCTCCCTCTCTAACAAACAAACTTATAAACGGAGGAGGCGAACATAGTTTAGTATATGAAAATATAAGTTTTAATCAATTTTTACATAACAACACATCAACATCAAAATCAATTCCTTAAAAACATATATCCTTACTGGTTTATAGCGTACTATTTCTCCGTTCGAGATTCAAAATAAGAATTATATAATGAGAATAATTTGATTTACATTAATTTTACCAACCGAGCTACATTTTTTGAATTGAAAAAATTGAACTATAATTATTATAAGTATCGGTATCTTGAAAATTGCGGAAAAAATCGGACTAGGCGGTGCCTAAGCGGAAAAAAATCTTACTCGACGGTGCGTAGGTGGAAAAAGTCGATGTCTAAGTGACAATATATAGATCCAGCGCCTCATAGCGTCCGAAGAATCAAAAGCGAGATGGTAAGTCGACCAAGATTCTTAAAACATTGATTATCAAGTTCAATAAACAATGCAGAGCACGTGAACTAAGTTCATGCTAAAATTTCTCATATTAAAAAATGTTTGATTTATGATTTGTTACTTGTAACTTTTATCAAGCGTCCCTTTCGGATTTTAGAACAGTTTGTGTTTGGAAAAATCAGTCTTTGAGTTTGTGGCTCTGGCTCACTGCCACTTTCTTTATGGTGTTGGAGACCTGCATTATTAGTTTGTATAATAGTATGTAGGCCCAATATACTGTTCTATACACATTTCCTATCATTCACATCTAACAAAAAATCTTTTTCTTCTTTTACCGTAGCAGGCCGACTAAGTTAGAAGAAAATAAGATTTAAATCCCATTAAATACACTTATTAGAAGTGGTAGGGAGCCTTAACTGTTATAAAATTTCAAAAAAAATTATCTCAATGAAAATACTTGTAATTATATAAAAAAAATGAATTAACAAAGTTTTTATACGGTGAACTATACCTGCAATAATTGTAATGCGATGCACACCAGCTGGTATAAGTTTGAAACTATTATAGATTAGATTTAATAATAGCTTTTAAATGTTACTTTTATACACTTTACAGACAAATGTTCACTATATTTGAACCTTGTACAATACATGTAAGCCTATAATGTATATTTCACTACAATGTTTTTAATCTATGTTCAGTTTTTAGAAGGTAATTTTTTTTTAGTATCACTTTCCATATTATAGTATATTTATACTTATTTTCCCTTTTGCCCTTATATATTCCTTCATTGAAAATAGCAAAAAGAACACGATGTTCATATATTAAAAAGAATAATTGCTTTAAAGGTATATTTGTTGGAAACCTTCACAGAAAATTTATCGATTGTGCGGAAATTACCCGGTTAATATTATCGTTTTCAAATCTCAAGACATTATGAAATTGAATTTATATACAAATAAATATAAAACAAGTAAGAGATATATACCTGGATAATCTCTACAAAAGATGACATAGTGTACACCTCCGCAATCACATACACCACCGCTTCACCGAATACGGCCCGTGCTAGCAAGAACGAACAAATCAACTTTGATCGGAATTTTCGTTCTCTAGAAAAACCGTACAGAAAATAATAGAAAAAAAGAATATAGAAGTATTTTTACATATGAAAATTTGTGTTTTATTTTCATCCATCATTTTCTATTTATAGAGAAAAGAATAACCACCACTCTCTTCACTTCCATTCTCCTGTTAGTCCATTTAATTTTCTCTATTCCTATTGGCTAAAATATTTCCTACAAAATTCTTATTGACCGGATCATACTTATTCCTATTGATTAATTTATTGCCATATGAAATAATTAATTATCTTATTAATTATTATTTTTATTTAACTTTCATATTATAAATATAACATAATATTAAAAAATACTTTATGTTAAAATTAAGTTAGGAATAAATTGATTATATCAATTAATCCACACAATTTGGTTCAACCTAAATTAAATCACCTTAATTAATTTAACAATAAATATTTCAATATTCTAGATAAAATAATAAATCAATCATCCAATCAGAATGTGCTTTCTTGCATATTTAGTTCATCCATTTAGTCAATATTTTAAATGATGTAAGTATACGATCCTGTGGGTCCATCTAGGTTGGCAGTGAACCAAACCGGTTCACAGACTGACAGTGGTTTCTAGCAAACCATGTCAGCCCCCAATTAAGACGGCTATATGCATCTCTTGTATAGCATAACCCAGTAGTATACTCATAAATATCGGATATCCAGCGAGAGACATAGTGCTGTCATCCTCTATAATTGCTCGGACATTTCTTGATCTGTAAATTGATTCTTATCAAAAAAAGTTAACCAACTTATTTTCCATGCACTTATCAAATTCACTTATCAAGTGGCCGACGGTATGTTCTTAGAATTAACTAAGTGACATGCCCCTCAACTTATAACTAGTCCTCAGATGTTCGGTGGCACACCCAATAGTATCCATATTTGGTATCTTGTTACATACCCGTTAGAAATACTTCAAAGTGTGTGAAATTGCATCTAGTTCTATAATAAGGTCAAGTCAAAGGATCTCATACAAGCACTACAGGAGAAGTATCTATGACTTTGCAACCATGAGATATTCATGCAGTGGACCCATCTAGTACCATGTCTTACATGTACCCACATTCTTTGGTTGGCTTCCTTGCCCTTGTGATGAGTGAGATAACTTCACACTACCAAGAACGTTCTAGTTTATAGTTCTATTCATTCCTGCGATTAGAACAAACCAGAGATAGTTTATGACCATGTTATTATCTTACTTATGATCTAACATAATCATTGGATACTCTATTTGAGTAACAGCACAAGGTATTACATAAATAGATTATGCCTTCATTCAACACAATATATTTCAAGAAGCAATGGCTTCGGACTCGGACTAGGGCACATCAACAATATTAGCATTTCTATTGTCTCATTTTTTCAGTAAGACGATTACAGTTAAGAGATATCAATGGTATGCTCCCAACGTAGCTGAAAAATCCAAGCAGAGAGGAATAACATGGAGTCAATACAATGAATTGAAAGCATAATTCTTTCAGCTTCAATTCTCTGGCCAAGAAATTTCAGGCATTATTTGTTACTTGCAAATTAGAAGAAAAAAAAAATTCAAAAACCTAAATGTACATCAGCAAAAGTCTAAATTGGCAACTACTCTTTAAATTAACTACCTGAATGAACAAGGGCAGACAACATTCTGTACACAACTCCCATCAATGAAGTGAGCTGTTAAAAGAGAAAGAAAAAAAAAACGATCCCCTTCTCATGTCGGGTTCTTCACTATCTTTACACTGCTGTAAAATCGTTTCAAGTCCTTCATAGCCTTCTCCTCGATCTGAATTGAACGGATTGACGAGGGTGTGTCGATTTCGGGTTTGAACCAGCGGTTCATTCCTGAAGACTCTGATGGGGAGCCCTGACTCGATGGAATCGAGAATCCAGCTGTTCTTGTCTTTGGACTGTGAGATATATTCTGATGCTGCTTTCCCTGATACCACACAAGTCGAACATCACTCGAAAATGTGACCACAAATCTCGAGAACTAGGAACATGGGATTTAAATATCTATTCGGGTCCTGTCCGGCAACTCAAATGCCCTTTTGGTATCTATCCTATGGAAATTGTCAATTTGGTGCCTGACGTATTCATTTTTCGCCTTTTTGGTACCCAACGTGTTCAATATTTGCCTATTGGTGCATGACCGATTTAATTTTAGTATTAAGCGTCTTGGCACAGAGGTAAGGTTGTTGCTTTGTAACCTGAAGGTCATGGGTTCAAACTGGCAACAGCCTCTCCACAAAAAGGAGGTAAGGCTGCGTGCATATACCCTCCCCAGACCCCACATAGTGGGAACCTTAGTGCACTAGGTCACCCTTTTCATGAAGGGTCCATATAACAAAACAATATATTGTCATTTGGAGCATGAATATTTTTGTTGATCATGGATGAAACTGTCAAACCCTCAGTGATCCCCTAAGTTTGTCGTACTAAACTTGGATATGTCAGACACCAAATAGGCAAAAAAATGTATACATTCGACACCAAATAGGCAATTTCAATAGGTCTGACACCAAAAGGGCATTTGAGTTATAGAAAGGACCCAAAAAGGTATTAAAGTCAGAGACATGGCTTACTTGTTGCATCTGTATGTCTCTTAGAGATGGTCGAGAAGGTTGAGGAGGAGTACCCGAAGCCCAAGGAGGAGTGCCGATTTCAACATCTGGCCCCTGTGGAGTGACCACGGGTATCGGTTTGGAAGTCAAGAATGAACTCAAAAGCACTTTCCCGTCACTTCTAATGTCCACATGATCTTCAATCAGTTCTTTGATCTTGGTCAATTGCTTTCCCAACATCTTGCTTTGTTCGTCTTGAATTGCACGAAGGGAAGCGGATCCTTTGGGGACCTTAGCCCCACCCCAAGCAGGACCTTCGATTCTTGGTGTGGGCGGTGGGGGGGCGACTTCTTTAGGGGTGTCATCGAGAGCACCGCTCAAAAACATGGAAAGACCGCCCTTGCGGTTCTTCTTCTTGGTTGCTGCCGGAGATGAACTCTTGCTTTTTAGTGAATCGGAACTGTCTTTCTTCTCGATCAAGGCAGCTAGCTCTTTAGGTAGCTGGTTACCCGCAATAGGCTCTAACAAGGCCTTTTCCACCTGTCATATGTTAATCCAAACAGTTAAAAGAAATTTGATACATCACTTTCCAAAGAGGACTGTCAATGCAACAACTACAACTCCCATAACCATCAAAACATAACATTTATCAATGTTTTAAAAAGCTCCATGCGCTAGTCAGGCGGCCTGGGTCTCTAGGGACTAGTTGGATTTGTATTTTTCTATTTTCTAATATTCATTAGAACAACAACATTACCCCAATGCATAACAAGGCTCCACACAAGCGGGATAAGAGAGTCAGGCTGTAATTACAGAAATGGAGTTGAAATGGAGTTGCAACAGCTGTCCGTGACTTCACAACAAAAGAAGCTCAAACAGTTTAATGAGTCATCTTGCTTTAGCCCATTAAATTTTTTTAATATTCATTAATAAATTAAAATTAAAAATTCAATAAAACTTGTCAGTGTTTTGAAAAATCCTGCCTAAGCCGATTTTTAGAACACAAGCAAAATGTTATTAAAAGAAATGGCCGCCTAGATTTGCACAGATCCGCCTAGGCCTGCCTAAGTCTGCCTTGGATAGCATAATTCGGCCAAATGCCTAATTCAGCTTAGAGCTGAAATCCCGCCCGTGTTTAAGACAGATTTTTAAAACACTGACAATTATAAACACCCACATTTAACCGCAAATACGTCAAGGGAATTTGGCATTCTGTTGAGCAGGTAAAAATTTACACAAAAAAAAAATTAAGCAGCTCACCTTATTTATGCAAACTTGAGAGATTTCAGCAACTAATGGATCCTTCACAAGGCTTAGGTCAACACGAGTTTCACTAAAATTAGACGCTGTTTCAGCTTGTGCAGCCTTCTGTTTGCTCTTTCTTTTTAGTTTTTTCAATGCCTCAGCCTTTTTATTAGCTTTCATATCCGATGCCATGGTTGATGCTTTCCCTGGTGATATATCAACTGGAACACCCAACTCGTTCAAAGAAACTTCCAGAGTTGACCTTGTTTGAAGTTTCGCAAGCTGTTGGTCATCGAGGATATGACCCTTAGATTGCTTTGCTTCAAGCATCTCAATTTGCTGCAACTTCTTCCGTAATGCACGGACTTTTCTCGAGATTTCTTGATTAGGATCGTCTTCTGGGTGTAGAAAAAAGTCTGATCTTTGATCTCCACTTCTTACAATGGACACAATTTTGTGATTATCCCGAGTCCTTGGAGTTTCACATTCACTATTATCTTCTTCATTGTTTATAATTAAAGGAAATGTGGCTGTCGGAGTTGGGAGCCTCCGGTAACTCCACGGTTCAGATGATCTAAGGTCTAACGAATTTTCGAGATTAGCGAGAATCTCTAGAGCAGCGTTTGCAAACGCATATGATGAGACGGTCAGGATGTAGTCAAGGTTGTGAATGACAATGTCCTACAAGAGAAGTAACAAAAAATAACAATGGATAAAAAGATTTGCAATTTCCAGAAATCGAAACTGGATAATATCATATCTTTTTCGTATCAAATCTCCCAGCTATTCCAAACACTACATTCATGACAAAAATTAAGACTTGGATCGGGTCCTGTTCTATAACTCAAATGTCCTTCCTTTTGGTGTCTGACCTATTGAAATTGCCTATCTTACGTATTCAGTTTTTGCCTATTTGGTACCTGATATATTCAATTTTAGTACGACAATCGAATGGATTATTGAGGGATCGGCAATTCTTTTCATGATCAATAAAATATATTCATGTTCCAAATGACGATATAGGTTGTAGATGGACGCTTGATGCGCTAAAATTAAATAGGCCATTCACTAAATAGACTAATACTGAATACGCCAGGTACCAAATAGGCAATTTTCAAAGGTCAGGCATTGAAAGGACATTTGAGTTATAGAACAGAACCAAAAATGATATATAAGTTCAGAAATTACCTCACAATGCTTTCTTAAGTCCTCTGCTCCAAGTGAATCAGCAATTTCAAGCATTTGAACAGCATTTCGAGGCTCAACTAAATTCTCTGCTGCCATCTTTTCACAAAGGGATTTTAAGCTCGGCACAGGCCTATGTGCAGAATCATCCTGCTGTGCAGACTTTGACATGTCATCAGACTCAGTATCATTGAACATAAAATCACCATCAAGCACTTCTATTTCATCCCCAAATCGCAACTTAGGGTTCTCATGATACTTGACCATACTAGGAGGATAGATGGGATGGTACAGAGAAACAACAATCAAAAGATGTGTTTCGCCAACTGATACCGAAGTTGCCCTTTTGACGCCATGTAACCGAGTTATTACTGGTGGTTTATCTTTGCCTTCTTTCCCGTCCCACATGTAAACATCACCTGTAGTTGTAGCCAGAGCACTCCAGTACTTCCCAGCCGAAATGCTAACCACGTTTTTCCCACTCAGAGGGTATAACTACAAAAGGAAAGAGTATGATGGCATTCAACTGATTAAAAGATTGCAAATTAACGAAAATACCAAGCTTTTTAACATAAACCTGTCGGCATTTGAGATCGGGATCTGAAGAAACCCAATAAAATAATGTGCCATCATCAGTAAGGGCTAAGCTGTGAACCATTCCTGCAGCTATGGAAGCCACATGAAGCCGTTCCATTCGATGGAATTTCAGAGGACTAGTACCACTTTTCTTCAGATTTCTAGCAATCACAACACGTCTTGGTGTAACAAGCCGATGACCCCATGTATACACCTGCCATTGCAAGGTATGCTTAAATTTCAATATGCTAGATTCAAGCAAACAACAACTACAAAAGCAATAACGTGACATGTCGCTGAATTTAACGATAGTCATGTACATATGATAGTGCAATTTGGACAAAACTACCTCTCCTTCAGCTCCTAACACAATTGTGTGATATTTTGCAGCTGCGACTCCAGTAAAAACCTTGCCCTTCAAGTACTCAACCAATCTCGGGGTGTAATTGGACGCCGAGTTAGAAGTGCCATAACCGAGTTGACCCTCTCGGTTACAGCCCCATGTGAAAACTTCACCAGAATCAGAAACCACAGCAGTATGTTTGTTTGCGGCGGCAACAGCAACAATCCTTGACCTAAGTGAACTCACTCTACGAGGTGTAGGTTGAGTGTCCACGGTGTAGCCAAGCTGACCCTCTGACAAAACCAAAGAGCTTAAACCCTTAAAAACAATGGATTCTCAAGAAAAAACACGGGAAGAAGAAATTTGTTTCTGCAGCTATTTTACCTCTATTGGATCCCCAGGTGAAGACTTCCCCACTCTGAGTTGCAAGAACAGAATGATGTTTTGCAGCTGCAATTGCCTTCACCCGGCGGGCTCCCAATCCAAATGTCAACTGACGGGGAGTAATAACAGCTGCTTGACCACTGTAAAGAAATGAAAAACCATAAACAAATGCATTGACTGAAGAAGACCCTAAATGAAGAACAAAACTAGGTCACTATACCTGTGGATATCGAAATCTGGATGCCCAAGGCGGCCACCTCTTCCAAATCCCCAGGTGTAAACCTCTCCACAATCAGTAACTGCTATACTATGGAACTTTGCGGCAGAAACTAACTTAATATATGATCCATGAAGTGCATCAACTTTGCAAGGCAACTTTTGCAAGTGAGCATTTCCAGTTCCCAGTTGATAATTGGTGCCACTTCCCCAGCTAAACACCTCAGTATCCACTGAAGACATAAAAAAAACAGTTACATTTTATTTAGGACAAAATTAGTACAATCATCAGTCTTGTTATGTATAAACATTGATGTAAATACCTGAGTCCCTTCCTTCTCCAATGGCCTGCAATACAGGGCCAGACAGGAGATCAACAGGTGTACGAGACTTGGAATCCTCCAATGTAGTTGAGGCACCAGATTGAAGAAGGATACTTGCAACTGCAAGGTGACCAAAATGCAAAGCCCGATGAAGACTACTCCACCCAGATTCTCCATCCTGAAATGAATTTTTTTTCGATGAGGAATGCTTAGAACAAAAACTGAATACAAACACTTAAAAATTGAAAATAGTAAGGCTAATATACATGTTTTAAGTGTCTCTTCCACAATTTAGGTTATGTTCTATTACTCGTAGTATGGAGAGCATAACTCACAGTTCGAAAGCAAGATAGCTGAAATTTGTAAGGTACAATGGGGGTCTATTTGTGACTGGTTCAAAACTCATAAGACTGGTACATGACAGCGACTTCAAGAAATTTTCTTTTCGACAAAAACAAACTGAGAAATCCTAACAAATGTCCGCCTTGACTTGAGTTGTTTACATGTCAATATTCCATTGCCTTTTTATGCGGATCTTTGTTAGGAAACAAATGAAGTGACTCTAGTGTCATGGAACCATTTAACCGAAAAGCTTAAGCTGATAAGTAAGGCCAAGCCGTCGCTCTTATATTATTCTTGACATGCCATAGCACAAGAATGCCCTCTGGCTTGAAGCGGGTACAATGCAGGCTAACTCTACCATGTGTTGAAATTCATTCAACAAATGAAGCTGCCAGGATTCGAACCCTTGACCTCTAGGTCCAATAGGCTCTGATACTATGTCATGGAACTGTTCAACTCAACATCTTAAGCTAATATTCCTGACATCTAGAAAGGCATATTTTATGTACAGAGAAAACGGAGGAAAAGAAAGAATATGGAACCTGTCAAGAAGTAACTATGAAAGACTTGTTTCCAGTATTAGTGTATTACAACCATTTTCCAATCCCTTTATTTTACTCCTTCCCTAAGACAAAGCCTTGGTAATGTGATATAACAAATCTCATGACTGATAATGTTTTCATTCTCTCAACATGCCACCATTTACAAAGTATTTTTATGCCTATTTGTGGTTATATTGGGTTAATAGATTCTCTATTTCCAGTTTGAAATAAGTTCACCCTTCAAATAGATGCCTGAAGAAATAAAACATATCCGTTACACAAAATACGAATACACAAACTAATTCTAAATATAGATCACTTTACTTAGCTGTTTTTTTAATTCAGTTGCAAAATACCAAACTGTATAGCTACAGAAGTACTACACATATATGTATTCCAAACTGTATAACCAAATAAGTCCTACACAAACATGTATAGACCCTGTTCTATCAAAAGAGCCCCATAGAACGGTGAAAGTAAGAAGGAAGGTTCAGTTTACAAATCCATATATCCAATTCTACCAGATTTGAACAATAAATAGACAAATACAAGGTAACTAAGTGAAACAACATTGATCAATAATAACAGCAATAAATAGACTTACAGAACGCGTAGAAAAATAGAAATAAATATCAGATTTATTGTCAGTTCTAACGACAGTCAAAAAAAAGGTTTACGAGTAACACACCCTAGCATCAGGATCAGCACCGGCCATGAGAAGCCGCCTAATAATGGGAATATGGTTCCTCCAAGTTGCAATGTGAAGAGGAGTCAGACCAAATATATTCCTCGAATTAACATTACCTCCATTTTTCTTCAGTTGGTTTAATGCCGAATCGACATCAGCCAAAGATCCCTCTTTCACAATAAACCATAGATCTTTAATGGAACTTCCAGGTGAAAGTTTCCGAGAAGGCATTTGCACATTCTGCTTATGACTTTGAGGCGAAATTAGTGCCTCCATATTCTATATGATATGCTAATGATACACACTACTCCTAATTCCTATAAACTAGTTGCTTTGTGATACTGATTTGTGATATATTATAAATTAGTCAAATCAAAGATATTGGTGATGTCAATTTTTTCTAGTCCATGTAAAATGTTGTTTTCTAGTCTATAAGCTAAGAGAGTAGAAGAAGATAATTCATTGTCTAAGATTGAATTGAACAGTCTGTCAGACCACCATCATCATCAGCACCAGAATCGTAAACACAAACCAGCTCCAAAAGCCATTCACAAATGCTCATCAAAATCTGCAGTAGAACTTACTCGATCAATGAAATATATCAGCAGGGGATAAATTGAAAATTGAAGTGAAATGCAGAGACCGGGACAAGAGAAGCACTAAATTATCAAAAGAGCATATAACTGTTGTATGAAAAACAGCACTATTATTAGATCAAATAAATAGAGTAAATTTGAGTCCTTCGGATCATCTAGTAAGAAAATTGCTTCAGTAGAGTGCTAAATCATAAGATTATCAGATTAAAAACAACAGTAAAATGAATTATTATTTTTTCTTAAAAAAATTTTGCCTCATTGGACTTACAATAATAACAAAGAAAACCTCATCCCACCCCACCCGTACGTGGACTTGAACCTGTGACCTTTAGGATTACAACTTCAAGGCTCAACCACTAGGCTAAGCCCTTTGCCACAGTAAAATGAATTATTACTTAAAGAATATATTTTGGGGCTAATTGAAATGTGAAGAGACCATCACGATCAACAATTATCAAATTAATGTTGACCAGGAGTAACGTATTTTTAAATTGTGTTTTCAATCAGGGTTGGCAACTATAATGGTGGTGGTACTTGTATAAAAACATTGCTCAATCTCACAAAACGATAAAACTATTTTTCTGTATATTATGCCCATTGACAGAGCTTAATCCATAAAAAAGAAAGCTTATGACTGTCAAAACAATGCCGAAGAGAAGAAAAGGGATCTAACAGAATGGCATATAAATGATTGAATATAACATCTCACAATCAATTATAGCAAAGAACTAAACTAAATCTAAAAAATATAGTCTATACATGAGACAGAAAACCAATCAATGAACTAAAACGATGCATTTTTCAGGACGTAACCCCAATAGATTGCCAGATAGCTGGACCAGAAGATCAATTTCTCTTTGTTTATATGAGTTTAAACCTAAAATTGTTACTCTAGAGGTAACAAATCAATCGAAATATATGCATATATATATATATATGCATACAAGCTTGATAGAAAATCAAGCACTACACAACCCAAATCACATCTTACATTGAGACACAAAACCTAATTCCCAATTCAGCAAATATTAATGCGCATTGAATAAATCCACCAAAAAAAAGTCAAGACATTGAATATTAAACTCAAATAAATGGAGCCAAAAACCTAAATTAACCAACCCGTTTCTAAATTTCCTAATAATTCGATCGGCCAAAAAAACCCAGAAATGAAGAGCCAAAAGAGGAAGAAATGAATTCCACCGAAATCTCTTACAAGTGAACAAGAAAGTCCAATTTTTTTCTAGATAAATAAAAAAAAAGACTAAAATCAATGAAATTATACATCACCTGAAAGAGTTCCACTAGAGAGAGAGAAGCAAGTCACAATAACCACAAACAGAGAGAGAAACATATAATTTTAGAAATAGAGAATCGAATCCACGAATATTCCCAAGCAAGACCGAAGGCATCAGCCAGAGGAGAAAGGAATCAACTGTTAAAGGATGGAAGGGGCATTATAGGAACTTCATTCCCTTTTTGTTTTTGACGCCACTAGTATTTTTTTTAATTTATTTTATATATTGAACCTGATATTTTAACATGTGAAAGAAGACTAGTTCCCATTAAATATTACTCAATCATGTGCACATTATTTGTTATTTTAGAATTTTTATTAAAATTAATAAAATATTTATTATATTATTAAATTAATTATTTTTTTATTAATCATGAAATACTCATAATTAAAGTATTACATTCTAAAAGATTTTGAGTAGTGATTTCATTCGTCTTGATGTGTTAAAAAATCGGTTACTCTAGTAAGATTATGAGCAAGCTGATTCGCAGACCTCCTAATGTGAATAAAACGAATACCAACAAAAGTTTTAGCTATCCTACGACAATCCTCCAACCGTACCAAGAGGTGAATGAAAAATAGTAACATTATTCAAATATGGCGTCTAGCTCCATCACCACTTTACTGATTTGTCTTCACTTTAACCAACTCAACGCCTCCCTACAACTCATTGCTTCCGTCATTTCGGGGTCTCGACTTCCCATCATCAACATGCTTCGAGCTGCTACAATCACATTGTGAGAATTTCGAATAACGCACCCATGCCCCAACCTTTGTCCATGCTCAAACAAACTCACGTCCACACTTCAAAGCATCCAATCCTCTTCACCAAGCCACCTCGAGGTCAAAACGGATAACAGCTATGGTTAAGGATGCACATTGCTGAGGGGCATCCGTTGAGCAGCTTGCCATTCTCGAAGAAATCCAACACCTCGATTGAAGACGTGTTGAACAGGTTGCAATTAACGATTCCATACAAGGTGATTGCGGCGAGACCAAATTGCCCAAGCTATAGCACATACAAGCTGATGTTTCTCTTCATCTAACGAGCACACCCACACCCACCATTGCTCCCAATTACTACCCGAAATTGGCCAGCCCTCTGCAACGCACACTTCCCACACATCTCTCACACCCGAGCACCCAAGAATAGGATGGAAGGTAGTTTCCCTAGCACCTCTGCACACCTCGCACAAATCATCCTCAAGTTATACATACCTACTCAACAACCTGTCTTTCGAGGGCAATATATCGACGGCGCACTTCCACAAAAAGTTTTTAATTCTGCCAGGCAACCAAAGCTTCCAAATACGGTTCCAGTTGTCACCTTTGAAGCACGATTCCATGCCATCAGAAACTCCAGTTGCTAGCCGGTAGTAGGCGGACCTGATAGAATAAAAACCTGACCTATCCCAGGCCCAAAACGCTCTATCCACCTGAGGTTCATAGCTGATTGGAATTTTATAAATTAAAGCCCGATCTCTCTCGTTAAACAAATGCTCCAATAGATCACGCTTCCGATGCCTCCCATCCTCGGATAATAAGGTCTGAACTTTACCATCCCCAAAGTCGTCAGAAGGAATCGAGGTCACTTTTAGGATTATAACTGTCCGGTAACCACGGGTCCCTCCATATATCAATACTTTTACCATCTCCAACGCTCCAAATCATTCCCTTCCAAACTACCTCTCTTGCCGCCAAAAAATCACGCTATACAAAACTATCATTGCTCGACGATTGAACATCAAAGAACGATTATTATTAAAATAATTAGCTTTGAGCACCCTTGACATAAGCGTGTTAGTTTCAGTCAACATACGCCAATACCTGCTTTCCAATAAGAGCAATATTAAACTCATGAAGTCGCCGAAAATTGAGCCCCCCTTTTTCCTTGGTCAGACACAATCTTTTCCAACTCAACCAATGAATTTTCTCCTTCCCTCCCCACCAAAAATCAGCAAACAATTGCTCAATAGAGGCGGTGAAAAATTTAGGTAGCAAGGAAATATTCATAGCATAGGTAGGAAGGGCCTGAGCTACAGCTTTAATCAAAACTTCCTTATCACTTTGAGACATTCTCTTTCGTTTCCACCCTGAAATTTTCGCCATAGTCCTTTCCCTAATGAAATTGAAGACACTTTGTTTCGAATCACGAATAACTGAGGGTAAACCAAGATACGCACCATGATCCTCCACGCCTCTAACTCCTAGCACATTTGAAACGTCCTCTTTTACACCATCTAAGACATTCGGACTAAACAACAATGATGACTTATCATAATAACTTTAGACAAGACTTTGAAAATAACGTTACATAAACAAATCTAACTCCTAGCACGTATATTACCTTATAACTTCATTTATACTTAATATCTTTTCTAATTAATACAAGGATAAATTAGAAAAAAAATATTGAATGATGCATTGAAATTCTAAAATGAGAAACAGAAAGGAAAATAAAATATTTTCTAAAATATAGGCATTTTCGTATTAGAGAGAGTAGGTGAAAAATTTTCTAAAATAAAATTTATTACCCTCAAAATTAATTAATTAATTAATTCTATACTCTTCATCTAGTTTTTGCTCGTTAGAAAGGAAAATGCAAAATAAAAGAAAAGGTCAAACTCATACATAGTTCTTTTAAATTTAGTTTAAGTAGTTAAATGCATGTGATCTTTAAAATGCACATCATTATCTCCTTAAATTTATAAAAAGTGTATCAGTTTGTTCATGAATGCCGTATAATAACTTCTGATTGAATAAAGAAAAATAAAAAATAACACTTTAAAAAGTCAAATAAACCAGAAGCTAACACATAACGTTTAAAGAGAAATTCAGCTATTT
Organism: Euphorbia pulcherrima; assembly: GCA_947683365.1. Classification (NCBI taxonomy): domain Eukaryota; kingdom Viridiplantae; phylum Streptophyta; class Magnoliopsida; order Malpighiales; family Euphorbiaceae; genus Euphorbia; species Euphorbia pulcherrima. The sequence continues at coordinate 38,591,084 of CANTUS010000008.1, forward strand.
TGGACAAGTTTAGAGAGTTAACAAATAGGGTAAACTTCAAAAACATGCTATACGGCTTGACCGTTTTGTAAAAAGGTCATTGTAGAATTTTTTATTTCAAATGGGTGTATGTGGTTTCAAAAGTTAGCAAAAACGTACTAACCACATGATATATTTTTAAAAATTAGATTTTTCGTTAATGCTACACCAGCTATTTCAATAAATTGAACATTTCTATATTTCAACTATATTATTTGTAAATTATTTATCAAGATTTGAATAAGTTTTAGAAATTTTCATTTTGTTATGATTTTTTAAAGTTATCATCAATTTTTAATTAATATAAATATTTGTACTTCTCAAAAAATTCTAAAATTTATGAGTAATATGTATTGTATTTTTATAAATAAAGCTGCAAAATTTTACTTCAAAATGGACAAGATTACCCTTCTAAATGTGGTTTCAAATTTTTGAGAAGCATATTTTTGCTAACTTTTGAAACTACATGTACCAATTTGAAAGAAAAATTCCACTAGGGGCATTTTACAAAACAGTCAAACCACTAATATGGTATATAAGATTTTAGGGTAAATTTCGAAAAATGCCATGTAGTTTGGTCTTTCTGTAAAAAAGTCATTTTGAAATTTTTTATTATAAAAGGGTGCATGTGGTTTCAAAAGTTAGCAAAAATATATTTCTCAAAATTTTGAAACCGCATTTGGAAGAGTAATTTCAGTTATTTCAATAAATTCAACATTCCTATATTTCAACTATATTATTTGTGAATTATTTATCAAGATCTGAGTAAATTTCTGAAACTTTTCATTTTATTATCAATTTTTAATTAATATAAATATTTATATTTCTCAAAAAAAATTCAAAAATTAATCACTAATGTGTATTGTATTTTTATAAATAAAGCTGTAAAATTTCATTTTAAAATGAATAAAATTATATTTCTAAATGTGATTTTAAAATTTTAAAAAATATATTTTTACTAACTTTTAAAATCACATTCATCTTTTTAAAATAAAAAGTTTTATAAATTTTTTTTTCTAAAACGATCTAACCACGTATGGTTTTAAAGTTTAGCCAAAATTTTATTTCATTTTTGGAGTTCAAATAATAGACGGTGTGAGATGTCATCATTATTGGCTGACAGCAGTCGTAAAGAAATGTGGTGTCTTTGCGTTTTGGTAGTTTCAACTTTTTCAACCTAATGGCTAAATGACCTTTATAACCCTCATTATTTTCTTCTGTTTTTCATAAACTATTATATAAATTGCCATGTATTTCCATTTGATTTTATATTCCGATTTTAGTTCACCATGAATATCAATTAATTTAATTGATAAAAAAGATTGATAATTATAATCATTTTTGTGGTTCCATCTATTCCTAGTTTGAGAATTATCTCCATTCATAATGAGAACTTTTAAAAAAGAAATTTAAGTTAACTATATCTACTTATTTTCGAAGTTAATGCACACCACAATATATTTCAATGAATTTTAAGAGTATAATTGTGAATTTGAATAATGAAATGTCAATGAGTGAAAATACAAAACTATATCTGAAAAACTTTTATATTAATTCTTTAATGGTTTTAGGTAACATTTTCGGCAGGATTTTATTAAAAAAATGGACGTAAATGAAATAGTGTTGAATAAGATGTATTAATATGTAAGATTTTATTTTTTCTTTACCTTACCATTATTATCATTGGATTAAATTTCACTTCACTAATCTAAAAATAAAAAAAGATAAAATAACTTTTACTTTATAAAAATAAAGTTACCATAATAAGAAAATCGAATTTATATATTAAGAGAATATTAAATTCTCTAAATTTAAGTTTATGGTAAAATTATCCTGAATGATAAAAATTTAAATGTAATTGTTTGTAAGGTTCCTAGTATATTTAATTTCTATAATTTAATAGATGGTACATATTTAAGAATGGCTGACTTATAGTAGACTGATTGTTAGAGAATGGCAGTTGAATGGAAACGCATTACTTCTCTGTTATTTTTAATTTATAGAAGGTAAATTGAACTGAATTAAATTAAAATTAATTAAATTAAATTTATTTTAATATAAATTAATAATTTTATATAATTAAATTTAACTGAATAATATTAAATTATATTAAATTAAATTATATTAAATTATAATCTAAACGAATAGGACCTTACTCATCGTTCTATACAGTTTTTTTAACTTTAAAGACTCTCAATATAAGCAGTGTGTACAGTGAGTTTAGTGAAAATATTATTTTAGTTGTAATCTAGGTTTCTTCAAATATATTTAACACCAGTTAAAAATGACATCTTTTACAAACTGAATAGATAAAATATAAATAAATAATACTAGGAATTTGTCCAGTTAACGTTAACATAAGATACACCACTCTGTTTTTCATCATTTTTTATGTAAAGATTGAATTCATCAGAAAATCAATTCTATTTATAAAATAAAAAAAATAATAATTAAAAAAAAAAAATATCACAAGGATGTAATAAAAGTTTCTAAACTAATGTAAAAATAATGCATTAAAAGTCCAAATCACAATAGAGTGTGATCCTAATAATTTAAAAATTTATAGTAAAATGAACGACGAAAAGAAGTTCCCCGTGATGTACCAAAGTCAATCTCGGCGAGAAGCCTGAGATGATTAATCCTAACGGATGCGAGGTCGTGCTAGACCGACACAACGTCAAAACATCTAATCATCAACTTATATCAAACCGAAATCCAAGCCAATAAACCAAATCTGAAGATCCAAGTCGATGAACTTGCGATCTCTACTGCCCGGAGAGGTACCACCCTATACGGCTAGGGATTAGCTAAAGCCGCCCGCACCGAAACGCATCAAAGGAGAAGATGCGATCCATGTGTTGAAAAATTGCTGGCCAAATACCGGTTAGAATAACATCGACCCCCAGTCGAAACGCCGGCCAAATAGAACCCTATCCGCCTAAACAGTCTCCCGTCGAAGGTCTGTTGCTCGAACCGACCATGCCGGAGGAGTGAAATCAACCTGACAAAGCGCACGTGGAATCTCCGGTGGAAAAAACCAACAGAACCCAAGTCGAATCACCGAGGTCTGCTGCTGTGGAGATCTAACCGACCAGAAGCCAGTAGAGTGAGAAATCAGGTCAGAAGCCGGTGGCGAAAATCAACAGAACCCTAGCCGCAATCACCGAGGTCTGCTGCTGTTGAGATTGAACCGACCAGAAATCGGTAGATTGAGAAACCGATCAAAAGTCGGTGAAGGAAATCAATAGAACCCTATCCGCAATCACTGAGGTCTGCTGCTGTGGAGGTCTTCTACTGTAGAGATCAGACACCGTCTAATCACCTAATCACCATCTTTTCAAATGCCAACCAAGCACCGAGGAAGAAAATCAGGACAACTAAGGTTAAAAAAAAAACCCTAACCACCTTCCCAACTCTATTTTTCATCTTAAACAATCAAACCCTAGCCGTCTTCCCAACTCTATTTTTCATCTTAAACAATCTGCAATTTACACTATTATAAATTCCCTCCTTCTTTTTCCTTTAGCTTGCATCTCATGCAATTAACAATATTTACAACCTTTTCTCTCAAATTCTAAAATTCTGTTACTATTGTTATTTATCTATTTTTTAGCATTATGAGTTCTTAATTAATTCACTTTTCTTAATTTTAGTATCACACAAATTACAACCAATAACATTCTCATTATTTTCATTCCCTAGTTGTTAATTCGAAACACAAATTTTAACAACCAAGGAGTGTGAATGAGTATAAGGGACTCATTCATCTTCAACTAAAGGTGGTGATCAATCTCTACCATGTAGGTCAATGGGTTAGTTGTCACGCTATGTGAGATGCTCACAAATCAGTGAGGGGATTAAGTCATTGATCTGTCGGTAGATATACCTTTTGTTTAACAAAAGAAAACATAGTTTTAATTCATTATAACATCAATCTATAGCTTAAATTCGTTATAATGTCAATCCATATAACGCCAATATAATAAGGTGTAGCTCAGTTAGCGATTCCAAGTTAGTTGGAGGAGAACAATGTTCAAATTCCATTTTACACTTATTGAGGGATGAAGAGGTTTAACTGTAACTGAGCCGTGAACAAGATTATCTTAATGAAAATAGTTATAAATTTTGCCAAAATAAAATATAATAAATTCCATCATCAACATCAATATAACAAAATCAATAGAGATTGTTACGAAATTTTTGAAGGATTTTTAGAAAAGAAAATTATAACATATGACACATGTCAAAAAATTGTTGGTTATAAAATTTTTAAAATTTAAACATAGTGTTTTAAATTTTTTTAGTTTAGTAGGCAATTAGTGAGTTTTACAAGTTCAGGGCTCCTAGTGTGAAATCAAGGGGCAAAATATATTCAACAAAATAAAATTTTAAGTTATTCAAATTTTAAGTATACGTTATTAGTGTGTTAAATTGTTGGACTACATTTTTTTTGAATTTGCTTCACAACTAGAATTTAAGAATTTACATTTAATATTGCTTATTTAAAAGAAAGGCATTTTTAGATTATTTGACTGATTAAATTTATAATTTTACCTAGGACATCAGTATAACTTCTCATCTAAGGGGACATTTTTTTATCACTGCGTCCATTATAAGATTACCATCATTCTATAGAGATATGTCATAAAATAAAACTATCGATCACATGGATTCTATGCGCCCAAATAAGTTCTTCATAAATTACAAACATTTAGAATACCAATGTTGATAATCCCTTCATTGATTTTCTACAAGTTTAATACTAAACTTGCTATTGCCGTTGCCATTTTGGAAAATATAACCCTTTTTAAGACTTTATGATAAGGTCTCTATCAATCTTTACTGACGATGAATTTTCTTTTGTAATTTTGTAATTGGTGCAAAGAATATATTGGTGGATCCCTTTCACTAAATAATGTATTATCAAAATTTGGAATAAATTTATTATCTCCGTATTAATGAATCATTATATTTATCATTCCGTGTTACTCGTGACGCATTTATAGAAGAATAAATATAAAAAGTGGAAGAGCGAAATGAGGAAAAAGAAATTGATATATACCAAAAATTAAATAGAAATATGGATTGGGCAAATATACAACGGAAGTGTTTGTATGCCGATTAAGGCCAAACTCATAAAAATTCGTTCATATTAACCTCCTCAATTTTAAAAAAAATCTATTGCCCTCTTTAGTGAATGGGCAGCAAATGCGTGTAGCATCAAGTAACTCAAATTTGATAATTAAAATCACCCAAGCACCACTTCACATCAAACCAAATAAGTCAACTACCAAACATGACCCATCTTTTAACTCTCACATTACATCTCATACAGGTCCAATTTCTCAAAATCAAATCTTTCCTCCCTAACTTGCCGTGAAAGTCCAATCAGGGCTTCCTTCTCCGGTGTCGTTTATGTCAACAGCGATAACACTACGATTTACTAGGCATATCGGAGACCGATTCAAATAAAAAACCTACACAATTAACTTGCTCGAAAGTACCACTCGGATGATTCTCCGGCACGAAAAAGTTAAACAAAAAAGGAGTACGAAGAAGCTCAGTAGACTTTATTGGACCTAGAAGCAGAGCTTTGTAGAAACGACATAGGGATTGAAATGGGGTTGGATGTTAATTTTTCTTTTCGGAGACTCGGCTTAATGAACTGGAAATCGGCGAAGCCGCACGAGATGGACGATTGGAACACAAACAGCAATCAAAGCTTGCTGAATTGATTAGAAGAACTAATTCAAAAGAATTTGAGATTTCAGAAGTAATTCGGATAGTGACTTCGGCAGCGAAATCATTCCAGGAGCATAGTGAGGCGGACGAAGAAGACGATAGGTAAAAGTCAATTATTGAAATATTTTCACTTTTTGTTTTGAATTTTTTTAATTAAGATTAATGATGTGGCACTGAGTTGGACATTCTTTTCTTGCATTTTAACCACGTCAGGCGCGTGTTTCCTAATTTGAATCGCTTGACTGGTTAATATGGAATGAATAGGTATCGAAGGGATAATAGGTCCTTTTCTCGGCCAATTAATAATTTAATACAAGCAAACCATATGCTATGTACAATACACTCATAAGTGTCATAGTTTATGACAATTCTTTGCAATTCACAGAAGTTGAGTACATTTATTTCTGAAGAGATGAACCTCATTCCATTCAACTTTGGTTCCAATTTGAAATAATATATATAAAATGTTTTCTAGCATAAATAATAAACATATAAAAAGGCATTTTAGCCAAATACTTTTAATTTTGGGCTCAAAATTGAGTCATTTTAATATCAATAACACAAAACTTTGATTTCAAAATAATATTTTTCTTTCTATTGTAAATTATTTTTTCTCCAATTTTATCTGTTTCTTCTTAAGCTCTCTTATACATGTACAAAATTAGTATGAGATCTCTTATGCTACTTTACACTTCAACCGTCACGGATGGCGAGGTCTCATCCACTGCTAGTCTCCTTGAGACCGAAACCAACACGTGCAGATGACACTTCACCACTTGTCATTCCCATCTAAAACCCAAATTAAGCACATAGATGTATTTTTTTTGCGAATTTTAATTTATTGATGAAATACTAAGTTTGTAATTAAAAAAAATTATTATATAAAAAATAAAAAAATAAATTAGTCATTTTAGTAGTATAAAAATTGTATTAGTGTTGATGAAAATGTGAAATAATTAAATTTAAAAAGTTAAGAGATTATTTGTTTTTATTCGTTATTAGGGGTGAGCAAATGTCAGTTCGATTCAAAAATCGGACTGAATGGAAACCTGAATTAGTAAAAATTTAAGAACTGAAACCAAACCGAATATAGTTCGGTTCGGTGTAATTCGGTTCGGTTATAACCGAATTCCTCAGACTCTATAATTTATAAATTAATTTGTAATTTATTTTTTCATTTTAGGGTTATATGAGAGCGACTTAAAGTTGTGTTAAATTTGATGGTAATTAGATTTTGAAATTTATATTCACAACAATAAATATATATATTGATACATAAAAGATCTTAATTCAAGTAGTATGACATGTATATAATGAATTATTGAATAAGTCATATTTCTAAATTTATAAAGTAAAACAATTATTTCTAAATTAGGATTATTTAAGTTAAAATCTCAAAATTTTTATTATTATTTACTAATTAGTGTGTTGTATAACGTCAATATAACAAGTATATTAGATATAATATGAATATATATAGTAAAATATAATATTTATTAATTTATTCAGTTCGATTCGATTTTATTTCAGTTTTTATTATAAAAATAAAACCGAACTAAAATTCAAATTTTAAAAATCGAAACCAAATCAAAATAAATTAAGTTCAATTTTATTCAATTATTTTTATTCAATTTCTGTTGCAATTCGATTCTGGAGACCTTATAATACACTTCTAGTTTTGCATAGCATATTCCTTTTATATAACCGTACTTTATGGCCATAAATAATACAGAAGAATTATTTAAAGATAATGACTTTAATTAAAAACAAACTAGTAACATGGGAACCTTACTCTTAATTAACTTTATCTTTAACTACAGTCAAACCCAACTAACAAAATTGACATTGGCTTTGCACATGCTCTCTGGAATAGAAAATTGGAAGTTTTTACTCAAAATTTTCTTAAACCACGAAGGCTAAACCTTAACTGGAAAACTTTTATTACTTAGCGTCTCTAACTTAGAGATGTTTTTGTCAACCCTTTGAACTTAGTAAAAGTGTTCGCTGCAGCCCCTTGGTACCATGTGTCACCTTCTGATTGGTTTGACTTTTCAATAATGTCAAATTTTTTATTTTCCACTCTCCAATCAGAAGGTGGCACTTGCATTGATGGAGTTGCGATAAACACTTTTGCCAAGTTCAAGGGGTTATTGGTTAAAAATTCTGTAAAATGAAGGCGCCAAGTGATAACAACTGTCAAGTTGAGGGGGCTAAGTATGTATTAAGCCAAATGCAAATCAATGTTAAACAGCTCAATGGATTGGACATGAATTTTTTTTGTTCACGGCTCAAATATTATTAAGTGAATAGCAATATAATTGTTTTATGAAAAGAAGCACAAGTTTTATGAATCATATGTGCTGGAACTTACATTTCAGAAATGGGAAAAGGCAATAAAATCCAGAATTTTTCATGGGTGGCCTCTAATGACTTGTAAAATTGGAAACTATAACACATCCATTGAAATTATTGTTTTGAAAGCTATGCTAATCTACAGACAGTCTCAATTCAATTCAGTCTGTATACAATCGCAGTCTAAAGACAATTTCAAATTGTCAATTTAATCTAGTTGAAGCTCATACTCTGATTACAAACACAAGTTTCTGTTTCTATTCAATTTTCCGTATAATACATATTACCACAAGAAGATAAACCTATTTGACAAGTAAATAGCTCGAGGGTTGACAATTAATTGACAACCTACTTAATGCTTAACATATCTAATTTTAGTGTAACTTCACTAACATATCATTGTGACAATTTCATGCATGTTTAATAAAAATTATTGATATTGATATTTAAGATTTTTTTGTTTGTAAGATAAAATTTCAGTTTATCCGGCCGGGACTACGGTAATTTTTATTAACTCTGAAATCTTAACTCTCAGAGACAGAAAAAAATGCTAAGATTAACAAAGAGAAATTGTATAAAATATAAGGGTTGAGATTTACCTTTTTCCATTTACTTTTATAAATAAATGTTTTGAAACCTTTTGAAACTTTGTTTTTTCAACATCTAGGAGTACGATTCCTTCTTTATTTATGCATTTTATTACTTTGTATTGTATTTATCTCGCAAACCGTTGATTTTTTTAATATGCCGCTTTAGAGTTTTTTGTTCGTCTCATTTTTATCTTCGAAAATAGATACATGATGATATACTTTTTTTTAGTTTTTATTTTTGAAGATATGTAACTAATGATATACTAATATTTTACCAGCATTTTAACCAGCATTATATTAGCATCATACCATGTGTGAAAAACAAAACCAAACATGAGCATATATTTTTATGAAAGAAATCAAACAAAAACCGCATTTATATCAACATTATACCATGTGTGAAAAACCAAAACCATAAAAATTTTATTTATAAAAGAAATCAAGTAAAAACCACTTTATACCAGTATTATACCGGGTGTGAAGAATCAAAACCATAAAAATCTATTTTATGAAAGAAATCAAACAAAAACAACTTGATATCAACATTATATTAGGTGTGAAAAAAACCAAAAAAACATCAATTTTTATGAAAGAAGCCAAACAAAAATCACTTTATACCGGCATTATACCAGGCGTAAAGAACTAAAATCATAAAAATCTATTTTATGAAATAAATCAAACAAAAACCACTTTATTACCAGCATTATACCAGGTGTGAAAAACTAAAACCATAAAAATATATTTTATGAAAGAAATCAAACAAAAACCACTTTATACCAGCATTATATCGAGCGTGAAGAACCAAAATCATAAAAATATATTTTATGAAAGAAACAAAAATCACTTTATACAAGCATTATCTTAGGTATGAAAAAAAACCAACATTATACCAACATTATAGCAGGTGTGAAGAACCAAATCCATAAAAATCTATTTTGTGAAAGAAATCAAACAAAACTCACTTTATACTAGCATTACATCAGGTGTGAAAAACAAAAAACATAAGCATATATATTTTTGAAAGAAATCAAACAAAAATCAATATTATACCTGAAGAACCAACACTATAAAAATCTATTTTATTAAAGAAATCAAACAAAAACCACTTTATACTAACATTATATCCGCATTATACCAAGTGTGAAAAAAACATAAACATCTATTTTTATGAAAGAAATCAAACAAAAACCACATTTATACCATCATTTTACCATGTTTATACCAGGTGTGATCAAATAAAATAGTAATCAAACAAATAATACAGTTATACTAGCATTATACCAGATTTATGCCAGCATAACAAACAAAAAATACATATATATCAAATGCGATTAAACAAAATCTCAATCAAACAAAAAACACATTTATACCATCATTAGACCAACAGAACGTAAAAAAGTTGTTAAATGTGAAAAAACATACCCTTGCCCCTATTTTGGATATAAAAGTTGCAATCTAAAGTTTTTGTTGAAATTTTTTATGGGCTTTAACCCAATTATTTACTTTTCCCATTAACAAACCCAATAACATTAGAAGCAAAAAGGCTCAAAATAAGGAACTCCTGATGCAAAACAAATGGTGGCATTCTATAGAAATTTTAATATAATTTTCTCTCAGACATTACCAGCGTTACAAAAGTGATATATATATATATATATATATATATATATATATATGACCCTAGGAATCAAAGAATATTGAAAATTCCAAAAAAAAAAAAAAAGGTTCAACATCATCGCACAAATCAAACCAAATACCAAAACACAAATATGCATGAAAACAACACTTATCCCCCGTCAAGCCTGCTGCTCCAAATCCAATAAATATCTACAATGCCATTCTCTCAAGTTCAAAAATCGTCCTATGAACTCATTTCTCTCAACATTCCATCCATCAAGTACTAGTTCATACAGCTATAGGAGATGGAGATTCCTGCATTCAACAAGGAAACATGTAAAACATACGAGAAAATCGATTCAGAAACAAAAGAGACGACAATAACTAGTAAGGACAGCACGGGGTTATCTTCGGATCATACGTAAAGAGACAGAAAAATCGAGTCATTTGGAATGTGATATCACCTTGGAAGTCAAGTTGGACACTGCCACACTGAATTTTTCCCTGGTTTTTGTACCTGCAACCTGACCAGCCCTTGCCACCTTACTGAACGCACCATTTAGCCAAGCTGTTCCAGCCGTTACATATCTGTTGCAGATCATTTTCATTATTCTAAGATTGCATAGCATTAAAATAAATAAATTAACAACAACATTACCCAATGCCTAACAAGGCTCCAGCACAAGCGAGGGAAAGGGGGTCGGGTGTACGCAACCTTACCTTTGTAATTATTGAATTTTGCATAGCAATAAAATAAATAAATTAACAACCAGAAAAAATAATTCCAAAGAAGATAATCACCTGCTTGATTTGACAGCTGATCCTGTATCATTTATCTTCCTCTCTGCTGCAAATATCGCTGCCATTGTCTTATCTGAAACATGAAGCCTTTGATCCACAGACTTCACTTTCTCATTGACTGCCGAAAATCCTACCGTCAATTTCTCGGTGAGCCCAACTCTTCGATCAAACGAACTAACCTTGGCAGATGCACTAGCAGTCAAACGATGTTTTTCATCAAATGCCTTGGCCTTGTTCATCGCATCTTGGCCAAAAGCTGACCCTTTTGCCAGCATAGTTGAAACCACTTCTTGTGCTCTATTCACATACATTTTTCCATTTCCAGGTGGACTAGATTTATCCTGCTAACAGAGATAACATTGCCCTCAGACCAGCTTTGTTAAAGGCACGCCTCACGCAGGGCGCGGCGCCTCACCAACCTCAGCAAGGCGCGCGCCTTTTGGTTTGGGCCTCAAAGGTGCCTTGGGGACACTTTTTTCAAGGTTTAAACTTACTTTAATATGTGGACTTCATCTACTTTTCGTATTTTTTATAATAATAATTCAAGGCTGGATATTCCTAATTCAATTCCTAATTTCGTATTATGGCTAGATATTTCTAATGCAATATGTAATTTTTACATATATATGAACATCTAACAACACTCGTAGTTCTCTTTCTGTTACTGTTATTGCAGTTAACTTCACTTCTGAAGCAAATATTTTTTGCAAATTTTTTGCGCCTAGCATATCTCAGGCACGCGCCTGGCGCCTCTGCTGCACCTAACGCCTTGACAACTCTGCCTCAGATCAGACTTGTACTGAAAAACTTTTTACAACTAGACAACTGATCCGATTAAACAAGATTGATATTACATACCTCCAAACCAGAAGGATAATTTTCATCAGGTACAACAGATGCAGCACTATCCACCCTGCTGACATCCTGTGTACACAGTACACAGATTGGCTAATATAAATATCTGGGATCATATTGAATGAAATTGTAGAAATTCCTCATCCAACTTACAAGTATACATTGAGGCACATAATTTTCTGCAGGTGTTATCGTCACTACCTGATCGACTATAGTAGCTCCCTGCACCGATGGAAAGATTTTAATTTCTATTGACTTTTATGCAAAGTGGTTGGTCATAACAACTGAAAACTGAAAAGAATTGCAAACCAGATAAGCAAGATCAACTAAATACCATAGCTGTTGTGGTATATTGTCTTAGGTATATATGTATTCCATCAAACAAATAATTGACAGCAGAACTTACAACTTCCAGCAGCAACTATTGACCTTGATCATTTATATTGCAAAGCAATTCTTTTCCAGAAATTTGAACTAAATAAAGCATCAAGAGTAGTAGAAAATATACCAAATATGCATAAGCACATACACCTAAGATATGGAAAACCTTACAGCAACAATAAGACAAAGCATATCAAACCTATGCACAAAATGAGCATGATTGAGGATTACATCAATTTTCACTAGCTGAAAATTTATGAACATGATTGGGGATTACATCAATTTCCACTTGCTGAAAAATATTCAGCAAGTAAAAAAGGTATATGGTTTTCTGTCATGGTTAGAGCATGATGGAAATAAAATGTCAAATCGATTCACTTCTAATTTCAAGCAACAAACCGCAATAACTTGAATTTAGCAGCATCATCAAGTAATTCGACAATTTTCACAACTTTTAGAGTCTAAGACATCAATGAGGACCAAGGAAAAATCAGAAAAAGGCCATTTTGTAGGGTAATCTTAAACAATACACCTCATTTGCTTGAATTTAACATCATACAGCTCATAGCGCCTTCTCTATCACAAATATTAAAATATATCATTCACAAAGTATCTGATTTCACATTGAAAGCAACCCCACAATGTACTAAATAAAGGAGAAAAAAATTAGTCTACATACCGATAACAACAATGCAATTTCAAGTGCTTTAGGATCTTCGAATGTAACGAATGCAATCTTTGACCCCCCATTATCTCTGCATCCAAAACCAGAAATTAACACCAACAAACTGAACACTTAAACATATCAAATGCAAACGAAAGAAACGCAACAACAAAATTCCAAACTGAATATAAAATAAACTAAAGAAGCAAAAATGTAAAAAGTAAAAAACAGAAAATCTGTGAAAGAAACTGAAAAATTGAAGAATGCCTCTCAGGCAACCAAGCACTTTAAAAATAGCACCTCTGGACCTCAATACGTTGGATTTCGCCAGAGAAAGAAAAGAACTCGTGAATTTCTCTCTCGCTTGCTAGATCTGATACCCTCTTAACTTGAACAGTCCTTGTCTGCCAAATTAACAACAAAAATCAACTCCAAAAATCAGAGATATTTAGTAGAATAAAACGAAAACCACAAACTTACCTGCATTGTACAAGCCCGACTTGTTATCCTCTGTAGCGAAGTTTATGAGTAAAAGAGAGAAAGGGATAGTAGAGTTTAAAAAGAGACTAGCCTGACAATGTGGACTTACAGAGATGAGAGAACTAAATTAGCAGGAAGATCCTCATAATGACTAAAATAACCCTAGTCTTCTGTTAAATTACATTACTGTTCCTCCTTTGTAACGATTGCTGGCGGCTGGCGGCTGGCGGTTGGGATGACAGTCTGGTTATGCTGTATTCTTTTTGTGTTATTTTCAAGCCTTGATACATGTATTGCTAGCCATGCAAACCAGCCGTCGGTATCGAATTTATTTAAATTCAGCTGATTTGAAAATAAAAATGCTTTTATTTGACTTGACTCGTAAGTTTGTCGAGTCTTGAATATTTAAACTCATGAGTTCACAAGTCTAAGCGAGATTTATTTATTTAATAAACTCTTGCCTATTATTTCTAATACACATTTTTTGTCATTAAAATTCAAAAAGATAAACCGTTTATATATTAGATGATTAGTTTGAGGTTTTTTTTAGAAATAATGCAATTAAAATAGGAATACAACTTGTTTAAGCATATTTAGAATTAATTAAAAATACGACACACAACTTATCTTAATTAGAATATTTAAAATTAAAACTAATCTATTAATGAAAATATAGCAAATTAATAATATTATAAAGTAATTAAAAAATTATGTGAGTCTACTCGTGAGCTTTTAAGTCGAACCTTAAAAAGCTCGGTTTGACTCATTATTATCTCTAGCCGATCTCGAACTCAAGTCGAACCTGATCAAAATGAACTTTGATTAAACTTTAATCGAGCCAATCTTAAACTGCTCACGAACCGCTCAACTCAGTAGGAACCTAATAATGCCTCACTTTGGCATTTTTTATCAAGTGTACCATAACTTGTAATTAGGCCATCTTAACTTGGTAACAATTTATCCAAAAACCTTCTTAAAGTTTACTCAAAAAGTCTACTTTGAATACACAGGTTTATTCCGTGGCAAATGCTTGATTTAGTGATTGAGCCGTGAAGCTGTGATTTTAGAGGTCGCAGGTTTGAGTCCACACTCGAGTGGGGTGGAATAAAGTTTTCCTTTATCATTATTGTAAATCCAACGAGATAAATTTTTTTAAAAAAAAAAATACACAGAAAAAAAAAATCAAACCAAAAGGTAGTTCGATGAATCAAAAGACCTTTTTTGGCTTTGTAAGCATTCAAAATCTATGGAATACCTGTACCCTTAAGTAAGAACTATGTAATCTTTTTGCAACCAAAGAAATATTTATTCTGTTCTAACAAATATATTGACATTTTTATCTATTGTTTTTTTATTTTATCTATTTAGCCTATGTTTTACAAATTTTTTCTTCAATTACTTTCTTTCTTTGGTCTTTTATTGTTTTCGTCGCAAATATCTGTTGCATAGTACTGTTTCGAAAAGTAATAAAAAATATCTTATTATTTTTGTTATTCTGGTGTTTTTTTTAGAAACAAAGGAAAATTTTTTTTGCCAAGAGGATTGAACTCATATTTCTTGATTTTTTGTTAAAAAGTTGGTGGTCACCATAGTATTGAATCAAACACTGGAATATGGTAGAACAAAAATAAATATTCCATTCATCCTCTATTTCATTGCTACCATATTCGATTCTGCGAACCAAACATAACATTAGAAGTTTAAGAATTAAAATAAAGAGTAAAATAAGAACTAAAATTAAAAATTAAAATATGGTCATAAAAAAGAACCAATCAAATAGAATTGAATTTATTTTCGGTCTCAAATTTTAAATTTTAATAATTCAATTTTTAGTTCGGTTTCAGTTTTTCTTATAAAAACCAAAATAAATTGAATATAAATAAATATTAAAAGTATATAATTTTTCACAATCTCATTCTCTTGTTCTCACACTCTTATCTCTATAACTCTCAATCGTCATTAATCTTTTCTATAACTATTGTGCTTTTATAATCAAAATGCAATAATCATGCATGTTTAATTCTGATGTTGATGTTTTTTATTTTATTTTCATTCAGATATGCAAGAAACATTTAAAATCTCAAGTTTCAAATTTGTGTAATACGTACCAAGTCAACATGTGCATTGGGCTTTAAGAAAATAATAATATATAGGAAAGAGTGATTTAGGTAATGGAATGAGTCCAAAAGAAGGCAGCATGTCTTTAATATAATATCACCAAATCTACTTCTCATCAAAATAACAATACACACATGACAAGAAATATATTACAATTTTTGGTTTGAAGGTTAGAGCGTTTGCTCCATTTTGCTATAACTTAACCCAACCAAATATGAATCAACTTATTTTCGGTTACTATTTCTCTACAAAATCGGTTTTCGGTTTTATCCAGATCGAGTTGGTTTTTGAACCGAACTAAACTTTGGTCACCCATGACTTGCAATGAATATCAATATATAGGATCTGGTGTTCAAATAGCCTTAGTAACAATAACAACATTGCTCAACGAAGATGCCTGTAAAGCAAACGAATAAGAAAGGGACAAGTCAATTAATGGTAGAAGAAAAGAATAACAAATCATCATTTAACAAGGAATAATCATCACCTTAATTATTTATACAAAAATATTCAACAAGGAATTATTCCATTTCAATCAATTGGTAGCCCAAGTAACCTCTATTCATTAACCACATCACATGCACCATCTTGCATTTATATATAAAGACACCATGACCTTAATCTCAACAACACATACATTTTACATATAATTGCTTCATTGATATTCAACTAACGAAATAAAATTAGGAGCCCTTTGCATATCAATGCCAATGTTTGAGGATTTTGAACCATTTTGCAAGTGGCAAAGAGAACAAGGTCGTGACACTCTCGAGGTTCATCTTCAAGGTACACTTTTCCTATTTAATACAAATTTCCAAAATTATAAGAGAGTGTGTAAGTATTTTCAATTCATACATTTATTTTGGAAATAGAAGATACTTTACTCTAAAGTTGAATCTAAACTTTAGAGAATTATTTTCATACTGAATATCAACAAAATAATCTTTGTAGTCTCACAATTGATAAAGCAAGTTTTTTTAAGAGATACGTCGAGTCGAATTTAACCGATGCAAGAATTTGATTTTTTTGCTAATAGTGTAAGGTACATGATTTAAGCTTACAAGTTGGATGATTGACATGTCCATGTCAACAAAACTGATAACATGTCAATCATTCAGTAATGAAGACCATCGAAATTAGAGTAGTTTCACACATTTTAATGTTTTATTTGTAAGAGATACATAAGTCAACTAATGTAAGCATTTAATTTTTTAGGTAAAAGTGTTCCAGGTTACAATAGTATGCATTGTTGGATGATTGAATCATCGAAATTATGGACTACTATAAAATCTCTCGAAATTAAGCGAATATTTTCTTCTAATGTTATTGTACAGGTTTCAAAAAGGATCAAATGAAGATTCAACTAAGCAACGTGGGAGTGATTTTGATAAGTGGACAAGGTCCGTTGGATGAGAACAGAATTGTTTGGAGCCGTTTCAGAAAAGAAATAAAGCTCTCAAAAGATTACAACATGAATGAAATTCATGCTAAGTTATCCGGCGGAATCCTTTACATAGTTTTGCCAAAAACAACACCGAAATTTCAACAACAGACAGCGACAAAACTGCCGGAAAATCAAGAAAATCAAAGAAACAAAACCCTAGCTACAATTCCCAGTAACCTACCTCAAGATCAATTGGATGGAAGTAAAGAACAAATTATGAAGGCAAATAATGGAGGATTTTGGCTCAAAGATGTAGTAAATAATAGAAAGAGTGCTGAAAGTGTTGCAGTAGCAATTGCCGTGGCTGTAGTTATTGGTGCATTTTCAATTTATAAATATGCTTACACTTCTTATGTTGATAACTAATTTAATTGACTTTCTTTTCTATTTGCAATGTAATTAACTCATTTCAGCTTAATAATTAAGTTCCACATGCATCATTCAGCTTAATAATTAACTCATTACGAATTCTATTTTCTTGAATCTTCCGTATTGATAAAACTATGATATTGTAGGAAAAAAAATTAAGGACTTAAGTAGTCCGGTCTAAATTTGATACTAATAACTAATAGCCTAGTGATCGGTTGAACTTTCAAATGTCGTGATGTCTATTTGAACTTAACAAAAATGCACATTCATCTCTTAAAGCTAAAGTGACAACTTTGTATATGTTGTAGTTATGTGGTTTGACTTATCAAGTTAATGGGCTAATATGCCACATGATCACTTTCCTCGTATTGCATTTATATCAAAATAAAATGAAAGTTGACGAAAGAGTTTTGACTAAATAGACTAGTACCATCTCTTTTATAAATATAATTTATACCCCGTAAAGTTGTCCTTGTCCTCGAATAACCTCTCTATATATTTCATTATATTGTTTTCTATCAAATTGATGGTACATTGGTCATATTCCATTAGTTTTGCCAGATCTATAAACAACTTTTGATAATTTACAAGACAATTTTATAGTTTTCCAAAAGTATTGTTAAACTAGAAAAAGTAACATTAAAAAAGTTTTTTAAGAGCAATTTAAACCCCTAACACTTGAAGAAATCCTATATAAGATTATCTTATGTTAATTCACATAATCTGTTAAGAAATATGATACAAATGGAGTTAATAACAAATACAAGGCGGTGATGAATGTCTTAGCCTAGCGGTTAAGACTGAAGTTGTGACATCTAGAGGTTCTTGGTTTGAATCAAACCAACAATTTTTTTTAAAAAGGAAAACAAATACAAGTATGTGATTGTATGATATAAGCAAAACTGAGGGAGGTATAAAATTATGTTTGTAAAACACAAGGAGGCGATGCTAGTGTATTTGGTCAAACATACGAAAGTTATAATTATTTACCCTTATAAATTATAACTATTGTAGTACCCGTCCGATGCACGAATAGGTCATTTGTAATAAGTATATCAATGATATATATATATATATATATATATATATATATATATATATATATTAAAGCTAAAAAATATGTTATATCGTGTATCAAATTAAATTGCGAAAAATCCTCTTTATATATAACATTTGCAGCTTCATTTGTTACTTGTCTATCATCATCGTAGACCATAATTTTCAAACCCTTTCTTTTTGTCACTCACGATAGAGCTACATAAAGTTGTCCATGAGTGGACACGGGTCTTCTAAGAAATAATCCTACATGAGAGAGCGATTGTCCTTCACTTTTATTGATAGTCATGGCAAATGACAGTGCAAGTAAGAATTGCTTTCTTTGAAATTTGAAAGATGGTCGTACATCAGATGGTGTTAATATCATTCTGGGGATGAACACTTTTTCTCCGGCCATATTTCCTGATATAATATTTGTTTCAATGACCCGATCTCCTACTCTTGTGACAATCAATCTCATGCCATTACACAATTGATGTTTCATCTATATTCCTAAGTAGCATCACTGACACACCCCTCCTTCAAAAGTGATTGAGTGATTAGGAATACCTGAAGATTTGATACTATTTAAGATTTGATGCACGGATAGGTCATTTGTAATGAGTCTATCAATGATAAATTTATTTTGTAATATATATAGAACATATAACATAGAAAATATTAAAGCTAAAAAAATATTCTATTGTGTATCATTTTTTATTGTGAAAAACCTCTTTATATATAATATCCCAGTAGTCTGTATTTTTAAATTATAAAATATTGAAGTCAATCACTATTATTTGAAATACAGCCACACAAATACAAAACTATAGAGTCATTTCCTATACCGCTAAAATTTGACGATGTTTTTGCTCGTTGTTTACATCGAATCTCCATTTATTCCTAAAAGTATTAATGTAGTTAATAAAAAATAACTTTTTATAATTTAATTGTCGTTAAAAAGCTATATTTATAGCATCCAAATTCATCAAAAATATTATTTTTTTAATTATGCTAAAAATAATTTATTCTAATTGTAATTGAGACAAAAAACAGTCAAATATTTTTTAGCTAAATATTTTGTTAAAAAAAAGAAATATGATTGTTTGCAAGCAAAATTTTAATTTTATTAATTTCAAAAGAAGGTCTAATTGAAGTAATCATATATACAAATTTAATACATGAAAAAATATGGATAATAATGACTGGAACATGAACAAAAACTCGAATAATATATCCAGAATGGTAATGAAACAACCTATACCTTATACTAAATCACCAAAATCGTAATCACAACATATAAATTTTTTTACTTATACTTCATTTATAGATATAATATACTAACAAAACTTGACATTCGGTTTATAATACTTATAGCATCATATCCTATTACAACAAATGTGTACAAAACAAAAACCAAAACCCAACCACTTTTGATACTATATTTTGTGAGGAGAGAGTGAGATGGAACACAACCAACCAATCTTTCGTCCATGATATCTACAGGTAATGAGCTTTCACAAACTTTATCACCTCTGAAAAATTTAGCGCTTTATATAAGGCGCAACTCAGTGAATATAAACAATCTATGAATTTAGCAAATCACAGATATACATACATTACAAATTCAATAGCAAATCACATATATACATTAACAAATTCAATATACAGTCACACTTATATGAGAATGAATGAACCGGTTATTTAATTGTTGTGACAACACCAGCCAAACTATTGCCCTGGGATACATGTAACATTTGTAACAATTGTCAGTTGATTTGCTGGCCAGCTATGTAACAATTGGTTGACCTTTCGGTCCATTTGTCAGATATTGCAATTGGTTGACCATATAGGTCCAGTTGAACAGAACATGTATTACAATGTTTGATCGGCTATGTCACAACGTCTCTTTTACTTTTCATATATTCAAGTGCAAATGTCTGTTATACGAATCATTGAACTTACAATTAGCATATACTAATACAAATGAATATATATTCCACATACATATACCATATAAATCCAGCATATCAAATGCAATACTCAATTATACTCTACCAATAATTCACATTAAACCATTCACCAATATTCACTTATAGCCATAATTCACATATCAATATCATCTCAATACAACTTACATTTCATATCAAATATAATCACACAACATATCATTTCAATTCAAAACAATTCATATCACATTCACAATCACACTTCAATACATTTCGTAACAAAACATTTCATAACCACTCAAATCAATATCAAGTTCATTGCTTCAAATATTTTGAGTATATATATCATATTAATCTCACATATCAATACAATTCACATCATTTTATACTCACCAATTTATCCGAGCTAATTCTCTAGGAACGACTTGGACCTTTCTCCGGAATCCCTTCACTGTTTTGAGCTCCTATAACATACATATTCATATATCAAACATACATATATATATATATATATATATATATATATATATATATATATATCTTATTTCCTTTTGTATATATAAAGATTAACATAAATAAGAATTTATATCTATATGACCTTATTGACTTTAATCAATCATATCTCTCAAATTACTCAACCAAATGATCTGATTCTAGTTTCATTTTACTCTTAACTCATAGTTTTATAACATACCAAAATTTCATAATTTTCTGATCACTTTTCCATTTGTTATGAATTTTGTATTTTAAACTCTAAATCTGTCCTATTTTCTGCACTTAGAACTAGTGTTCTTATGATCTCACTTCACTTCAAAATTCATAACTTTCAACTCACTTACTCAAATATGATGATTCTTCTTTTGTTCAATTCCTATTACACAATTCCATAACATACTAAATCCTCAAAATTTTCAAAGCTTTATATGATTTATAGGGAATTTTCCATCAAAACATATTTCAGTCCCGCTTTATCTGGACAACAACGTAATAAAATGAGTATAACTCTCTCTACACAACATGAATCGACCTGATTCTTTTTCCTACTTAAACTATACACATAAAGGAATAACATATCAAAAATAAAAATTTTCTAAGTAGTATAACAATCCCAGATTAATTTTAAAACTCACCCTATCTCTTTGATCATCCAATTCTGCACACTTCATCTTATAAAAATCATAAATATTGATCTACTCGTCTAAAAATTCTCAAATTTTGCAGGATGAACCTTGACATAAAGAGGAACAATTCAGCTTCTTACCAAAACTTCTAATTCTAACTTTAACCTAACAAAAATTGCACTACAAAGTTACTAAAATACCCGATTCCTTCCTTCTAGCTCTCTTCTTCTCTTCTTCCTTATGCTTCCTTTTTCATGGAACAATTCTGATCTTTCTGGAGGTTGTAGAGATCAGATTTTTGATCCTCATCTTACCTACTTTTTTATATATATATATATATTCTTTAATAATATATACCGAATATACCCTCACTAACACACAACTATTACAATAATAATAATAATAATAGTAATAATTATAATTACTTATTAAAATATTTCTTGTCTATCTAATACATTTTTATGTACATACATTATATACACACTAACTATACCTTTATATTCTTTCTTAATACTAAAACAATAATACTAATAACAATTATAATATTAAACAATACAAATATCTTATCCAATAAACCACTTTATATCTATAATATAACTATACTCTACTTATTTCTTAAAATTATATTCTTCTATGGATTGGTGCCTAGATAATAAAATATCGTATTTCGTATCACCAAATAATTATTAACTTAACTAATTAATTTCTTATAATTTAACATGTAAAATATTAAATAGTCTAATTTTATGAGATGCAATGGATGTTAACAAATGCAATTATAATGTATGTACTGGGATGTCACAGGTAAAAATACAAAAATAATTAGATTTGACTAAGAGAGAAAGAAAAATGAAGTAGAGAAGGTAGTGAATACTTTTTTGTGTTAAAAACAATAAGATGATCAACCTTATATAGGCCAAATAGTCCAACGTTTGAAAGATAATTAAGGAAAAAAAATCACTTGATATAAAATTTAATTTTTAATTTTCTGCAATAATCTTGTGATTTCATGTCAAGTATTGGATGAGGAAAAAGAGTCTCATTAATTCTTAAATAAGATAATAATCAATAGAGTCATATTTTTTAAAATTTAATTTGTTGTTCTTGAATAGAAAAATCTTTAGAACCAATTCTCTTTTCAAAATTTAATTTGTTGTTCTTGGTTTTATTTAATTTTATTGATTATAACCCTATTTAAGAAAAAATTTCATATTTTAAACTTTAATTAATAATTAATTAAATACACGAATTTTTAGGCAGATATAATTTGTGAAATTGTCAACTGTGGATTTTTTGACGCATTATAATCCTATTTAAGAATAAATGTGACTCATTTTCCCTATTAAATATTTTATTATTATTATTACTAATACATTATTATTATTATTATTATTATTATTATTATTATTATTATAAGGGTAAAAAGGTCTTCTAGGACTTCTTTACTTTTATATATATAGATTACAAAAAAATATGATTTCGCACATTCAAATGCAATGAGTAATACCCTGGTTGGCAACACAAATTAAATATGTGGAAGGATACTCAAGTTAGATTCTCACAAAATATATTTATAAGAGAGGTAACGAAATTTAATTGAGACTAAGTTTCGAACAAAATCAAATACTATTGTAGTTAATACTAGAAAAGGCAATATTGGGCGGTAAAGCGGAACCGCCTGATAGACAAAAATATGTCCAACGTCTGTGCATTTTTTTAATTCTATCTGTGGGTTTTCGGTTTGTCTTTGTGATCTCATCGCGGATAAAAGATGAGGTTGAAAGTAGGGTTTATCGGGGCGGGGAATGTATTCCCCATCTCCAGGGGCGTATCTAGGTTATAGGGTGTGGGGTCCATGGACCCCACTTTTTTTAAAAAATACTTAAAATTATACGAGAAAAAAATTTGGACCCATTAAAATATGTTAATGGACCCGAAATATTAGGAATTAGCTTGTAAATAGGCTTTTAAACAAGTATGATGGATCGATAATAGATTAGCTTTTTACCTAAATTTTCTTATTTTCTGCACTTAAATTATTCTATTTTTCATGTGAATATGTAGTTACTCATTAATAAAATTAATTTTTTTAATATTAATAATTAGACCCATGAAAAAATAGTTCTGAAATCGCCACTGACCATCCCCATCCCCATCCCCATTAAGGATTCACGGAAAATTTTTTCCCCATTTCCAAATCGGGGATTTCCCATTTCCCATCGAGGAATCCCCAATTTCCCGTTAACAAAAAAATATGCTAATTTTTTTTACCAAAGTAACATAAACTAAAATTACTTCATATTGATACGTTGAAAAAATTGATACAAGTTATATAATTAGTGAAAATAATTAAATAAAACTAAAAATAATACAATATAATTTATATCAATTCGATTGTAAAATCAATTAGATGGTTAATCGAATGGTGTTGTGTTGGAAGATTATCCGGAAGAATTAATTCCAGATCAATCCGGATCAAGTTTGAAGCAAACAAAAACTATAGAAACAAAGTTTGAAGAAAACAAAGCAAATAGTCTCCTTAATCCAATATGGAAGCATCCGGTTCAAAACAATTTATCAGGACATTCATTAAAGACTACAAATACCTAAACACATAATGGAAGCATCCGGTTAAAGTTTGGAAAGGAAATAAACTTTAAACCGCTAAGAAAAGCATCCGAAAGAAGAACTGATTGACATAGCATCCGGATTCAACAAGACAAATTCATCCGGAAGATACAGTTATCGAGACAAAAGGAAAAGTGTCAAAAATAACTTATCCCTCCACCTTTTTGGTTTGAAAGTCAAAGATCCCTTTCTCTTGAGCAAGACAAAAATGACAGCTTGCACACCTTTCAGGGAAGGACAAAAGGACTGACACATAAAAGAGAAAAGTTAACAACCTTTTCTACCTAGACTAATAGGAAAGGTGCATGAAGCACACACTTCAGATTTCTGGAATAAAAGTTGATGGATAACAAAAATACAAGAAATCGATCACTGACATTTTTCAGGCCTCAATCCTTAGGATTCAACGGGACATTTAATCGGTCTAACGGATTGATCAATGGATCCGAAAGCGCCACACATTACCTAATCAACGGTGAAGATTTAATCCAAGATTCAACAACTCACAATGGCTACATTTATGACAGAAGCCTGTAAAAGGAGAGCTTCACAAGTTGATAAGGTGTTGGTTATTTTTGAGAAAGTATACACAAGAAAATCTGCTAACACAATCAGTGATACAATCCCTCCAAGTATCAAACAATTCCATATCAGTTTGTAAGGATTCCCAAGTCAGTTATAAACTTGAGGAGATCCAAAACCAAAACCTTTGAGAAAAACAAAGTGAAAGATCTCACACTTGGGTGAGTAGTGAGATTGGGATCTAACTTAGAGTTAGTACTTTAAGTGGAACTCCCTGTAGGACTCATCTTAGGTTTGGGTAGAAAATTAAGTGGTATATCCTGCTAAAGATAAGAGGACTCAGCTAGGAGTTGGTGCTTCTAGTGGTATATCCTACATATGGAAGGGGTTACCATCCGAAGATAAATTGTAAGCCTTGATTCCTGCAAGTTGGAAAGGAATCCACTAGTGGAAAAAGCTTGGATGAAGGGAACTCTCGAAACTGGAGTAGGCGGGGCCAAACCAGAATAAAATTACTATGTTTGATTTTTTTATTTCTTTACATTATTGCATAACATTCCATATTTGCATCATCCCAGTCCATCACATCCAGAAATAATCAAACACGATACATAAGACTTTTTAAAGTCTACTTATTTCTGCAAAAAGGGTCATTCACCGCCCCTCTGACCTTATTTGGACCCTCACAAGGACGAACAAGTGGTATCAGAGCAAGTGCTCAAAACTAAAGGTCCAGATTTTGATCCAAGAATTAAAATGAGTTTCCAAAACTCGCAACTCCTTCCTGAGGGTATGTCTACTTCCCGTCCTTCACTCTTCACCAGTGAACACTACACGTTCTGGAAGAACCTGATGAAGAACTTCATTCAAGCACAAAGCATGTTAGCATGGATGGCCATTAAAGATGGCCCTTATGAGCCTACTCACGAAGTAGAGGGTATGACTACCCGAAAGCCCTCAAGTTTGTGGGATGAGAATGATTATAAGAAATTGCGTGAAAATGCAAATGCTATTAGCATGCTTCATTATGCTCTTAGTACAGTTGAATTCAACAAAATTATGCGAGACTAGGCAAGAAATCTGGTAGAAGCTAGAAGTGACCTATGAAGGAACAAACAAAGTTAAAGTAGTCAAAATTGATCTACTACAATAAAAGCTAGAATCCTTTAAGATGGAGCCCAAAGAATCCATCAGCAGCATGAATACTAGATACACCAATCTAGTAAACGAGTTGAAGAGGCTTGGGAAGGAGATCTCAGAAGTAGATATGGTCAAGAAAATACTCCGAAGTCTCACCAAGGAGTAGGATAACAAGAAGGCTGCATTGAGGAAGCTCATGACTTAAACTTTTATAGTTATGATGAACTCATTAGTAATCTCCTAACTCAAGAATTATCCTTGGAGAGATATAGCCAACAAGAGAAAAAGCCTGAAGAAAGAAAGAAGGCCATTGCACTCAAGACAGATTCAGCCGGATCAGCCTCCTCTGGATCAGATAAGCTACCAAAGGAATTAAATTGTTGGTCCTATGCGTATACTCACTGAGTCAGAGGGAGGGGGGGTGAATGACTCACTCCAAAACTTATAAACTTTTTCTCGATAATTAATTGCTCCACTGCGTAAGGTCAGCTGGCTAAGTGAAATAACTGGAAAATGTGATTAAGTAAAGAACACAGATTTTATATTGGTTCGGCAACCTGTGCTTACATCTAGTCCCAAGAAAGTGTCTCGACTTTAATTCACTAATCTTAACTCCTTTACCCTAGGCAGAGAAGCCTTTCATAAATTCCTCAATTATAGTAAGTACCTTCCAAACTGCAATCACTCACCCGCTGACTAGAATATTCTCTTCTATCAGTAACTCACAAAGAGTCTAAACAAGAGTTGGACTTAACTTATAAAAATGTTGGCCCAGTTACAAATGATCTAATATTACAATTGATTGATCTAATCTATTCTCTCTTGTTCTAAAGCAGATTCTCGCTGAGTTGTGCTTTCTTACTTTAACTCCTTTAAAGCTTGTAAATGACAGAGTATTTGCTTTTAGGAAATTCAGGTGTAATCACCAAGTTCTAACGCTTGCCTTCTTGCTCCTTTTATAGTTGGATTGAGAAAGTAGTCGTTGAACGTATCTTGGCATCTTCTAAAGTTGACAGCTCAATAATTCACCTGTTGCTTCTCCAAATTGATCCGTTAAGAGATAGAATTGCACTGTTGTGAAATACATTTTAATCTGTTAGATTGAAATTCGAGCTCCAATTTGAATTCTTTGTCATTTGATGCCAGTCTTCCGTTAGAGAGAACTCGCGCTGACTTACCATGTGTCTTCATCCCATTCCCTCTGATATTTTGACATGTTATAGGGTGCGCAATACAAGGTTGGTAGATCTGTATAATTACCCAAAGTGGTAATTCACTTGTTGCAGCTTTGCAATGGAAGACTTTGTCATTTTCTTCATAATTCTGAGTCTTATCAAGGCATTAATTCTTTTTATCTTTGTCTCATTAATGTTCCTGCAAAAAGCAACACTAAAAGCAAAGATACCTTTTTACCTTAAAAGGTAAAGTCAGCAGCGTTGACAGACTTAAAGTAACTCAGCTGAAAAGATAAAACATAAAGCATACAGCAGAAACAAATCTAAATATCAAGCGCTGGGTGAATATTACTAAGTCAGCGACTAAGTAGATACTCAGCCCAAAAACCACTCAGAGTTAAATTAAATAGCTAGGTCAGCGGAGACTCGAAATTCTACCCTTGAATTTACTATCTCTCTTAAAACTATAGACTATTCATGTTAACATCATTATTGATTTAATTATCCCATTTTTAACTTAATTATTATGATCAAAACTTAAGCACAACTGAGTCATCCACTGAGTCAGTCCAAACTCGTGCTTCGTTCAACAATCTCCCCCATTTTGATTAATGGCAACTAACTAAGCGAGAATTAAATCAATAAGATATTTAGATTAGAGTTACCTTATACTTATGCTTGATATGATTTTTGTTTAGCATCTTCAATCTACTCAAAGTGAATGCTAACTACCCCATAATTCTTGAATCTTCTGAGTTCAGCATCCTTCAATACTTCTCATATATTTCTACAAGAGATCAGAGCAAATATATATATAGCAGAAAATACATGAAGTTAAGAAGATCTTAACTTAGAACATAAAATGTAATCTTTCATTAATAAATAACTTAAGTACAGATAACAATGAGTTAGTCTATACTAAGTTTTACATTGAGCACTAATGATTACAAAAATAAATTCTATTCTAGTCCTTTGGCATAGGCGGGGCTCCCAACTTTGTTCTCCTTTCTTCATAAGCTTGCTGATCCCGTCTGGATTTCTTTTCCTTTGGCAGAATAATCTCCTTGCCTTTCCTCTTTCTGGTCTCATGACATTCTCTTTGTAAGCGCTCCAGATCCTTGGATAGGTTGTATGAAAATTTAGTAATCCTCTATTCTCTTTCTTTTTCCTCCTTTCACACTTCTCGCGATCCTTCTCCCCCATTTCCATTACATCTAAAATGGCTTAGGCTTGATGATCAAATGACCTGAAAGACTCCTCAAAAGTTTCTAGCTGACCATATATATTTGATGAAAAATTTTGTATAAGCAGCTCATAAATTTCCTGTGAAATCGTATCTTGTTCTCTGAGAAAGGCGAATAAGCCTACTAAAGCACAAGATTGAGAGAGATTGACTTGATATTGAGCGCTTAAACCTTCTTTAGAAATCTGGGTGAGACTGGCTAGAGCCTTGGCCTGATTATTCTCTCTAAGAATTCTCTCCAGTATGGGAGTGCTCCAGATATGAGTAGTGACTTCATCATGGATTTTATCAATAGCTTCTCCATCATTTATGAAATTTGCTTGAACTTGCTTGATTTGGTCTCTAATATAACCAAGTTTCTGATGAAGAGAAGTCTCTAGTTCAGCATCTGCCATAACTATGTCACTGCTTAGAGCATCTGAAATATTAAGCCTCTTTAAGGCACTAAGCATGGCTCCCTCTGAGTCTCTTACTTCTTTCAAAATTTCATCCTTCACAGTCTTTAGCTCAGTAGATAACCCATATTGCCTAGTTACTTCTGTGATCAGAGCTTTAACACCATCAACCATAACATTTAAAAGAGTTGTGTTGTCTTCATTCTCCTTATTGCATATGCTATATCCATCAAGTACCTTCACCATTGCTTCCAGTAAGGGATTAAATTTGTTTATCATTGAATTCCTGAAATCCCTTTCATCACTAAGCACCTTGCAGTTGCTTTCAAGTATCTTCTCCATTTGCTTTTTAAGTTCTGCAACTTCTAACTTCAATCCACCAGCCTGCCTACCTGCAATAGATAACAAGGGCAATACATGGGACACTATTGCCTTGACCTAAGAAAATTGTGTAGGTACAGATCTGATGTGGGCTTTTATCTCCTCAACTGCTTTCATAAAACCTTGCAGTGGCTCTACAGCCATTGCAATTCTCCTCAGGACTTCCTCAAACTATAAGGATTTTTCTATCTCAGCATCAATTTCTGCATCTATCCTTAATCCTGGAAATCTTAATCTCCCTATTCTCCTTATATCTCCTAATAATTCAGCATTTGGGTTGAATTGGGGTTGTGGTTATGGTTGTTGAGGTTGTTGTGGTTGTTATTCAAGAATCTCCTCAATAATTGGAGGTCCTCTGACTGGTGGAGGTTCTTCCAAGTATAAATTTTCACGCACTGGAGATCCTATGGGGGAAAGATATGGGATGATGGCTGTTTGGTCTGGGTTATTTTAGTTAGAGGCTTGGGTGTTTTGGTTTGAGTCGGATGTGGATGGTGTTTGGCTTTCTGGTAGGGGTAAGGTAGAGATTGGTGTAGGTGAGAGTGGTGTTTCGATGGATGTGTTTAGGAAAGTAAAGGGTTCTACGATTTCTTCCTCCTTCTCTTCCACAACACCTTTAATAGCAGACTCACTGAAATGAGTTAAAGACTCCTCAGTCAGCTGAGCTTTATGCTCAACTACATTCTTCTCTTCCTTCTTATCTTCGAGGTCTCCCTCATCCTCATCTATCACAATCTTCATCCTCTTTAATAACCCTCTCTTCCTCCCCTTCCTAGCTTTCTTAGCATCATCAGCAGTCAGAGTGACTTGCTGGTCAGAGTTTAGCACATCAAATTCTACAACCTCAAGTTCTACTACATCATCTTCCTCCTCCTGCTCTTCTTGATTTTCAATTCCTTCTAGAGCTCCTATCATCTCCTCTATAACTTCTGGCACTTCTTTCTCAGCTAAGCTTGCAACTATAGATTACAGTATTTTCTCAGTGTTAGCTTTAGCTCTAGCTGCTGCTTCCTCAGCCTTTCTCCTAATAATGGCTTTAATTTCCTCCCACTTCTTCCTCATTCTTTCTTCCTCAGCAGCCTTTACCCTCTCAGCTTCCTCAATATCCTAGATAACTCCTGTCCCTCTTTTCACCATCAACTTCTTCTTAGGCTGACCTACTTGGGGAATAAGAACTGATGTAGCTTCCTTTCCCTTTGTAGTTACCTCATCCAGTTGAGCATCTTCAACTTTCCTTTTCTTTTCCCTTTTCAGAAGCATCTCTTCTCTAAGCTCTTCCTCAACCCTCTTTTCTTCCTTTATCTCATTGGGAGTAAGTTCTCTGCTCTTGTTGTGAGCCAACGACCCCCCGGATCCCCCCGTCCGCATTGTAAGCTTTAATGCTCTTCACGTGGGGCGGAGGAACAAGGAGTACTGTGAAGCGTGCTAAGGGATATTCCTTATTTTAGCGAGATGAAAACAATAGTGGAAAATGATGTTAATGTTGAAATTTAGTCCGATTTATGGGTTAAGGGATACGAGACTTAGAATCCCATATTTTAATATAGAGTCGCCACTCGGTTAAGCTCCACCGAAAATTTGGGTACGATATTCCCACCTGGTGGTTAGACTGTACCTTAAAACAGAGGTTCTAGGTTCAGATGATGTTGCTTACTTTTTAATTTTTTAATTAAGCCGATTCTATTTTAATAAACGTGACCTTAGTTCTTATGCGATTTAATCCGATTATTGTTTGGTGTTTTCGGTTTATTATGCCATACATCACACGGAAAGCGATAAATAAACAAAGCAAGGAAATAAAATTATTGCAAGACTTTACGAATGCCTATACATTTTTCTAATGCGAGAAAGTAAATAAAAGCAGTAAATAAATAATCGGGGCGAAACCGGATTTTAACCGAGCTTACCGACTCAGACCCGACTCCAAACGAGGTAATAGAAATACGGGAACAATCATAAATAAATCACGGATATATAAATGCGGCAAATAACCACCTAGCATGAAGAAAACATATTTTTTTTAAATTTTTCGGGATAAAAATGTAATTTTTGGGTATTAATTAATTATCTAACAACCTAAAAAGGGTGAAATAAATTAAATAAATATCCTAAAATCAATTTTAGCATATTAAGAATATTTTTGAGATTTTCAGTTCATGGAAAACAATTTATTTAGATTTGTTTAGAAAAAATACTATTTTTAAGCCACAAAAATGCATATTAAATCAAATAAAAATAAAAATAAAATCTAAAAATAGAATAAAATAAATAAATACAGCTTCAGATTATTTGTGAATTTCTGGAAATTTTTTGGGTAAAAAATGGGGTTGAAAACGCATTAAAATGATCAAAACCGGGTAAAAAGCGACAGAAATGGACCGAAAACCGCAGAATAAGGCAAACAGGGGCCATTTGGACATTTTTACCAGTAGGCTGACTCACTGAGGTGGTAGGCCGACTCAGCGACATGGTAGGCTGATTCAACGAGGTGGCCTAGATGACACTCAGGCGGCCTTCGTCCCACTGAAGTGGCCTGCCGGAAAAAGTGTCTAAACAAGCCGGAATCGACCTTTCGTGCCTGAAAACCCAAGATTACTAAAATTTCAAGTCTCTTCCTACACTGTTACATTAGATTCAGACTTAAAATGCTTAAATAACTTTGGTTTTTCAGTTTGGGGGGAAAAGAACCCAGAATCTCTGACAAAACAACGGTTGGCCGCTTGAGCGACCCGTAGGCTGACTGAACGAAGCAGTAGGCCGACTCAGCGAGGCGGCCTAGGTGATGTTCAGTTGGCCTAACATTCATCGGAGCGATCAACCAGAGTTTTGGCAGAAAATCACAAAAAGGATGAAGAAAAGGGCCAAACGCCCGGAAAAACAACCAAAAAATGCAGCAACAGAAATAAACAACAAAGGAAATAGATTGGAACTCAGAAAGTTACCTAAAGGCAGTGAATCCACTCTCGAGACTCGATTATTTGGCAAGCTTTGTGATGGATTTGAGATGAAAACCCGATGAAACAACCGATTTAGCAAGGGATTTAGTGATTTATGAGGAAAAATTCCCTAAATCCTATTTAAACCAAAATTTACCTAAGATTTCTAATAGATTTTAATGATTTAACCTAAGAGATTAAGTATAATAAGATTTAGAAATCAAGAACCAAGTATATTGGCTTAGATTTACCCAATATTATTCAACTTTTTCTCCCTAAAGCCTTGGAATTCTAAGAATTTGATTTTCTTTTTTTTTTTCAGCCCCAAAGAATCCCCAAAACTGATTTTTGATGGGTATTTATAGACTCCCCAAGTGTAAAATTCCGGAATTAATCCCCCAAATGTCAATATTTGATAGAAAAAATCCCAAAACTCGACTTGGTGGCCAAGAAAACCCGAAAAAGACCAGTCTGTAGATTCCCCGCGCGAAGGCCACATCAGCGATACGGTGGACCGCATCAGCAATGCGGTAAGCCGCATCACGTGACGAGGCCCAGCTCAGGCCATGTCATATGATGCGGCCAGATCTAGGCCGCGTCATATGATGCAGCCACCGCATGGCCGATGCGGCCTGCCGCGTGATCCACGCGGCCACCACGTGGCTGACGTAGCCTGCCACATGGTCCATACGGCCCAGAGCATGGACCACGCAGCCTAGCACCCCGGCGGTGGTGCCGGCCATCACCACCGGATTGGGGGGACCCAGGGGAAAAAAAGGCCAAGGGCCCTGGCTTGCCGGGCCAGAAACACAAACAACCTACACGACGGGAACCCGAAAAGGGCGATTCTTGACATTCTGGAAAGCTCGGAGAGCGAAGAACCTAACGACATAAACGAGACTCACTAAAAATGTTTGAATTTTAAAGAAAAATGGCGAAACAAATTACCATACGTGAGGGGAAAGGAAGCGGTTAAAAGCGATCCAATTATTATATAATCGGGGTCAAAGATCTCAAAATTATCAACAAAGAACTTGTCAAACACGATTCGAAAAATAATGGAACAACTAGACCATAATAGGTTAGAGCAAAAAGTCATCATCATTCTGAGGGTCATCGAAAAGCCCGTGTTCACACTTATCTTCTTTAGTTCCCTTAGAAGATCTTGTTTTCTTAGGAACATCTGCTGGAGCTAAGCTCGCTGAGCTCCCTTTCTTATCTCCCTTCTTTACGTCCTTCTTACTCCCCTGCTTCTCAGGTACTCCTTCTCCTTTCTCTAATCTGAGCTTGGTAATTATTTCCAGCTCACTAGCCACGAAGGAATCGAAAGTCTGATCTTCTTCATGGGGCTGGATAGGCTTTATTTCCATGATAGCCTAGGGATCCTTCATTCTAACCTCCCCTCTTTTCAGCTTTATATACTTTATGTTAGAGGGTCTCTTATTCGCTCTGAGTCCATGAAAATGGTCATTGCTGAGTACCCTGGACTTGATTATCTTTAACTAAACATTATTCTTTACTACCCATCCTTCTATATCGAGCTTATAAGCTCTACAGATTTCCATTACAAGTTGCCCATATACCAAATGCTTGGTAACCTTAAAAATCTGTACAAAATCACTAGAGGCTATCTGATACTCATCCCATGTGTGAAGGCATAAACAAACACCTTTTCAAATTTCGAGTAGTTCCCTGTAGAGCCTATTTTGGGCAACAAGACCATGGTGACAAGCTCATGGGCTTGCTTCCCTTCCTTGGTGAACATAGAGGCAATTAGTTCACCAACCTTGTAATCTTCATGAACCTCATAATCTATGGGGATATCTACATGCTCTTCATCTTTTATCGTTGTTAGCCTTATTCCCCGTTCATGCATCCGTAATATTCCTACTATCAGCTTGGGAGTAATATAGACTTTTCTCCTCATCATAATAGTCATAAAAAGATCCTTCTGACCTTCTACCATGTGGATTCTATGGAAAATCTTAAGACAATTTCTTCATAGCAGCCTTTTAGAAGTTTAAAGAACCCTCTCAAATGATTCTGGCACGCCCACTTCTTAAACCTTTCATCCCTATAAAAACTCAACATATCTACAGCCATATGACTGTCCACTTCTGTTTTCTCCATAGAACACCATTCTGTAGGGATATATTTTATCCCAGCGGGGGATATGAAGATTCTCTCTCTTATTGAATCCAACAGCTACTTGAGCAATATGATCTTGGGTTGTAATCCAGCAAGTATCTTTCTTATTTCTTACAAAAAGTTCAGATTTCCTCCTTGATGTATTCATCATTGCAAATTGGTTTGATGAAGATTAGAGATTTTTGGGATTTAGAGAGCAAATTATAGAGAAAGGAATTTTGGTAAAGTAACCTTTCCTCCTTCTGAATTTCTCCTTAAATAGCCAAAAACTCTTTGCATAAACCTGCAAAGCTACATGTACGACTCACAATCCATGATCTTAAGATTCAACAGTTAGATTGCATAATGTATATCGTAGGATAAATGAGCGTGAGAAACACGGGGTAACTGCTCTGAATATGGATCGTTTCATAACTTGCTACCATTTGTATCAAGTTTAAATTTGAAAGATAATCGGTGATAATTAATGACGTATCCAAAATTCAAACAGCAAAAAGAAATAATTAACCTAATTCATTGAAGCTTAGAGTGTGCCCTAGTTTGGTTAACTCTAGAATAGGTCAGAGTGGAATGTATTTCTTTAAATTGGATTGGACATTCCAATCAGCTATCTGAGTGTGTTGAATTGATCCTTTCTAATAGGCTTTATGAATATGTCGGCTCGCTGTTCTTCAGTAGGAATGTATGTGAGCTTGACTTCTCCTTTTAGCATATGATCCCTTATGAAGTGATGTCTAATATTGACATGCTTCATCCTGCCATTTTGAACTGGATTCTTGGATAGGTCAATTACACTCTTGTTCTCACATATGGCTTCAGGGCACTTAGACTTTATACTATAATCCTCCAATTGCTACTTTATCTATAGCAGTTGTACTATATAACTTCCTGCAGCCATGTACTCAGCCTCAACTGTACTTAGAGCTACAGAAGTTTGCTTCTTACTATACCATATAACTAGACAATCACCAAATAAATGACATCCTCCTATGGTGCTTTTCCTTTCAAGTTTGTCTCTTCCATAGTCAACATCTGTGTATCCTCTCAAAGTAAAGTCTGTATTACTTGGATACCATAATCCTACATCAATAGAGCCTAGCAAATACCTGAGAATTCTCTTAACAACAGCTAAGTGAGATTCTCTGGGGTCAGCTTGATATCTTGCACAATAACATACAACATATTGAATGTCAGGCCTACTAGATGTTAAGTAAAGTAGAGAACCAATAATACCTCTGTAGAGCTTACTCTCTACAGGTTTACCTTCCTTATCCTTACTCAGAATTGTATCAGTTGCCATGGGTGTTAACATTGGCTTAGCTTTATCCATGTCAAACTTCTTGAGTACTTCCTTGGCATACTTAGCTCGGCTGATGAAGATTCCATCTTTGCCTTGCTTGACTTGCAAACCAAGAAAGAAATTAAGCTCTCCTATCATTGACATTTCAAATTCCTTCTTCATCTGCTAACTGAACTCTTTGCATAGCTTTTCATCAGTAGCTCTAAATATGATATCATCAACATATATTTGGACTAGTACACATCTTGATGCTTCTTCTTGATAAATAGAGTTGTATATGCTTTTCCTATAACATAACCTTTGCTGATTAAAAAGTTAGTCAGTCTCTCATACCAAGCTCTTGGAGCCTGTTTTAGTCTATATAGAGCTTTCTTTAGCTTGAAGACATGATCTGGATACTTGGGGTCTTCAAAACCTAGGGGTTGTCTGACATAAACTTCCTCTTGAATATAACCATTAAGAAATACACTCTTAACATCCTTTTAAAACAACTAGAAGTTCATATGGGATGCAAAAGCACAGAGAATTCTTATGGCTCCAAGCCTTGCTATGGGTGTAAATGTTTCTCCATAATCAATGCCTTCTTGTTGATTGTTGTCTTGATCAACTAGTCTGGACTTATTTCTGACAACATTTCCATCTTTGTCTAGCTTGTTCTTGAAAACCCATTTAGTGCCTATGATTGACTTTCCTTTGGGTTTCTCCACTAAATCCCAAACTTCATTTCTTCTGAATTGGTCTAGCTCTTCTTGCATTGCAATCATCCAGTTGTCATCAAACTCAGCATCTTCAAACTTCTTTAGTTCAATCAATGAAACAATGCTAAATGGCTCATCATCCTATTCAGCTGACCTCTAGTTAGCATTGGATTTTGTACACTGTCAATAATCTTTTCAACTGGGCGATCTCTCCTTGCTTTGACTTCTTTTGGTAGATTAGGACCAGCTCGCTGAGCTACTGTCATTGGTTAGACATTCACATCATCACCAAAGTTGATTGATTGGTCCAAGTCAACTTCTTCATCTTCTTACCTGGTACTGGATCAAGGATAATAATGGGCTGACTGACTGATCCGCTGACTTATTCCTTTTCTCTTTCATCATCACTGGCTTCTCTACCTGCATTGTTAGTTTTATCAAAATCTACATACATGGACTCCTCTAAGATGCTAGTCCTCCTGACATACACTCTGTATGCCCTACTGTGTATTGAGTAACCCAGAAAGATTCCTTCATCAGCCTTAGGGTCAAATTTAGCCAATTAGTCTTTAGTTTTTAATATGAAACATTTACAACCAAAGGCCTTGAGATGACCAACCTTGGGCTTACGCCCCTTCCAAAGTTCATAAGGAGTTTTATTCAAAACTAGGCAAATTAAAACCCTTTTTAGAATGTAACAAGCTGTGTTAACAGACTCTCCCCAGAAATACTTTTGGCAGATTGTTATCACTCAGCATAGAATAACCCATCTCCACAATGGTGCAATTCTTTCTCTCAATAACCCCATTCTGCTGAGGTGTATGAGGAGTAAAAAAATTATGGTCAATACCATGCTTAGAACAGAATTCCTCAAACTGCATGTTTTTGAATATTCTTCCATGGTCACTACGGATTCTATTAATTTTAAGGTCTTTTTCATTTATGATCCGGGTAGCCAACCTAGAGAATGATTCAAATGTTACATGTTTGCTTGCTAACAGGACAATCCAAGTGAACTTGGTCAGATCATCTACAACCATAAGGGTGTATTTCATTCTACCTAGACTTATTGGCACAATAGGCCCAAACAAATTCATGTGTATAAGATCAAGGGGACGAGAAGAAGATATATCAGCTAATGATTTAAAGGTCTTCCTAAATTGTTTCCCAAGTTGGCATGCTGAGTAGAGTCTATCTTTTTCAAAGGCTAGATTGGGTAATCCCTCAACAAGATCATTTCTGGCTAATTTGGACAGATTGGTCATATTGATATGTCCTAACCTTCTGTACCATAGCCAAACATTTTCCTCCTTAGAAATTAAGCATATATCATTGGAGCCGGGGGATAAATCAAACATATAAACATTATTAATTCTAGGAGCATAAAGAATAGTTTGGTCAGAGTTACCATACTGAGCAGCCCGTTGAGTCAAACACTACTTTCCTGCCTTTGTCACACAGCTGAGCAGCGCTTAGCAAGTTGAACTTTAGGCCTTTCACCAAAGACACATTATCAGGTGAAGGGTTCACTCCTATGGTGCCATTGCCAATAATCTTTTCCTTTTTATTGTCTCCAAAACTGACACTTCCATTTCTTCTTCACTCCAATTTGATGAATTGCTTTTCATCATATGTCTTATTCCTCGAGCATCCACTATCCAAATACCATATTCTTCTATCATTAATGGATCTCAGGCTCACCTACAAAACAATTAAGTTTTCTTAGGTACCCATGCCTTTTTCTGGCTGGGTCGTGCATTGTTAGTGGTGGTCATCCTTGACCAGTCATACTCATCATAGTAACCATTTTTGCCCCTATACATTACTTTTGCATGTCCTGGCTTACCATAAAAACTACAAGCGGCCTTAGGATTAGGCCTGTTCACTTTACTCTTTTGAGAAACCTTCTTAGAGTGGTGAATGCGGTTACTCTGAGTATTTCTGCTAGGTTGAGGAGGGACCCGTACCTTTTTCAAAGCTATTAATTTAGTAGCTAGCTTATCCAATCTCTTAGTAAGTTT
This sequence comes from Euphorbia pulcherrima, assembly GCA_947683365.1. Classification (NCBI taxonomy): domain Eukaryota; kingdom Viridiplantae; phylum Streptophyta; class Magnoliopsida; order Malpighiales; family Euphorbiaceae; genus Euphorbia; species Euphorbia pulcherrima. The sequence goes on from CANTUS010000008.1 coordinate 38,629,207, forward strand.
GTTGTTATATCCATTTTGGTACTCAGCTTTTTCCATTAGGTATAGGATATCAAGTGAGGTAGAGGAATTAACATCCTCTAGATTATCATGCCTCCTCTAAAGTACTTTAATGTATTTGGTTGACTTCTTAGTCACATTAATAACATCATTAAGTACTGTGACAAGCTCATCTGAAGACAAAGGAGGTTCAGAATTTACCTCAGAGTGATTTCCTTTGTCTCTACTTTGGTCAGTTGATTGTCTGGCAGCGGAAGTAGTTGGTTAGTCAGCTGACTCTGAGTGAACTAGATCATCCTTAGCAGTGAGACACACATTGGCAAAATCTTATGCCTCTTCATCTGAGGATGATGACTCTTGTTCAGAGTCACTCTAGGTAGCAGTAAGGGCTTTCTTACTCTTCTTCTTCTTGAACTTGTCTTCTTGGCCTTAGGACAACTCGATTGAATATGCCTCTTCTCACCATAATTAGAGCATTTGATGTCTTTATTATGCTCTTTGTTGAATTCCTTTGGTGGTCTGTTGACTGCTCCCTTCTTATACTTGCCTGTATTTCTGAAGTTTTGAAAGTTCTTATCTTTTCCCAGATATCTCCTGAAAATCTTGGTCATTAAAGCTATCTCTTCTTTTCTGTCCTCTAGTTATCCTTCCTCAGAGGAATCTTCTTCTTCATTATCATCGGCTCTCAGAACTACGTCTCTGTTAGAGCTTTCTTTCTCTTTAGACCTCTACTTCTTGGACTCATCTTCATATTGCTTCAAAGACATCTCATGAGTCAGCAAAGTTCTAATCAGCTCATCAAACTTATATATCTTCAAGTCATGAGCCTCTTTAATAGCACTCTTCTTGGCTTTCCAATATTGAGTCAAACTTCTAAGGATCTTCTTAACAGTCTCTTCTTCTATGAAGGTCTTGCCAAGTCTTTTTAGCTCATTGACTATATTCATAAACTTGGTGTTCATGTTAGAAATATCCTACTTGGGCTTTATGTGAAACCATTCATAATCCCTTATAAAGATATTGATCTTGGACTCTTTTACCTTGTCAGTGCCTTCATATGTTGCTTCCAACTTCTTCCATATCTCTTTTGTTGTCTCGTATCTTAAAACATGATTGAACTCAGTAGCATCAAGAGCACAATGAAGATAGTTGATAGCAGTTGCATTTCCTTTCAATCTGATCAAGTCCTGACTTTCCTATTCATCAGACTACTTATCGGCCTTTACTCCATTCTTTACGATGGTAGGAAAATATGGCCCTTCTACAATAGCCATCTAAGCATGTATACTCTGAGACTGAATGAAAATTTTCATCCTATTCTTCCAGTAAGTATAATGCTCTCTATTGAATATTAAAGTCCTAGTGACTGACATGGCAGAATATAAGCTGGAGCCCTTCCATTAGAATTCCTTTATAAGCTATGATCTTTGTTTCAAAGATTGTGAAATCTGTAAAATGAGAACTGCTCTGATACCACTTATTAGTCCCTATGCATACACTCAGTAAGTCAGAGGGGGGTGAATGACTCACTCAAGAACTTATAAACTTTTTCTCGATAATTAATTGCTCCGCTGCATAAGGTTAGCTGGCTGAGTGAAATAACTAGAAAATGCGATTAAGTAAAGCACATAAAGATTTTATACTGGTTCGATAACCTGTGCTTACATCCAGTTCTGAGAGAGTATCTCGTCTTTAATTCACTAATCTCAACTCCTTTACCCTAGGCAGAGAAGCCTTTCACGAATTCCCTAAATTACAGTAAGTACCCTCCAAGCTGCAATCGCTCACCCGCTGACTAGAATACCCTCTTCTGTCAGTAACTCACAAAGAGTCTAAACAAGAGCTGGACTCAACTTATAGAAATGTTAGCCCAGTTATAAATGATCTAATATTACAATTGATTGATCTAATATATTTTCTCTTGTTCTAAAGGTGATTCTCGCTGAGTTGTGCTTTCTTACTTGAACTCATTTAAAGCTTGTAAATGATAGTGTATTTACTTCTAGGAAATTCAGGTGTAATCACCAATATCTAACGCTTGCCTTCTTGATCCTTTTATAGTCGGATTGAGAAAGTAGCCGTTGAACTTATCTTGGCCTCTTTTGAAGTTGACAGCTCAGTAATTCACTTATTGCTTCTTTAAGTCGATCAGTTAAGAGATAGGATTACACCATTGTGAAATACATTTCAATCTGTTAGATTGAAATTCAAGCTCCAATTTGAATTCTCTCTCGTTTGATGCCAGTCTTTCGTTAGAGAGAACTCGCGTTGACTTGCCACATGTCTTAATCCCATTCCCTCAGGTATTTTGACATGTTGCGTGATACAAGGTTGGTAGATCTGCAGAATTACCTAAATTGGTAATTGACTTGTTGCAGCTTTGCATTAGAAGGATTTGTCATTTTCTTCATAATTTTGAGTCTTGTCAAGGAATTAATTCTTTTTGTCTTTGTCTTATTAATGTTCCTATAAAAAGCAACACTAAAAGCAAAGATATCTTTTTACCTTAAAAGGTAAAGTCAGCAGCGTTGACAAACTTAAAGTAACTCAGCTGAAAAGATAAAAAGTAAAGCACACAGCAGAAATAAAATTTAAATATCAAGCACTGAGTGAATATTACTAATTCAACGAATGACTAAGTAGATACTCAGCCCAGAAACCACTCAGAGTTAAACTAAACAGCTAGGTTAGCGGAGACTCAAAATTCTACCCTTAGATTTACTAACTCCCTTAAAACTATAGACTATTCATTTTAACATCATTATTGATTTAACTATCCCATTCTTAACTTGATTTTTATGATAAAAACTTAAGCACAACTGAGTCATCCACTAAGTCAGTCCAAACTCGTGCTTCGTTCAACATAAATTATAGCAAAGAAGATATGGCAATGCTGGCCAAATATTTTAATTGATTCCTAAAAAGAAGGATATAAGGAGATCTAGGAGGTATGAATTAAAAAGATCAAAGGAAGGCACTTCAAGAAGGGATAAGCCAAGAAAGGCTCTGAAAGAAAAGAAAGATCCGGAGAAAGATGCTGCCTGGTTTGAATGTGGAGAAAAAGGGCACTTCAGAACCAAATGCCTCAAGCTCAAAAGAGAAAAGAAATATAATTAGAAAGATATAGTGGCCACGTGAAGGAACAGTGAAGAGAGTAGTAGTTCATCTTCCCTAGAGGAAGAAGAAACAACTAACTGTGCATTCATAGCATTGACATACTAGAAAGAAGATCAATCTAGAAGAAATCCATCTAAGCAAGATACTGAGCATATTGAGGATTCAGAATTAGAGACAGCCAACACTGAGGTAAACTCTCACTCTAATTCTGTTTCTAACCTTGATCTTGCTAGAGCTTTAGGGGTAGTGATCCATAATGTAAGGAAGAACACCAAGGCCATAAAATCCCTACAAAGACAAGTTCTGGAGCTAGTTGAAGATGCTGAAGTAATGTCACAAGACATCAATTTGATAAGAACCATAAAGCATATGAAAGTGGTTGAAGAGAATTTCCTAAGGAGTCAAGTGCAGATCTTAAGTGCTAACTTGACAGAGCTAGATAGGGAGCTAACCCTGATGAAGGAGGCATCCAAAAGAAAATCAGATCCTTCACAAAGAAGGAGAAATCAAGGGCAAGAAGCACCAAGAAATCTAAATCAAAAGAATCTGGTGCCCCTAAATCTGAAGGAAAGGAAAGTTAGCAGGCAACTTCATGCACAGAGATTTACTGCTGCTTAAAAGGGAAAAGCTAAGGCTATATCAAATGAGCAATATGCCAAACAAAGAAAGAATCATAGAGCAGAAATTGCACCTCCAACCAGCTTTCGGATACAGACCGTACAGACAAGTATACAAAAAGCTGGATATGCTGGAAACTATAGAAAGGAGGATCTTAAGAAGATCCAGAAGAAGCATGAGCAGAGTAGACCTATCTCAGGGTACAGGTTTTGTGGGAAAAAAAATCATATTACTAAATTATATAGATTACAAAAATGGTTATTATGATGTTTATCCTTAGCTTAAAATGGTTGATAACCCCGAGAGGACCCAAATCTGATTGGGTACCTAAACCCACTTTTTCAATTTTGCAGGTATGCCTTAGATCCACAGAAGATCAACACACATGGTACATTGATAGTGGATGCTCACGACACATGACCGGTGATGAGAAAGTCTTCATCACTTTAATCCGAAAGAAAGGTGGAAAAGTAAGCTTTAGAGACAATAAAAAAGGACAGATCATTGGCCATAGAACTATTGGATCTGAAATACAAATAGAAGATGTCTCTTTAGTTGATGGACCGAAGTTCAACTTACTCAGTGTAGCACAACTCTGTGGTAAAGGAAGAAAAGTCACCTTTGACTCTAGAGGATGCTCAATCTATGATAGTAAGTCTGATCAACTTATTCTTTTTGCAATAATGTTTATTGTGTTAAAATTAAAAATGAGAAAAAGAATATATGCCTGGTGTCTAAAGAAGAATCATGGCTATGGCACTGGAGGTTGGGGCATGTAAGCATGAACCTCCTGTCCAAATTGGCCAAAAAGGAATTGGTTGTGGGTTTGCCTAAGGTAGCTTTTGATAAGGATCACATATGCAATGCATGCCAACTAGGTAAACAACATAGAAAAAGCTTCCCTTCTATCTTATACATACCTTCCAAAAGAGTTCTTGAACTCTTACATATTGATCTCTTTGGTCCAATCAAACCAATAAGTTTAGGTAGAAGAGAATACACCACGGTCATAGTGGATGATTATTCTCGCTATACCTGGGTTGCTTTGCTGGCTAGCAAAGATGAAGCCTTTAACCAGTTCTAAAAAATATTCATCCGGATAGAAGTAGAACAAGGCATAAGCATTGCACGCATCCAGAGTGATAATGGGGGTGAGTTGAAAAATAAGCACTTCACTGAATTTTATGACTCCAAGGGCATTGAGAATAATTTTTTGCTCCTCATAAACCTCGACAAAATGGGGTTGTTGAAAGGAAAAATAGAACCTTAATTGAGATGGCCCGGACAATCCTAAGTGAGAACAATCTGCCTAGATACTTTTGGGGTGAGGCCGTAAACACAACATGCTACATCATAAATAGAGCTCTCATTAGAAAGACCATAGAAAAGACCCCATATGAAATCTGGAAGGGAAGGAAACCCAAAATTGGGTATTTCAAAGCCTTTAGATGTAAATGCTACATCCTGAATGATAAAGAGTAATTAAGAAAATTTGATCCTAAATCTGATGAGGTAATTTTCCTTGGCTACTCAACACATAGCAAAGCTTAAAGAGTCTATAACAAACAAATATATACTGCAGTAGAGTCAATACATGTAGATTTCGATGAGACTAATAGTGCAAGAAAAAGAAGTTCAAATCCGGAAGATCTAACTCCGGAAGCTGAAAATACTTGAGAAAAGCAGAAGTGCAAATTCCTAATTCCTTCCAGATCAAAAAGTACAAGGAAGAAGATGAAGGAATCCCTCTCAACTCAGAAGTTCCACAAGATTATCCTACCAATCATGAGATAAATTTTATAGATGATCAAGAAGGAGTTGAGGAAGTTGAGGAACAAGTTCCAGATTAGCATGTAGACCTTCGAAGAGAGATTCGGACTCGCAAAAATCATCTAGTTGAAGCCATTTTGGATAATGTCCAAGATCCAATCAAAACTAGAGGACAACTTAACATGATGATGAGCTATACAACCTTTATCTCTCTCATTGAGCCAAAGAAATTTCAAGATGCTGAAGGAGATGAAAGCTGGATGATGGCAATGCAAGAAGAACTAGATCAATTCATCAAGAATGATGTTTGGGATCTAGTGGCACCACCAAAGGGAAAGTCAATCATTGGCATAAAATGGGTATTTCAGAATAAACTAGATGAATCCAGAGTGGTGGTAAGAAACAAGGCAAGATTGGTTGCCCAAGGCTACAATCAACAAGAAGGCATTGACTTTGAAGAAACTTTTGCACCAGTAGTAAGATTAGAGGCAATCCAGATTCTATGTGCTTTTGCATCATTTATGGGATTCATATTGTTCCAAATAGATGTTAAGAGTGTATTTCTCAATAGAGTCATTCAAGAAGAAGTCTATATCAAGTAGCCACCTAGGTTTGAAGAATCAAAGCATCCGAATTATATGTACAAGCTAAATGTCAATGATGATGTTATTCTAGTCCAGATCTATATAGATGACATCATCTTTAGGGCAACTGATGAAAAGATGTGTGAGGAATTCAACACTTAAATGCAGAAGTAATTTGAAATGTCAATGATGGGAGAACTTAATTTCTTCCTTGGTCTACAAATCAAGCAGAGTCCGGATCGAATTTTAATCAGTCAATCCAAATACACCAAGGAGATTCTAAAGAAGTTTAAAATGGATAAAAGCAAGTTAATGTCCACTCTTATGGGATCAGATATAGTCCTATCAAAGGATTGTAAAGGAGAAGAAGTAGATCAGAAGCTCTATAGAGGAATGATTGGATCACTGTTGTACTTGACAACTAGTAGACTTGACATACATTATGCAGTTTGCTACTGTACAAGATACCAATCCAATCCTAAGGAGTCATATCTCAAAGCAGTAAAGAGAATCCTTTAATATCTCCTAGGAACCACTGAAGTTGGATTATGGTATCCTAGTAATAGGAATTTCACACTCTAAGGCTTCACTGATGCAGATTATGGCAGAGACACTCTTGAGAGAAAGAGTACATCCGGAAGCTGTCACTTTCTTGGAGATTACTTGGTATCATGGTATAGCAAGAAGTAAACTTCAATTGCCTTATCAACTATAGAAGCAGAATATATGGCAGCATGCAATAATCAATGCAAAGAAAGTAAAATGTAAATCTTCCCAAATCTAGAACAGAACAACACCAACACCCTACAAACTTCCTTAAGTATGTTTTGGATTGATAGGAATTAGTTTTATGGTTATAAACTTTGAATTCTTGAATTTACTTAAGTGAAGTGAAAAACTTTTTATTTTATATTTTTTTAACTCCGTGCGCCTAGCATGCGCCTAGCATGCGCCTACGTCTTCGCCTCGAGGCTAGGCTACAGGACCCCCTATCACCTTGGGTGCGCCTAGCACCTTAACTACTATGTTTAACATGTGTTCAGAATTAAAGAGAGAGTTAACATAAAAGAACACAAAAGTCAAATCATAACATGTTAAAGTTAAAGCTCATATCAGATGTCAATTATGACATATTTAAGTTGAAACTTAAAGTTAGGCCTCTTCATTGAAGTTATTGTCCACACGTTATACAGATTTATGTAAATATGTTGTATGATTTGGTTCGGTTGGATGCAAACTCATGCTTTGAAATTAAACTTGCAATGGCAAAGCTCCATTATATGATATTTTCTATCCTTTCAAGTGCATAGCTAAAAATCTGGAATATCTAGTTAACTCGAAGTCAGAATCAGCTCATAATAGGAATACATATTAAACTTGTCGGTAATTTTAATTGTACTTGGTTATGATTGTATTCTAATAAGTAATAGATTCTGCAATACATAAGCGCATCAAGAAAAAAAATTCACAGCTTCGGTTGAGAAATTCCCTATTTTGAATGCGGTTTGATTGACATCATAATTCTATATAAAATACCAAGTAATCTTCAATATGATATTTCAGGTTTCACCCTATATTAAATTAGTGCATTTGCTAAAGCCAGGACATATATAATCCTGTATCAAGTAGTAAGTTTTTCACTTCACTTAATGGAAATTCAAGAATTAAAAGTTTATAACCATAAAACTAATTCCTATTAATCCAAAACATAATTAAAGGAAATTCAAGAATTCAAAGTATACTCATAAAACTAATTCCTATCAATCTAAAATATAAATTATCAATCATCAGAATCATCAAGATCAACGAATCTGATCCTACATCTTCTCTATTTGTTAAACATGCAAAACTGTGGAGAAAGTTGGCACAAGTTCAGGTTTAAATTAGACCTTCACAGTGGAATTAGGGATGGTGAAAATTGAGCAGATCATAGGCTAATCTCTAAATGCCTATTTTTATTGCTAGTTAAATCCTTAAAAATATTGTCTAGTTAGTCGAGTTGAAATTTTAATAGACCCAAATCAGGAATAAAGGTTGAAAACTGTAGGCAATAAGTAAACTACTTAAGTCAGTAATAATATCGGTAAAGCACGGAAAGTTGAAAATAAAGAACTGTTGAATTTTCTGCAGTAGTTCAGATATGTGCTTGCGTCAAGTTAATTAGGAATAAATAAATGAGATTTTAATAGGTTTTAATTCCTAAATAACCACATTGGAAAACTAAAAATAGTTGGTGGGCTTTAGATTTTAATAGGTGCCAATCACTATTAAACTAATTTTAAAAAAATCCTAAAAATTCAATTATCTGCGCCTTTTACGCCTCGCCCGGCTCCTTGCGTCTGACGCCTTACACACCTAGGTACACGCCTTTGCCATATACATCGCCTAAGAAGCCTGGAGGCGCTAGGTAAGTTGCCTCAAGCGCCTAGTGCTTAAGGCATGCTTTTGACTACAATGTGATTTCAACTTTATAATTTTACCAAATATAATTTTAGAATATTAATCTCCAACAGATATTGAATTCAAGTTTAAGTCTGAACAATGCTTGAGAAACTCTTACAAATTAATCGGGTAAACTAGCAAAACAAAAATACAGAAAACTAAGTGCGATTCTTCCAGTGCACTGTTAATTACAAACTGAATCAGTAATCCTTTTTTAAACCAATCAATTAAATACAAAATCAGACCCATTATTTTCCCTAATTGTTATTCATCCAAATTGAGCAGCAGAGTTCAATTATCATAAATAGAAACAAATCTAATGATAAAGGTACCTAAATAATCAAGTATATGACTATAATTGTGAGCCTATTAATTTATAAGTGAGGTCCAGTTTCTTTAGAAAATTGTTTTCCTTCCTCTTTGCTAATTGTGCTGCTGCTCAAGCTAAATGAGTAAACGGAACACACAAAAAGACAGAAATGGAGAGGAAATATGAGAAGAATGGCTTACAGGCAGCAACGAACGGCATAGATGAAGAGGTTGCAGGCAACGATGGTTGAGTAGCTTCTTGCCGGTGATGGAGAGACGAGAGTGAATGAGAATGACGATGGAGAGACGGCGGCGAAATGGGAATCGACAATGGTGTGGTTTTGACAAATAAAATTAGAGCATAACCCAATTTCCCTTCTACTCGTGAAAAAATTAAAAGTGGGCGAGTTTGGTCTCAGCTATATCAATAAACGAGGAAAATTACCTCGAATGGTCAGGCCTCTGGATTTGGGGGCGGCAACGAGATGAGATGGCTGCTTTAATTTGGGTTTGGCGGAGAAGAGTAGCAGGGAAGGACGTGGTGGCTAGAGTTAAAAGAGAAAAGAACCAAAGGAGAAGATCACTGTTGGATATAGAAGTGACAAATATAGTTTTTATATTTAATTAAGAAATATATAATTACATGTACCACCACCAAAATTATACTACTATTATTTAATAATTTACTTAAAATTTATATTTTTATCATAAAGTAAAAAAGAAAAAAATTATATGAAAATATGTATTAGCTGAACGCAAATTCAAGCCTAACCCACCACACCCTATATATTTATAACTTACAAAATTTAAAAACTAAACATGTAACTCTAAATAAAATAATATTATAAAAATAAGTCACATTGATTATGAATATTTTTGTAATAACTTTTTCTTAGCACTATTTAATTTATGTTTATATTTTGTTAACTTTAAACTAAAAAAATTATTTTCTTAATGGAGAAACTAGTATTGAAAATCTAGTGTGTTAGCCATAAATTTTTTAACTGATAATTTTTTTTCATAGAAAGTTAAGATAGTAATTAGTGGTTGTTTATTTTCTACAAACTATATATTTTATATGTTTTAGTGGTGATCTTATATTTTGCCACAGTAGAGTTTATCAAAAGTCGTGACTTTTAGTGTTTGCCACTAATTTGTGTTATTTCAGTGGAGATTTATATTTTCCCACTAGTTTTGACTGTCCAAAATCGATCGGTTTTGATTGGTTTTGACCGATTTTGACCATTTTAGACCTTTTAGGGCTTAGGCGCTAGTTTTCTGAGGTTTAGGTTTGACAAAGCTTGACTAAACTACATTGAAATCACTCTAAGTAGATAACACATGTAGAAGGATGCATTATATAGCTCTCATCATCATTTCGTGAGAAGGATCGTTAAAATCCAGTGCTTACTCAAAGGCAACGCAATCCATGCCTAAAACACTATTCAAGTTAGATGAGTACTATTAATCCAATAATAGCAAAATAGCAAATATTACTCTTAAATAGGAAATAAAAAAGCAAAAATCCACAGAATCGATGATCGGATAACGTGATAAATGAAGTAAAAAAATGGAAATTAACCTGAAAACAGCTAGAGGCAGATAGTACAGATGAAATGCCAAAAAGACGGCGGCACTGAGACTCTGAAACTGTACCCCGCCACTCTTTTTTTTTAAAAATTAGTCGGCTTTGGTAGATGACAATATTAGAAAAAAAAGAGAATAACAACATGATATTTCTATGAAACGATGCAACACATATTTGTATGAAACGACGCAACACTAGTTCAACATGTTTAACATAATTTGGCAGATGATGCAATTCATCATATAGGAACAAATAGCAATTTTAAACAAATCAATATGGAAGGATCCTGTAATTACAATCTTTGAAACTGCACAAAATGGAAAAGAAATATTTCATTGTTCTTTTATTTCACACAACTTAAAGAATCTGATGAAAACCATTATGGGATAGAAGCTACCCCATCAACATAATTGAGAACTGGAACACCACTACAGATAATCACTAGTGCAAAAATGGGCTTTGGGGTCGGTTTTTTTTATACATTGGGGTTGGTTTTGAACCGACTGCAAAGCTCGCGATGCCATTGCTCATCTTACAGTAGGGTCGGTTTAAAAACCGACCAATTGAGGGAATTAAAGTCGGTTTTATTCCATAACCGACTCCATATTCCTATTAAAAGCACAAGAATAGAGGGGCTTCAGTCGGTTTTCATTCCAGACCAACCCTATTGTATACTATAGTAGGGACGGTCTAATGGAAAAATTATCCAAATCTGATTTTATATTTTACAACAAAATTAACCTGTAAAAAATATTAATTTGGATTGAAGAGAGCTCTCGTATATGCCAATAATTTCTTACACAGACAACTAGAATTATGAATTTCAATACTTAGTAATCATTTCAAATAAACACATTTGACAATTGACATATTAAAGTAAGATAGCTCGACTCATATAAAAATGACACAACTAATAATTTAAGTACAATAAATACAACTAGGCCTATAAGCTAAGTTCAACACACCATATGATGAGCACAACAAATACACTTCTTCTCTTTTACTGTAAACAAAGCATAAAGAGAGAAGAAATAAATGAAGTTTAGGTACCTTATGCATGATTTGTTTGCCTCTGAGTCCAAGCTTCTACATTTGGCATGGAAACATCAAAGATACCACAATTTATCACAAGCTTTTTCTAAATCTGAAAAATATCAACAGTTGCATAAGGTGACACAATGTACTTAAGTCATTGTGGAAAGCATTAAAAGAAAGCTAAATGAAGAAGAGGAATGGAAAGAATACCATGCAGGTGTGGAACAAAACACAATGTAAAACACTCCGAGATGCTTAGATAATAAAACTTCAGGAACATAACCTAAGATCAATTATATAGTAACATATATGCCAACACCAACATTTATAGAATGCAAGAATGTAGACAAATGACATTGAAATAATGAACTGATATCAATAGGTGAAGTAAACTTCATTTTAAGGATAGAGTCATGAATCCAATATAAAAAGACCAAAAGAGTAAAAAAATGCATCAGAATAAGTCAAGCATAAGATTAATTATTTGACACAAAAAGCAAATAGAGTCAATATTAGCCCAGAATAAGTTGGTAACACTGCATTTGACAATTGTACAACCAAAGTAATACACTATTATTTGTAATGCCACACATTTTAACCAAGGGCCAATCATCTGAAGAAGAACGAACCCTATAATTATGAACTTGGATCGAGGCTTAACCTTGAATAATTTACATTATCCGCCTCTAGACCTGAAATCACCAAATCCTTTTCTTAGGCTTGACAATGTAACAATCTTATTCCAACATTTAACAACTTTATAGATAAAGGATTATCAGTCTTGCACACAAAATGAAATTTTTTAAGAATAAAATCAATTAAGTATGAAGTTTTTATGTCACAAATTATATCATACATTTGAAGTTCAAACAAAAATAAGACATAAAGATAAAAATGTAATATAATATAGGTAGAAAATTACCATGAAGATGCGCTGGTTGTAAGTTAACAAATTTTGGCTGCAACTGAAGTCCAGTATTCAATCCTTTAAACAACAAACATAAAACATGATTGAAAATAAATAAAATAATAACTTGGGGAAAAAAGCAAAAATAAGATGGTGAACAGAACCAAATGCTCAATTAAAAGTTCTGTTTGAATTGAAAAAGAGTTTGTCTAGGAGGAAATTCAGCATAAGTGTAGAAAATAAAAGACAAAAGAGACTCGAGGTCATGATAACGTACAAAATTAGGATTTATCCTGCACAAATCAGAATTCTTTGTCTACAGATGAAGAAATGATCCTGAAAAACAGAATTGAAACAAAGCTACAATGGCCGCCAGCACACACCGGTTTATTATGGTGGTTGTGCCTAAATGTCATAGTCCCACAAATGCTACTACATTCAGTCTAAAAAAGGGAGGTTTTCCAACAAATATACACACATAGATCCTAGCCATAGATGAATTAACACCTTCATCTAATAAAGAAAACACGAATTCTAAATAGTTGAAGGCTTTATAGATGTATAATAATATCATCACTTTTCAACTTTTATTCAAAGGCAGCCGCAATGAACCCATTGACTCCTTGCAAGTACTAAATTGAAGTTCGGTTTAAATACTTACGATCCATTATATCTAATCTATAACTCAATTAAAAACAGTAAATGAGTTTCATAAATATTCTCATAACAATGGATTAATTCATGACACCTTTCAAAATCCATAAATACATTTATAAGTGATTATATTATTCTATCTAGATCTAGAACTTTTGTATTTACAGTTAAAGATTGTTTTAACATTTGCATTTGAACTTATTTTTATTCTATTATCATGAATATGTTATGACATTTAGTTGTGTATTTTATGGATTATTATTAGTATCAAAGTCAACAATATTTGAAGCAGGTAATACATTGATTACACTCTTCACTATTCTCTTCAATAGGTGTCGCCTCATCTAATTAACTAATCTCCTGCTCTCGCCTCATCTAATTAACTAATCTCCTGCTCTGTACCTTTTTTTTTATTTTGAACCTTCAAATATATAATTAGAATATTATGAATTTATCTTATGTCTCTAGAAATTTAGGCACAACTTTATCTAATTTTATTAATATACTTATTCAAAATATTTTGGGAAAGACATTTTGTCCATTTCTGATCCCATCATACTCTTTCAATTTTATTTGGCTTTTACCTCACTCTTTACTTCCCAAACATTTATTTGATTCGCCAATCCAATATTAGTAGAAAAAACTGAAATTTTAAACATTCTTAAAATCTTAACACACTCCATATAATCATAGTGAATCTTGCAAATAAGTATCAACATGTAATTCAATAAATAAAAACATTGATAATAACCAGTTAACATCCAATTAACATTAGTCTATACCTTTCCTCCTTCACCCTTTTAATCTATGCATCTATTTATTCAACAATTGGATGCAATAAACTATAGGACCCAACGAATTAATTACTAATTAGAATCTTTCACATATTCAGACAAACAAAAATTGCAATTTCTCGGTTTGTAGAAGACGAAATTGATTAAAAAAGGAATAGAAGCTTACCCTGAATTTACAGGTTTACGAAATCAGCAGAGGAACAGGACCCAACGAATCAAAGCACATACGAATTTATACAATCCGTCGGTGTAGCACAACGGCAGCGAGACAAGTCATCAGAGTAACGTCGTTGAGATGAACAACAGAAGAACGACAGTGAAAGAGGTAGCGGGGAACGACGGTCAGACAAGATGAGGAGGAGCGGCAGTGAGACAACAAACTGGGGAACGGCAGCGGACGGGAGGTGAACGGATTTTGGAAGCAAGATCGAGAGCAGCGGCAGAGCAAAAATAGTGAGAGATGATAAGGGAAAAAATTCAATATTATAATCACGTTAGCGGGGTTTAGGGACTATGGCGTGTTAGTGGGTTTAGAATTAAATAACCAAACAATTGAGTAATTAATAATTGGGTCATCTTATTAAAAAACATAATTAGGTCATCTTTATGAAAAAAAAATAATGGGTAATTTTTAAACAAAATGACAGACCCAATTAACATTATTAATTGCGTCAGTTATGTATAAAAGAAACGACTTAACTGTTATGTCCATTAATGGGGTCGGTTACCCAATACAACCGACTCTATTAGCTTAACCAATGGAATCATTTTATCAATAAAACCGACCCTATTGATGAGCTCACACTTCCAGCCACGTTTTCAGGTCATTTTTATTATAAACTGACCCCATTGTAGCGACCCCACTGCCTACTTTTGTACTAGTGAATCTTCTCTGTCGCTTCAGCAAAGCCAAGTAAATCAAAAAATGGCCCAAAACAAATGAAATGTATGCAATTTTTTTTCTTAAAAAATAAATAACAAAATAGGAATTTGGAAATGGAGAATCTTATTTGGATTTTAAACTAATGGGTTCATCTGATATCTCTGTGTAATGAATGGATCCAACATATAATAAAAAAACACGCATTTAGCATGCCCGTACCTGCTCAAAATGAACAAAATTGGATGAAGATGAAAAGATGCCTTCATTTTCTGTAAGATTTTTTTAGCTGAAAATAAATCATAATAAAAAAACTACAACCCGTACTATGTGGAATTAAAACTCAACCATGTTTTCAGATCCAAAAAGCTCCACTCCAAAATATAGTTCAATCATATATAAATCATACCCACAGACTTATGAGCTTGAAAATAGATCATATCCAAAAGAGAAAAGAGAGAGAGAAATAGACCATACCTGGTGTAAAGTGAGTGGCGGTTGAGCAAACGAGCGAGGGTGGGTGTTCTAGGAAATCAATGCCTCAGATTTAGAGGTCGAGGGATGGACCAGTGGCGGCTATTGCAAGCTTGCAGCGGCTGCTAAGACACCGAATGAGATAGGGAGGAGAAATCGAGAGATGGGGTCGGTGGTGGATGTAGACGGCGATTTGAGTCTTAGATTTAGGGTTTATGAATTAAAAAATTAGAAATAAAATAAAGAAGTTAGGAACCGAAAGGTTTATATTTTTTTTTTTATTTTGCATTTTGCTTCCCATTAAGAAATTCTCCACTAAAATTAATATATTAGTCCACTAATATTATTATTACATTATTATTAAATTTTATTGTTCCCCTCCAGATAATACATCAGTATATAGTGGGGAAATGAAAATTTCGCCTCTACATTAAATGTTTTAGTGGCGGTCTCTAATGTTCCCCACTATACGATAGCTCTATAGTGGAGCAATTCAAATCTTGCCACTGATTTTGTAGGTTTCAGGGGTGATTTATATTTTCCCCACTAAATGTTGTGATATTCAAAATTTTGCCAGCAAAACATGTACTTTTGTGGCGAAAGAAGAGTTTGCCACTATAGAGCAATATTTTGTGGCAAATTTATTGTTTGCCACTAATTTAATACTTTTAGTGGCAAATATAATTTCTCCACTAGATTATCCCCACTAAAAGTACAATTTGTAGTAGTGTGGAAGTCGTGTGACTCAACTCTTATGTATCAAAAAATAATTAGAAGATTATGGAGTTCAATCCGGATGTGTTGAAGTGAATTGTGACAACAAAAGTGCTATTAATGTATCAAGGAATCCGGTGCTCCATAGTAGGATGAAACATGTAAACATCAGACATCATTTCATCCGGGATCATGTGATAAAGAAAGATGTTGCATTGGTTTACATTCCAACCAATGAGCAAAGAGCAGATATCTTTACTAAACCTTTAATTAAAGATCAATTCAACAAGCTAAGGGAGTCAATTGGAATGTCCAACCTAATTTGAAGAAGAATCTGGAAGACAATTAAGATTCAATTTAGATTTTTACAAGTCAAGGAGTCAGGAAGAAAAGAAGAAGTAAAATTAACTTTGGATCCGGAGAAAGACTACCACCTCAACAGATAGAAAAGAAAAATGGCAGTAAAAGCGCTTGAAAAGTAACTGTACACGTTTTTGAATTTCAAACGTTTATTGGGCATCATACGCGGGCCAAAAACAGCAGTCACCCCTCTCCTCAAATTTAACCACCACCTCATCAATCCGATTAAATTTAATTGTGTCCGGATTACCATTATACCCTCACTTTAGGATTCTATAAAAAGCCCCCAAAGATCCCTCATCTTCTTCACGCAAGTAATTCTCTAGTGTTACTCTGCAATTTTTTTTCTCCAAAAACCCTAGCATTTCAAATCCTTTCAAACTTACAAATGGCATCCACTCAACTCACTCCTCCTCCTAGATATATCTTTATTGAGTTTGATCTTAAAGATGAAGATTTCACTCCCCTAAAATTGAAAAACCCTAACTCAATAGTTCCAACAGATTACTTGGGAGATAACTTCTTGTTCGAAACGAATCCCTACTCACAGCTTCTGAAGGATCAACACCTTGTGGATTTTCTAAAGATCAACTGTCCTACCTATCCAGAATTTATCAAAGAATTTTATGAAAATCTGAGAGAACACTCATACTATGATACTCTCAGAACCTCTATTTAAGGAAAAATCATTATTGTAACGCCGCAATCCTTTGTGGACAATCTAAACATGAAGAATGATAAATTTTAGTTGAGGAATGATGGGGATGAACTCCGGGTCATGTACTATCCAAAGAAATGGTTCCCTCTCCGCTACTTTGGAGATAAATTCTCCACTTACTGGCCGCAAACACCCAGGATACTCCAGCATGTCCTGGCAAATTAGTCCTCATCCGGAAAGGACCAATTATAATCGCTTCCTCTTTTCAACATTACATCCTGTAGCACTAAGTAGATAGCAGAGTTGTGAATATGCCTATCCTAATCATCAACTTCCTGAGGCAACACAGGAACTCCCATGGTGCTCTTATTACCAGGATTCTCTAAGCAAACGGAGTTGATTTATCTGAGGCTAAATCTATTCAGGGGAAGGAGATCCTTGAAAAGAACTTTAAAAAGTTAAGCTATGGAGAAACATGGGACGAAGAAAAGGCTACTAGGATAAGGGAAGAAAGAAAAGAGAAAACCAAAGTCAGGAAGGCCGTAGTTAAAATTGCTCCAGAAGCTAAGAAGGCTAGAACTACAGAGCCCAAGGGTCAAAGGAAGATAAACACCAAGCCAATTGTCGGTGAAAAGGATGAGAACAGAATACCCCTCACACAATTGATGCAAACTACTCCTAAAAATCCTAAGAGAAGGGGAAGACTCATTAAGGCTGTAAATAAATAAAAGAAGCTAGTTTGTGAACTAGAAGCGAATGAAAGCATTGCAGTGGCTGCTGCTGCAATTAGAGAAGGATATAAGAAGGGGAGAAAAAGGAGTATTAAAAGTATCCTTGTAGAGGATAACAGATCAAATAGCGAGGAGATGGGGAGTATATCCGGAAAACCTTCTTTTGCCGAAGCTCTAAAAGCTCAAAATATGAAAATGGCTGCCAAAAAGCCAGCTGCTGGGACAACCATCAAGGAACCAACACCCAAAGTCCCTATTCTAGCAAATCTTAGCAAGAAAAGAGCTGGTAGTGTTCACTGAGAAGCCAGTTCTTCCGGTAATATCCTTTCGAAAGATCCTTAGTATGTGGAAATGATGTCAGCTGTCAGAGATAACCTCAAAGTGAATAAGCTGACAAAAGAAGGACCCAGAGGCTTATCCGGAGCAGCAGCCATATATATCGCAGCTGTTCTCATCACCCTAACTGATCTAGTGCTTCTCAAGAAAGCTCAATATCTAGATGAGGACTTATCTCACTTTCAAGCAAGATTAGGGCCTCTTCCAAAAAATTTGTTGAATATGGAGGCAGAGGTGGTTGAACTAAAAAGTCCTGCAAAGGCATCTAAAGAGGATGGTGAGGACAATTCCACCATTCTAGGAAATGAAGTAATGGTTATCGCAAGTCCTATTTAGGCACTAGGAGGGGAGACTGAGGATAGTTCCAGTCTTTCAGATACGGGATTAGAAGAGCAGAATAAAGAGGATCCAAACCTTAACAAGTTGATCAAGTAATTATCCTCCTCAATATCTCTGCTGCTGATATTTTGTCTATTGATGTCATGGACGTACATGACAACTTAGGTGCAGACTCTAAAATTGCATCTAAGGACAACCAGTCCATCGCAGAACATAATGTTCCGAAGGAAGGCATTAGTCTGGGATCCAAAGAGCACGCTTCTAAAGCGGACCCAAAGGACGAGGCTAGTCCGAAGGATAGGTTAGAAGAGAAGGAGAAACAAGAAAAATCAGCTGATAAAGAATCAAGTGATGAGGATTCATCCAGATTAGAGGAATCAGAAACCAGCTCTGGATCAGAAGAAACATCCTCCTCTGAAGATACGCCTAAACTGTTAATTCCTAAAAATAATCCTGAGAGAGTTGATAAGTTGACAATTGCTCTAAAGATGATCCCAAATGTTGCAGTGGAGAGGCATGAAGAAAGCCATATTAAGAAAACCCTCCAAAGTATCTGCAATTAGCTTAAATTTGTAGAGAGCGCCATTAATGATAAGTCTTTGGCTCCAGATTTGAAGTCTGAGTTAGGGGAAATCAAGGGATTAGTGCAGAATATTGAAAGAAAAGTTCAAGGATTTCCCTCAGCTGAATAAATTGCAGAAGCCTCATTATCCAAAATCACTCCGATGCTTAATCAAATGAATTCCAATATTGTAGGAGCAAATCGCTCTGCAAATCAAGCTCACATCGGAGCTGACAACAATTGTGCCACATTAATGGATAAAATCACTTCTTCTTCCACAAAGACAACAAATGAGATTAAAGAGCATATGGACCGGAAGTTTGAAATCTTAGAAAAATTCGTTCCGGGAGCGATTGCAGAAGGAGGAAAGGGGATTGCATCTGGGCTTAAAGAATTAAATGAAGAGCATCAAGCTGCCCAAGAGATGTTAACTAACTTTCTTGATGAAGGCCTCTCTAAACTATTGAAAAAGTAAATGAATGATTTCAGTGATGAGGTTAGGAGTCATGTCTCCGGAACAGAGCGATTATTAACAACTTAAGAGAAGCATTTCACAAATATTTGACTACTCTTAACACAAGTGTTCATAACATCCGGAGAGACATCATTGGAGAAATTAAGCTCATAAGTCAAGTATGGCTAATCTATCCATCTCTCCCTCCGGATCCTCATCTTCTAATCCGGATAGCCTTCTCCTCCCAATCTACCAAGACCTTGTCCAATCAATTCGGGACATAGGCTTCTTTGGGTACAAATGCAGTTTGACTCTCCTGAAAGCTCTCTTACCATTCTTTAAGGAAGCAGACAGGAAGCATGCTCTGCAGATGATTTTGGACATGGTTAAATCATATAAGCATCTCAAAGAAAGAGTCAAACCACTCCACCTCCTTCCAGCCATAATTGAGACCATTCTGGAAAAGCGCCTGCTAAGCAATGTGGATTATTCAGTATATTCAGAGGCATGGCAAAAGAATTGGGACCAAAGGACTTGTATGGTAATAGACCCCCAAACTGATGAAAACCAAAAGGGGGAGAAAAGCAAAGGCAAAGGAAAAGAGGGAGAGCCATCCAGATAAGGAAGTAAATGAAAATCATCCTTTAGAATAGCTATTTTTTCAATGTAAAAATCTGTAATAGCTAGTTCTATTTTCACTTATATGTCTTTATAACTGTAAATCCGGAACTTCATACAGTTAACTATTGTTAACAACAGAAGTACATATAGATTAAAAGTAAAGGCAAAGGAAAAGAGGGAGAGTCATCCAGACAAGGAAGTAAATGAAAATCATCCTTTAGAATAACTATTTTTTCAATGTAAAAATCTGTAACAGCTAGTTCGATTTTCACTTATATGTCTCTGTAATTATAAATCCAGAACTTCATACGGTTAACTATTGTTATTAATAAAAGTATATATAGTGAAAAATTAGTACTCAAAATTGCTTCTAAGTACAATCTATAATTGTACTTTAAACTGAGAAGCTAGAAATAAAAAATATTAGGGGAGTTAGGATGCTTAGATTATGGGAGAGTAAAACTTGTAAATGACTAAGTATCAAGAATCATACTTAGCTCATAAATTCCATCAAATGGGGGAGATTGTTGGAAGATTATCCGGAAGAATCATTTCCAGATCAATCCAGATCAAGTTTGAAGCAAACAAAAACTATAGAAACAAAGTTTGAAGAAAACAAAGCAAATAGTCTCCTTAATCCAATATGGAAGCATCCGGTTCAAAATAATTCATCAGGACATTCATTGAAGACTAGAAATACCCACACATAATGAAAGCATTTGATTAAAGTTTGGAAAGAAAACAAACTTTAAACCGCTCAAGAAAAGCATTCGAAAGAAGAACTGATTGACATAGCATCCAGATTCAACAAGACAAATTCATCCGGAAGATACAGTTATCAAGACAAAGGGAAAAGTTTCAAAAATAACTTATCCCTTCACCTTTTTAGTCTGAAAGTCAAAGATCTTTTTCCCTTGAGCAAGACAAAAATGGCAGCTTGCGCATCTTTAAGGAAAGGACAAAAGGACTGAACAAGAAAGAGAAAAGGTAACAACCTTTTCTACTTAGACCAATAGGGAATGCGCGTGAAGAACACACTCCGGATTTCTGGCATAAAAGTTGATGGATCACAAAAATACAAGAAAACGATCAGTGATATTTTTCAGGCCTCAATCCCAAGGATTCAACGGGACATTTAATCAGTCTAATGGATTGATCAACGGATCCGGAAGCGCCATATATTATCTAATCAACGGTGAAGATTTAATCCAAGATTCAACAACTCACAACGGCTACATTTATGACAGAAGCCTATAAAAGGAAAGCATCACAAGTTGATAAGGTGCTGGTTGTTTTTGAGAAAGTATACACAAGAAAATCTGCTAGTACAATCAGTGATACAATCCCTCCAAGAATCAAACAATTCAAAATCAGTTTGTAAGGATTCCCAAGTGAGTTATAAACTTGAGGAGATCCAAAACCAAAACCTTTGAGAAAAATAAAGTGAAAGACCTCACACTTGGGTGAGTAGTGAGATTGGGATCTAGCTTACAGTTGGTGCTTTAAGTAGAACTCCCTGTAGGACTCAGCTTAGGTTTGGGTAGAAATCTAAGTGGTATATCCTGCTAGAGACAAGAGGACTCGGCTAGGAGTTGGTGCTTTTAGTGGTCTATCCTACATTCGGAAAGGGTTACCATCCGGAGACAAATTGTAAAGCTTGATTCCTGCCAATTGGAAAGGAATCCATTAGTGGAAAAAGCTCAGAGGAAGGAAACTCCGGGGACTGGAGTAAGCGGGGCCGAACCAGGATAAAATTACTATGTTTGATTTTCTATTTCTTTATATTATTGCATAACATTTCATATTTGCATCATCCGAATCCATCACATCCGAAACATAATCAAACACGTTACACAAGACTTTTAAAGTCTACTTATTTCCGCAAAAAGGGTCATTCACCACACCTCTGACCTTATTTAGACCCTCATAGGGACCAACAAGTTGAACATTAGTTTTCAAATATATTATCACTTTTTAATATTATTATATAGAAATTAATAATTGTAAAAATTATATTATTATATTTTACAATCTACTTTAAAGCTTAATTAAGAACTTTTGTAAGATTAATGATAGTACTTATAAAAAATTACAAATTAGTTTTTCTTATCGGGTTCGAGGATTTATCGGGTTTGGGGAAATAGTCCCCATCCCCATCCCCATTAAGGATTCGGGGATTAAAAGATCCCCATCCCCACCCCGCGGGAATTCTTATCGAGGATTCTCCGTTCCCATCAAGACGGATCCCCATCAGGTTTGAGGAATCCCCTCCCCACTTTCAACCCTAATAAAAGATAAGAAAACATTAGATATTATACTAATAAAAAAGTGAATAATAAAGGCTAAATTAATTATTTCAATAAAATATACATAAGTTTATTAACAAAAATAGTCCATGGAGTACTCTTAATTTTCCTAAAATTCAGCTGCCAATCAAGTTATTTAAAATTAATTATTTAAGCTTGAATACAGTTATTATGTTATTTTCTATAATTAAAATTTTATTTAAAGATGATAGTTATTGAATCTTATTTTTAATTACATTTTAACTTATATATCAAAATTAAGTGAAATGAAATATAAAAATTCGAGAGCACATATATTTTAAAGCGAGTGATGCAGGGGAGGAGCATATAACAATAGGGGAAAATGGAATATATTGTTGAAGAAGCAAAAGAAAGAAAATCAAATTGCTTGAAAAACCATGTAAAGACTAAACAGTTATTCTTTAACCAAACTTTGGTTTTCTCTCAATATGCACATGCCACCTAGATTTTTCATTAAGATATTGACATATCTATATAAACATTTCACACCTTGTGCTAAAACCATATAATATAAATATAAATATAAAAATTAATCACATATATATGGCAGCCATTGGTGAAATTGAATGCTCTAACTCTTATGAAGATTTTGAGCCCTTATGCAAATGGCAAAGACATGATGACTTTGACATACTTGAACTCCATCTCCCTGGTATTTTTTTTATTTTTATTTTTATTTTATATATATATATAAATTTTATTTTCTCTACCTCATTTATTTCTTTTTCCCCTTAGGCTTCAAAATTGAAGAGCTTAAGGTTCGAATAATTAGCAACGACATTCTAGTTATAACTGGAGAGCGTGCGACGGATGATAACGTTAAATTGAGGTTCAGAAAGGAAATCAAAGTCCCCAACAAAATTAATAAAGAGAGAACTCATGCTAAATTTGTGAAAGCAGGAATCCTTTATGTAACAGTGCCACAGAAAACTACAAGTTTAGCTTCGAATTACCTTGTGGGAGACCTTCAAAGTTCGAGTTCCATGACCAAATTTAACATTAGCAGAAAGTGGATTGTTCGATTCGTTGCAATTTTTCTTGCTTCTGCTTTTGGATCGCTTGTCTACAAATATTTCTTTTGTGTTCACACTGGAAGCTAAAAACCGAACAATTAATATCACCAAACATAATGGCAAAAAATAAAGGCTATCCTTTGAATTGATCAAACAGAGTCATTTTTTTAAAAGAAAGTTTTACATTATAGTGAGTGTAAAAAATGTATTGAAAACATACATAAGAAATAAGAAATGGACATCGTTCTTTAAATGAATTTCTAAAAAATGGCCTGGTATATACATAAATAAACGGCTCTTTATATGCATTTTATCTATTGCTTCTATAAAGCCAAGAGTCCGTTAATTTATAGGACAAACTATCAGTTGAATTTTGAATATGTTGACTTTATTCAACTTCGAGTTTTCATTCAACTGGTCCAAAAAACATGTAACAACATTATAAGCTTACATATGTCACAAAATCTCCAATAATAAATTGAGATGAGTTGCTTCTGAGTTAATTTTTTTAAAAAGATACTAACTAATAAAAAAACCTTCATTTTAGACTACTAAAGTGATTGCTTCAATTCAATTCTACTATACATATTAAAAAAACCTTGAAGATTTAGGCATGATTATAAATAAATTTATCAGTTTTCTTCTTTATATCCTTGTATACTAATCGATTCAAATGAAATTATCAATTTAAATATATAAAAGTTAGGGTAAATAATTATAAGTTTATAACCCCTTAAGTTTGATCTATTACGTTACTATAAAACATTACTATTTGTACATTTTTATAAATTTAATTTATACATATATATACATACTACTTTTATTACATTGTTACTATCCATTATATCCATTATATCTAATATATTATTCTTTTCAACACAATTTATGGTGAATCACGCTTATACAAATCTCTTTAAATTCATTTTCTTTCACATTAACCGTTTCATGTTTATTATTCACTGTAACCATAGAACAATAATGTAATAAATAAAAACATAATATTAATTGAAAAACCTTATTAAGTCAATAATTGTAATCAAATTTAAACCAAAAATTTAAAAAAATATATGCCAAAAATCTAAAAGGGAGGTAATACGGAAAAAAAGAGTAAATACAGAGAGCTACTATAAAATAGATTTAGAATATAGAATTTTTTTTATTAATGTGGATATTTTAAAAGGTGTATATTTGAACACAATATTCAACCTTTATGCTCAAATATTGGGAGGTGTGTGAGAGATTTTTTTATATATATAAATAAGGTGATATTTTTATTAATTTTATTGATGGTGGGGTTTGAATTCATAATCACCCATTTCTTGAATTCTTTAACGATGGTGGCCACTGGATCAAAGTCTTGTGGTTGGTGTGAAAGAATTATTAAGTATAAAAGAAATTATCATTGTTTAACCTATTAAAATTAATGGTTGAGTGGTTTTATTTATTTCGAGCTCAGTTTCTTTGTTAAGGATGAATAAGTCAATTTCATTCAACAACATACATTTAGGACTGTAAATGAATCAAGCTACCTAAAAGCTACTCAAGGTTCGGCTCAATAAAGCTCGTTTGAGTTCAACTGTTAACAAATGAGCTTGTTCATGAATGAAACTTACAAGCACTTTTTTAAAAACGAGTCGAGTCTGCACAAGGAGATACTTAGGTCAAAAGCTTGTGAATATGCTCAATAAAGACTCGCAAACATACTCACGCTTGGCAAAACTCAGCTCGAGTAAAGCTCAATCAAACTTGCTTTGAATCAAGCTCGAGTCAATATCGAACTTGACAAAACTCGATTCGAAACCACATTCGAGCTCGGCTCTAACTCGCTAAAATATAGCGAACAAAGCTCGAACTTAGGCCCTGTTCTTTTGGAATGCAATTTGGTGAAGTTCAGTTCAGTTCAGTTAATTTCAGTTTAGTTCAGGTCCATTCAGTTCAGTCTTTAATATTATTATTAATATAAATAGTGAATAATCCTAATTAATAAAAAATTAATAAATATTAACATTCTAATTTAATAATAATAATTAATTATAATAATAAATAACAATAAAAATTATTGATATAAAAAAATTAATAATTAAATAATATAATTAATAAAAAAATATAGTTTATTAATATAATGTTTGTAAAATGAGTACTATTATATTACAAAATAACTATAATAATAATAATTATTATTACTATTATGATAATAGTTATTAATAATACTTAAAAGTAATTATTAATTATTATTATTATTAATATATTTAAATTTTATTAATTATAATTATAACATCAAATAATATTTTTTATAATTTATAAATTAGTTATAATATTAAAATTTAGTAAAATCAGTACATGGTAATTAAATAAATACCAAGTGTATTTTTTTCCTCAATATCATGTATAATTTGTACTACAATCTACATGAAATGATTTTCCATATAATGAAATTCTAATTTTCACTATTTTATTTTCATCATGATTTGACTTGATATTTTAATTTATTTAGGATTCTTCTTAATACACAAAATAGTAAAATATAAAATCATATTTAATCTTGATTTCTTCCTAAATAATAATTCTTATTCAAATAGTTTTTTAATTACAATTAGTATAATTAATTATAATTATTAAAAAAATTCATCATTTGATAATAAATATAGGAATGATTTTTTTATTAAATGTTATTTGAAACAGGTTTGATAATTACTTTATTTATCATCGAATATTGTTATAATTATTACTAGCTATTTATTATAATTTATTACTACTAATTTTTTTATATTTATTATAAATTAATATTCGATTAAATTTTTTTTATTGAATTAGAAGCTATTATATTCATTAACTTATTAGTATTATCGTTTTATTATTATATATTCAAATTAATTAATATTATTTAATATTATTATTTCAATTATTAGTATTTATGATTATTAGTTTTAAAAATAATTAGTTTTTTATTATTATTTTAATAAGGATACAGATTTATTAATATGTATAATTAATAAATTCAGTTCAATTCAGGCTCATTCAGTTCAGTTCAATATAGTCCAAAGAGCCTTAGGCCCTGTTCTTTTGGGCTGCAATTTGGTTAAGTTCAGTTTAGCTAGGCCCTATTCTTTCAGGCTGTAATTTGGTTAAGTTCAGTTTAGTTCAGGTCCATTCAGTTCAGTTTAGTCATTAATACTATTATTAAGGGAAAAGTATATAACTGTACCAAAGCCCAACAATAATTTCCATTAAAAGTTTGGTCAACAATACAAGTGTCCAATTCCACAAGCTTCAATAACATAAATACGTTTCATAAGCCTCAAACAACATAAATATGCTGCTCTCCAAAATAGTACATGCACAAGGCATATTTTTTATTTGCTTGTCTAATTTTGTATTTATCTTTCAAACCGTTTATTTTTTTGACATGCCGTTGTAGACTTTTTTGTTCATCTCATTTTTATCTTCGAAATGCCATCCATTGTTATATATTTTTTTTTACTTTTTTCCAAATTTTTCGAAATCTGATATTTTACTAGTATAAATCTGATAAGAAGTATGTTGGTCCTTGTGAGGTTCTTTATAAGGTCAGAGGGGGGGTTCATAACCCTTTTTCGCAGAATACACAGACTTTAAAAAGTCTTAGTGTGGAGTGTTTGATTATGATCCGGATGATGGATCCGGATGATGTAGTTATGACAATATAATTCAATAAATAAAGAGTTAAAGAAATCAAACACAAAGGATTTTATCCTGGTTCAGTCCCGCCTACTCCAGTCCTCGGAGTTTCCTTCCTCCGAGCTTTTCCACTAGTGGATTCCTTTCCAACTGCAGGAATCAAGCCTTACAATTTGTCTCCCGATGGTAACCCCTTTTGGATATAGGATATACCACTAGAAGCACCAACTCTTAGCTGAGTCCTTTAGTCTTTAGTAGGATATACCACTTAGACTTCTATCCCGAATCTAAGCTGAGTCCTACAGGGAGTTCCCACTTAAAGCACCAACTTTAAGTTGTATCCCAATCTCACAACTCACCTAAGTTGGAGATCCTTACACTCTTGTTTTCACAAAGGTTTTGGTTTTGGATTTCCTTAAGTTTATTACTCACTTAGGAATCCTTAAAACAGATTTTGAATTGATTGATTCTTGGAGGGATTTGTAAACTGATTGAATGCTTGTTCTTCGTTACTTGTTTTTGTCAATCAAACAGCCAACCTTCTCAACTGGTGAAGCTTCCCTTTTATAGGCTTCTATCATAAATGTAGCCGTTCTTGTAATAAATCTTCACCCTTGATCAGGTTATAGGTGGCACTTCCAGAGCCGTTGATCAATCCGTTAGACTGTAATTTAACCAGTTTGAATCGTAGGGATTGATGCTGAAAAGTTGTCAGTGGTCGTTTTACTTGGCTTTTTGTGATGCACCAACTTTTACACCATTAGCTTTTCGGTGTGAGCTCCACGCGCCTTCTTATTGGTCTAGGTGAAAAAGTTTGTTAGCTTTTTTAGTCCGGTGTCAGTCCTTTTATCCTTTTACCGAAAAGTGCAAGCTGTCACTTTTTATCTTGTTCATGGGGAAAGGATCTTTGACTATGTAGACCAAAACGTTGAGGGAAAAGTTATCTTTGAAAACTTTTCCTGTTGTCTTCAAGCATGAATCTTTCGGATGTCTTCAGACTCATTGTCTCCGGATCTCTATGCTTCCAGAGTTAGGGCAATCAGTTCTTTCGGATGCCATTCTTGAGGGATTAAAGCTTGTTTCCTTTCCAAGCTTTATTCTGATGATTCCATGTGCTTAGGTACTTACTGTCTTTAATTAACAACCTTGTAGCTGGATCTTAGTCCGGATGTTTCCATTTGGATTTAGGAGGATTACATGATTTAAGTTTTTGTTTCTTTCAAAGCTGATCCGGATAGTTTAGTTTAATTTGTGGTCCGGATCATACTTTCCTAACAATCTCCCCCATTTGATAGAAACAAAAACTAAGTACAAGGGAATGGAGTATATATGAACTAAGTATGATTCTTGATACTTAGACATTTACAAGTTTTACTCCCCTATAATTCTAGCATCCTAACTCCCCCAATATTTTTCAATTCTAGATTCTATGTTTGTTTTAGTACAATTGGAGATTGTACTTTAGAAGCAATATTTTGAGAATTAGATTGTTTCACTATATATACTTCTGCTATTAACAATAGTTAACAATAACGAAGTCTAGATTTCAAATTGCAGAAATATATAATAATGAATCTAGCTATTACAAAAGTTTACAAAATTATAGCTAGTCTAATTCTCTCCAGATGGTCCTTTTTCCTTTTCTTTCCCTTTGCTTGCTCCTTCCCCTTGTAGACTTATCCCCCCCCCCCCTTTTGTTCCTAGCTTAGGGATCAATCACAATGTAGGTCTTGTTATCCCAGGCCTCTTGCTAAGCTTTTGAGTAGATAAAGTAATCAGGATTACCTTTGGTTCATTCAGCAATAATATGGTCAACAGTAGGAGGAGTAAGATAGTGCGATCGGATAGTCTTCTTCAACTAATCATAGCATTGTTTGATGGACGAATGTATGCGCAAGATAAAATCTTAATCCTTTTTGTCAAAGTAAGGGAAGAGTACTTTAAGGAGAGTTGTCATTCCCTTCTGACCAAAGAAGCCGGAATCTCTAATTGCTTGAATAAGGTTATGGAAGACTGGAAGGAGCTGGCTTTCCAGAATGGCAGTAGAGGAAGAGGATCCGAATATTGAGAGGTTATTGATTCCGGTTTGGAGTAGGGTCATTTCTTCACTAATCCCTTTTTGGATATTATGAATGGATTCCGTTTGAAGAGAGATTTCTTTGGTGATGGATGCCTTCCAATCATTTATTATCTTCTCTAATCCGGCCAGACGGCTCTGCATTTCATCACCCATGTCATCTAGTATTTTATCTTAGATTTTGGGAATAGTCTTCTGAATAAAGTGTACCAGCATTTCCTGGAGAACCTACTAGTGTACTCCTAGATCATTGATGACAGGTTTGAGGTCCTTCTCAGCCATGAATTTTCACAAGTTTTCAAACTTGGTATCCAGATAAGCTTTAATTTCTTCTAAGAGCTCGGGGACAGGAGGAAGTGATTTTATCAAGTATTGTTCCACAGTTATTTGAAGCCAGGGTCTTGGCTTGATCAGCAGTCCGGTTAGCTGTGGAAACATTCTCTTTAAGCTTATTTAAGATTGGTATGGTCTGGGAGAGAGAAGCTTCAGTAATTGCTCCTGGAGTGGGGAAAACCAAGACTTTTTCTTCTATGTTTTTCACAGATTGTTTGATTTCACCCAAATCCTTCACATCTAAACTAGAAGCTTGTCTGAGTAATTCTTTTTTAACTCCTCTTAGATGAGCGCAGATAGTTCGGAGCCTCTGCTTGATGTACCCTTCCTCATTTTCCTCTTGAGCAGCCTCCTTTAGCAAGTGAAGTGCTGTCGTAACCTTGGCCTTTATTGCATTGTTAGATGGAACTCTCATAGGACTAAATTTTGGAGGGAAACTTTCTTCAGAGGAGCTAGAGGAGTCATCTCCGGAATTAGAGCTGCTTCCGGAGGGTTCATTATCTGCTTCATTATCACTCTCCTCTGAATGAGACTGATCTTATTCTTTTCTCCTCTCATCTGACCTTTCCTCCAGACTTGCCTTGCCTGTTGAGTCCACTCTAGGAGTGTTCTTATTAGATCCCAGATAATGTCCCTCCTCCGGAATGATATTATCCGGGTTAGGCGCTTGTTCCTTAGACACAATTTGAGTTGTAGTGCCTAAGCTGTCCTTATTGACAGTTGCTGTAATATCAACAGCAAGATCAGTACAAACATTTAAAAGAACAATGTCAAGGGGTACCTTATTCATTAGCAATGGAATTTGAATGCTTGAGTCTTCTGTTCTTACTTCACTTCCTCCCACCTCAACCCCCGGATGACAGGAAATGTCCTCTATCACCCCTTCAAGTGCCTTTTTTGGACTTTTAGTACTACCTCCAGGCATGTTGGAATTATCCTTAACACCCTCTACAATTGCCTTTACATGACTTATTTCTGCTGGGATCTCTACTTCCGGATTCAACAGGTTCTCCGGAAGTATTTTTGCAATGGGTAGGAAGTTGAAGGAGTCAGATTCTGGAATCTTTGACATCTCAGCCAAGGTAGCTTGATCTATGAGGATTGGTGTAGTAGAGGATCCTCCGGTTCCCTCTATGGCCTAATTTTTTATTCTATAATTGTCTGCTATAGATGTCATCATCTCTTCATATTGAGGATCTTATGGAAGGATATCCTCGTTGGCTCCAGGCACATTTTTGCCTTTTGAATTTTTGGCCCTAGCCAACTCTTCCAAGACAACCCCCTTACTAGCCTCTTCATAATCACAATGGTAGTTAGCTTTTTAGCTATCTTATTTTTATGTTTCTGTGCCTTGACTACTTCATCAAAAGTGCACCCCTTCTGGGTAAATTACTTCTTTGGCATAGGTGACTCATCCTCTGTCTCCTGCTCATTAGACCCATTTTTCTCTATCAGTAAATCTGATATTTTTCTTTTGCCATTTTTGATAGCCCTTTCTTATCACAGTAGCAGCTACTACAATTGATTCTCTTGCTTCCAGATCATAAACTGGTCTTTTCAACAAATCAACTGTCTTAATCAGCCTTACCCTTGGTTTTGGCTTTTCTGGATATTTGTTAAGCAACTGGGTGATTATCTGGGTATCTTCATCCAAAATTACAACTTGCTTTTTAGCTATCTTGGATTTAGCAGTCCGGGCCTTCTTTAGAACCGGAGCCTCTATTGGATCAGCAGCTTTTAAAGCTCTACTTTTCTTCTCATCTCTTTGCCTCTTGGCCTTTTATTCATCCCACTTCTCTCCATAATTTAATTTCTTGAAGTTCTTTTCCAAGATTTCCTTAGCAGTGACAGATTTGAATCCGGTGAGGTTAATTTTATTTCCACGGAGGATCCTGGTGATTAGAGAGCTGTGAGAGTTTACATGTTGCTTGAGGAAGTGGATGATTAGTATAAGCATGTTGATCACCTTGCTCTCTACCCACTGTTGGAGCACACAATATTAGAATAAAGACACTGTGGTAAGAGATCCTTTCCTTATGAGCACCAATTCTGCCATGACATGCTGGAGGTATCTGGGAATTTGAGGAAAATATGTGCTGAATTTGTCTCCAAAGTAATTTGGATACAACCACTGTTTGGCTTCATACTTAACTTTCTGTTCATCACCATCAGTTCGTAGTTGAATCCTTTCATTTTTCATGCTTAGATGTTGCTCAAAGAAATTTGGGGTAATTGTAATAACTTTACCCTGAACCATGGTTCTTAGAGCGTCAAATTTGGAGTTTTGATAGAGATTTTCATAGAACTCTATAACAAGTCTGGACACGTAGGGTAGTTGATCTTGAGGAAATTTGTGAGATGCTAATCTTCTATGAGTCTAGAATAAGGGTCCATTTAGAATAAAAGGTTATCACCTAAATAATCTGTGGGAATAACAGAGTCGGAGGGTTTGAAATTGATGGGAACGAAGTCTTTATCTTGAAGATCAGACTCTTTAAAGATGTTTTGGGTTGGAAGCATTACAGGTCCATCTTTAGTCATAATTCTAGCCATTTTAGAGAAGGAATTGAAGAAATTAGGGTTTAGGTTTCGATTTTTGCAGAGTAACAGTGGAGTAGTTGCTCGAGTGAGGAAGAAAGGTGAATTTGAGGGGTTTATATAGAATTTTGAAAGTGAGGGTAGTTTGATAATTCGGACACCAGTAATTTGGCTGAATCGATGACATGGCAACCGAATTTTTAAGAGAGAGGTAAATTCAGTTTAACCGAAGAGTAGGAACAGTTTATTTTAAATGATAACTGAGGTATTTACCGCGCGTGTAATAGCCAATCGACTTTTGAAATTCGAAAAATAATATTACCTTTTTGCGCTTTTTCTGCCATTTATCATTCTTGTCTGCTGGCGTGGCAGATTCTCTTCCGGGATGAAAGCTTTATCTCTTCCGGATGTATCTTGTAGAGGATCCACCATGACTCTAGATTATCTTCTGGATTATCTTTAAATTGGATTGGACATTCTAATTGACTCCCTTAGCTTCCCAAATTAATCCTTACTCAGTGGCTTAGTAAAGATATCCACTCTTTGCTCATTGGTTGGAATGTATACCAATGCAACATCCTTCTTCATCACATGATCCCTGATGAAATGATGCCTTATGTTGGCATGCTTCATCTTGATGTGGAGTACTAGATTCTTTGACACATCAATAGCACTTTTGTGTCACACATAACATCCACACATCCAGATTGAACTCCATAATCTTCAAGTTATTGCTTGATCCAAAGGAGTTGAGCTACATAACTTCCAGCTGCCATGTATTCAGCTTCTGTAGTAGACAAGGCAACTGAAGTTTGCTTCTTGTTGTACCATGATACTAAGCAATCTCCAAAGAAATAGCAACCTCCGGATGTACTCTTTCTCTCAAGAGTATCTCTGTCATAATCTGCATTAGTAAACCCTTGGAGTGTGAAATCACCATTACTAGGATACCATAGCCCTACTTCACTGGTTCCTAGTAGGTTTCTAAGAATCCTCTTTACTGCCTTGAGATGAGAATCCTTAGGATTGGCTTGATACCTTACATAGTAGCAAACTACATAGTATATGTCAGGTCTGCTTGCTGTCAAGTATAGAAGTGAGCCAATCATTCCTCTATAGAGCTTTTGATCAACATCTTCTTCTTCACAATCCTTGGATAGGACTGTATCTGATCCCATTGGAGTGGACATAGGCTTGCTCTTGTCCATTTCAAACTTCTTCAAGATTTCCTTAGTGTACTTTGACTGGTTAATGAAAATCCCATCCGAACTTTGCTTGATTTGTAGACCAAGGAAGAAATTGAGTTCTCCCATCATGGACATCTCAAATTCCTTCTGCATTTGAGAGCTAAATTCTTCACACATCCTTTCAACAGTTGCTCCAAATATGATATCATCCACATAAATTTGAACTAGAATGATATCATTTTTCTTCTTTTTGATGAACATTATGATGTCTATCTTGCCTATGATATAACTCTTGGATATAAGAAATGAGGTTAATCTCTCATACCAAGCTCTAGGTGCATGCTTTAATCTATAGAGAGCCTTCTTTAGCTTGTACACATGATCAGGATGCTTTGGATCTTCAAATCCGGGTGGTTGCTTAACATAGACTTCTTCTTGGATAACACCATTAAGAAATGCACTTTTGAGATCCATTTGGTATAATGTGAACCCCATGAATGATGCAAAAGCACATAGAATCCGGATTGCTTCTAGGCTTGCTACAGGTGCAAAGGATTCTTTATAGTCAATCCCTTCTTGTTGATTATATCCTTGGGCAACCAATCTTGCTCTATTTCTCACCACTACTCCGAATTCATCTAGCTTGTTCCGAAAAACCCATTTGGTGCCAATGATTGACTTTCCCTTTGGAGGTGCTGCCAGATCCCATATATCATTCCTGGTGAAGTGATCTAGCTCTTCCTGCATTGCCATCATCCAACTTTCATCTCCTTCAGCATCTTGAAATTTCTTTGGCTTAATGAGAGAGATAAAAGCAGTATGGCTCATCATCCTATTGAGCTAACCTCTTTTTCTTACTACATTTTGAACATCATCCAGAATATTTTCAATGGAATGATCTTCGTGTATCCGGATCTCCCTTTGTAGGCCTTTATGTTAAACTAGGACTTGCTCCATTCCAGCTTCAACTACTCCTTCTTGGCCTTCATTGAAGTCAATCTCCTGTGGGTTGAGATTGACTTGTTATACTTCTGGATCAAGAGATATTCCTTCTTCTTCTTCTTTGTCCTTCTTGACTTGGAATGAATCAGGAATTCCTGCTTCCTCCTTTTCTCTAGATTTTTCAGCTTCCGGAACTGGATCTTCTGGAGTGTAGCTTTTCTTACCTGCAGTGTTAGTTTCATCAAAATCTACTTGTATTGACTCTACCATAGTTTGGGTTTGTTTATTGAAGACTCTGTAAGCCTTACTATGTATTGAGTACCCAAGGAAAATTGCTTCATCAGATTTAGGATCAAATTTTCCTAGTTGCTCTCTACCATTAAGGATGTAGTATTTACATTTGAATGCTTTGAAATACCCAATTTTGGGTTTTCTTTCCTTCCAGATTTCATATAGGGTCTTTTCAAGGGTCTTTCTAATGAGAGCTCTATTTAGAATATAACATGATGTATTCACAGCCTCTCCCTAAAAGTATTTTGGCAAACAATTTACACTGAGCATTGTTCTAGCCATCTCAACTATGGTCATGTTCTTTCTCTCAATAACTCCATTCTGTTGAGGAGAGAAGTTATTTTTAATGCCCTTGGTTCATAAAAATCAGCAAAATGCTTATTTTTAAATTCTCTACCATTATCATTCCGGATTCATGCAATACTTATGCCATGTTCTAATTCTATCTGGATGAATGTTTTTGAAAATTGGTCAAAGGCCTCATCTTTGCTTGCTAGCAAGAGCACCTAGGTATATCATGAATAATCATTCACAATGACCATGGTGTATTCTCTTCTACCTAAACTCAATGGTTTGATTGGACCAAAGAGATTAATATGCAAGAGCCCAAGTACTCTTTTGTAAGGAATGTATGAGATGGAAGGGAAACTTTTCTTATGCTATTTACCTAATTGACATGCAGTGCATAGATGATCCTTATCAAAAGCAACCTTAGGCAGACCCACTACTAATTCCTTTTGGCTAGTTTGGACAGGCGGTTCATGCTGACATGTCCTGACATCCGGTGCCGTAGCCATGATTCTTCTTCTTTAGACACTAAGCAGATATTCTTTTTTATCATTTTTAATGTTTACAGAATAGACATTATTTACTCTAGGTGCATAAAGAATGAGTTGGTTGGACTTACTATCATAGATTGAGCAGCCTCTGAAATCAAATGTGACTTTTCTTCCTTTATCACAAAGTTGGGCCACACTTAGCAAGTTGAATTTCAGTCCATCAACCAGTGAGACATCTTCTATCTTTAATTCAAATCCAATGGTTCTATGACCAATGATTTGTCCCTTTTGATTGTCTCTAAAGCTTACTTTGCCTCCCTTCTTCCGGGTCAATGTGATGAAGGCCTTCTCATCACCTGTCATATGCCTTGAGCATCCACTATCAATATACCAAGTGATCTACTATGGATCTAAGGCATACCTATAAAACAAACTAAGTGGGTTTGGGTACCTAATTAGATTTGGATCCTCTCGGGTTAACAACCATCCCAGGCCAATGATAAACATCATAATAACCATTTTTTAATCTATATAATTTAGTAATATGATTGTTCTTCCCATAAAACCTGCAACCTATAATAGATCTGTTCTGTTCCTACTTCTTTTTTTATCTTTTCAAGATCTTCCTTCACATAGTTCCCTCTATATCTAGCTTCTTGTCCATTGGTAGATGGTTCGGTGTGAATCCGAAAGCTGGTTGGAGGTGCAACTTTTGTTCCATAATTTCTTCTCTGTTTGATAGGCTGTTGGTTATAAGCCACCTTAGCCTTTCCTTTTTGAGTAGCAGTATATATTTGGGCTTGTCGTTGTATGCTAACTGCCTTCAACCTTTAATTAAGGGTCTTTTGGAATCTGTTCTGAGCATTAGGATGATTATCTCTTCTTGGAGCTTTTGTCTCTAGCCTCTTCCTGGATACCTCCTTCAATAGATTGATTTCTCTATCTAGTCCCATTACATTTGCATTTAGAATCTGCACTTGATTCCTCAAGAAGTTCTCTTCTATAACATCAATATGCTTGGTTGCTCTAACCAGATTAATGTCTTGTACCATTGCTTCAGCTTCTTCTATTAACTCCATCACTACTCTCTTGAGGGACTTGATTGCTTTCACATTCTTCTTTACACTCTTGATTACAGTAGACAGAGCTCTAGCAAGGTCAAAATTAGAAGTAGAATTAGAACAAGAATTTACCTCAATGTTTGTTATTTCTGATTCTAATTCTTTGATTTGCATTGTATCTTGCTTAGAGGCGTTTCTTCAGGATTGGTATGCTTTCGGATCAGTTAGAGCCATAAATACACAATTGGCAGTCTCCTCTTCTTCTATTGAAGATGAGCTGCTACTTTGTTCACTATTGCTCTAGGTAGCTACCATTTCCTTCTTTTTTTAACTTCTTGGTTCTCTTAAGCTTAGGACATTTTATTTTGAAATGGCCTTTTTCTCCACATTCAAAACATGCAGCTTCTTTTTTCAAATCCTTCTTTTCTTTCTGATTCTTTCTAGTTCTGTCCCTCCTGGATGTGCCTTCTTTTGATTTTTATCTTTCTTTTGATGAATCTGTTGAGTTTTCTGGTCAACAAAGAGAGTTGATCTTTGGTGCTCAGTGATTTAGTGATTTGCTCTTCTTCTCCGGATGAAGCTGATTCGGTGGATTCTGCCTTAAGTGAAATGGCTTTCTTTTTCTCCTAGGCTTCTTTTCTTGTTGGCTATATCTCTCCAAGGATAACTCTTGGGTTAGAAGATTAACAATGAGTTCATCATAACTATAAAATTTAAAGTCATGAGCTTCCTCAATGGCAGTCTTTTTATTGCCCCATTCCTTGGTGAGACTCCAGAGCACCTTCTTTACCATCTCTACTTCAGAGATTTCTTTTCTAAGCCTTTTTATCTCATTCACTAGATTGGTGTATCTAGTTTTCATGCTGCTGATTGATTCTTTAGGTTCCATTTTGAAGGATTCAAGCTTTTACTGGAGTAAATCAAGCTTGGCTTCTCTTCCTTTGGTAGTTCCTTCATAGGTTACCTCCAGCTTCTCCTAATAGCATTTGCATTTTCACGTAACTTTTTAAAATCATTCCGATCCCACATACTTGATGGCTTTTGGGTAGTCATACCCTCTACTTCATAAGTAGGCTCATAAGGACCATCTTTAATAACTAACCATGCTTGCATGCTGGCATGGTTGGTCTGCCAATGAGATGTGGTTTGGCCTATCTGTATTCGATTATGTTGGGAGGAGTGAGTGAAGGATGTTAGTGAGAATTAGATTATGTGTCCTCTCTTTGATTGTGGTAAGCTCCCCTACTTATAGAGATATGAGGGTGATTTATGGGCCACGTGGGCCTTATTATGACAATTGGATATAAGCCTTCTAGTATATAGTCTATGCCACATGTCCCCCCTTAGTAAAATTAAAAATATATTTATGTATATCAGTATCATGCATGTATTTATGTGTTGTGATGATGCATGAAAAGTAACAATGTATTTTTGTGTTGTTGATGCGAAGTAATTGATTTTCACGCGGTGTAAAAAATTTTTTGACCAGCGAGTGGTCCGTCGAATGCCCTCTTGTGTAACAGCTATTTTGGGCCTTATTTTCTTCATCTTTGCATAAGAAAGTGATGTCGTTGGCAACAAAAACTTTACAGTAGTGATGATAATCTTTGGCATTAGCAACATTGATTGGGTGTTGGCAATAACAACCTTTCATTGAGTTGGCAACGATCCTCTTGCGTTGGATTAATTGGAAACAATAACCTTGTGGTAGGTTGATAATGTGAATTAGGCATTGGAAATAACAACTTTGAATTGATGATAAATCTCTCTTGGAGTAGAGAAGTGAATTGGTGGTTGTTAGATACTCTTATTGTTGTTTTATAGTGCTTTAGTATGCATTGATATTTAGGCACGTGTTGGATCAAAAAGCTTTTAGTTGTTTTCGGTCATCGTTATGATAGATTGAATAATATATCAATAGTAGTTGAGGGATATATGTTGTATAGTTATTACCTCACTCAGCTTCCATTCATGGATTGGGGTGAAGGTTAAACTAAGAATCTTCCCATCATGTTGAACATTCCCCATGTGTTTGACACCTTGTAATTTAAAAGAACTTCTAATTGAATATCTAGTATGATTGCTTCCTGTTGATAAAGGAATATAGTATTCGACTCTAATAGAGTGATAACTTTATATTAGTAAGGAACAAATTGGTAATGGGCAGTTTATCCAATCCAATAAAGTGATAACTTTCCATTGGTAAGGGGCAATTTATGTGAACCAATATAGTGATAACTTAGGTAAGGAACATATTTTCCAACCTGATAACATGATGACCTTTACATTGGCAGAGATTTTTCTGCTTGAACCAAATATCATGACAAAATTTTCTTTCATTGAACTTGTGCATATTAGGTATTTGATGGCTTTGAAAACAACTTGATTAGGTTGGCCCACAATTCTGATATAGTCGTGATGATATCGATTTTAGTTGGTTAATACTTAGTGTTTCTTTGCATTGATAGATTGACATGTAGTGTCAGATAATTGATTGTTTGAATTGGATCGACGCTTCGAATGGTTTCTCGAGCGTTAGCCTCGTTATGTAGCTGTAAGTAACTTGTTGTACCCTGTTGAGCGAGCTAGTACTGGTAGGATCCTAATATTTGCCTATTGGAAAGTTGGTGGATGTCGCTTGTCTAATAGGATTGGATTTGTATTTATTTTTATCACCTTGGACTGATTCCAATAATCTTCTTTTGTAATAATAATTTCAAATGAAGTCGATTTAATTTTGTGTTGGCAAAGGGCTACTGATCCCATTGGACTCGATCTTTACTGATAGAGATACTATAATGGGATTTTGATAGAATCTAACTCAACTTTCATTGGTAATGATGTGGATATCGGCGGTCGTGTACCCCTTGACATAGTTTATTAGTTTTGATCTTGTGTTGGTAAAAAGTAACTCTGTTCGATACTCTTTTTTTTTAGTTGGCATAATGCCTTAGATTCAATTGACTCTAATGAGAGGGGTTTTTTGAACTTTACTTTGGTAGATGTAGTTTGGTCTTGATTGGACCTGATTTTATAAGAGTATGACGGACGCTCTTTTATGTAACAAATATTTTGTTGGTGATAACTTCTTGGGTGTGGTATTTAAAGCAATAACTATCGTATAACCAAAGATATTCCATTCGAATATATCAAATTCATCTTGGAGTGTATCCTCTTGATAAGTTATACCCATATATATTGTGTCTCTTTGGGGGCTTAGTACTTGAGAGGCATTATTGGACTGATTTTATTGGCTAATAGCTTTTGGTGTTTTATTAGTGTTTTGGTTACAAACTGACTCAATCACGCTTAATTAGATGAGGGCTTCAATTGTATTGGTTTGGATCGTCAATTAGATTGGAGGAGGTCAATGTTCCAAATAAAAGACCGTTGGAAAGTATATGATAGAGGCTTCAATTGAATTGAATTAGATTAGATCTTCAATTAGATTGGACGATGCCAATGTTCCAAATAAAAAAATCCTTCAAAAAATATTAAATTTGACCTTTAATTGAATTGAAGTAGATTTGAACTTCAATTAGTTTGGGCGATGCCAATGTTCCAGTGAGAATAGCCTTCGGAGAGTTTCTATGATTTTATATTATGAAACCATCCAATAAGGGTGTTCCCCTTTGTCTTCGAGTCTTTATGATGTACATCAACTGGGTAGTTGATTTATGACAAGTGCCTAACTGTAGTAAGATCTTTTGTTAAATATATCATCTGTAATGACTTGCTTTTTCCAATGCTCTTGCAGTAGCTTTGGACTTTTTTGATATATGTTTGTTATGCTCGTCGATACCAATGGGTTATGGTGTTGGAAGGCTATATTCTTGCGAATACCAATTAGTTATTGCATTGGAAAGCTCTATGCTTTAGAAAATGCCAATAGGTTGTGGTGTTGGTAGGCTTTATGCTTGAATGCCAACAAGTTATGGCATTGGTAGGCTCTGTGCTTGCGAATGCCAATAGGTATTGGCGTTGGTAAGCTTTATACTTGGGAAATTCCAACCGGTCGCGGCATTGGTAGACTTTATACTTGCGAATGCCAATGGGCCATGGCATTAGAAAGCTTTATCGTTGGGAAATTCCAATTGGTCATGGCATTGGAAGGCTGTATTTTATCAATGTTAATAGTTGTCATGTTGGTAGGCTCATCACTTGTGAAATACAATGGGTTGTGGCATTGAAGATCTTTATTCTTTAGAAATTATCAACTCGTTGAAGTGTTGGTAGGTAATATGCTTATGGATACTAACAAGTTATGGCATTGGAGAGAGAGCCTTTTGCTTGGGAGTGCCAACTATTTATGGTCAAGTTTGAGTTGTCGAACAATGAAGTTATAATACCATTGAGTGAATTCATTGGTCAAACATCTTTGAGTTATTAGATGAAGTGGAA
Organism: Euphorbia pulcherrima; assembly: GCA_947683365.1. Lineage (NCBI taxonomy): Eukaryota > Viridiplantae > Streptophyta > Magnoliopsida > Malpighiales > Euphorbiaceae > Euphorbia > Euphorbia pulcherrima. Next base: position 38,669,757 of record CANTUS010000008.1, read on the forward strand.
AGTTGCCAATGTTGCTTTGCTGTTGGGCAGCATTTTTAGATTACTTAATAAGGGTGACTTGTACGATTGATAAAATTGTTTGGATGGTTGGTTATTGTTGAACCGTCATTTGTAAGACCAATACCAACGAGTATATAAGGTGTCTTTGGGCTAGCTAATTGGTTGAACCGATTGATAAATAACTTCAGATAAATTAGCGAATTGCTATTACATCTGACATAGGGTGAGCTGATTGGAGTAATGGACTAATAGCTTCACACCAATCCATTAAATCGATGCTTGAGTAGCTTTGTTGAGCAGATGACCCATAGTAATTCCACCGTTAGTCGAATATGTTAGACCGATGGTCGGATCCGTTGAACCGATGCTCAAATAGATTTGTTGAGCGAATGTCCCATAGTGATGAGACTGTTGGTCGGATCCTCTATACCGATGATTGAAATAAGCTTAGGCAAAAGTGTGAATGACCATTGCTTAATTGGACCATTTTGAAATGGTTTTGGCAAAAGGGCTTTTATGGGGTGACGGAGGCCTTTGTGAAACCTTTGGACGTTACCGGAGTTTATATAGAGACCTTAGATATGGTTGATGATATTAAAGAGTCCTTAGACGCATTTGCCACTTTACACTAACTTGTCTAAATTACAAAAAGTGAAAAGCCGATGTTATGTTGTCTTTGGTCGAGTTCAATAGACTAGTGGTTGAATTTGTTAAACCGTTGGTTGAAACTGTTAGATCGATGCTCGAATAGCTTTGGTGGGACAAAAGAGTGAATGACCAATGTTGTTGAGGTCGTTGGCCAAATTTTTTGATCCAATATTTGAATTCATTGGTCATAGGTCGAATTCGTTAGATCAATGTTTGAAACCGTTTGATCAATATTTTTGAATTGTTTGATAAGCTGGCAAATCATAATGTTTTGCTTCCTTCAGGTAAATTTATTAGACTGTTGGTCAAATGGCTTATTATATATCATGCAGAAAAGTGGATGGCTAATGCGATTGTGCTACTGGATGACTCATAATACGAACTCATTGTTAGAACAATTTCGTAATCAATTAGTGAACAACACATGTAATACCACCAATGGGTGAATTCATTGGCAAAAAGGCCAATAACCAATGTTTGGGTGTCGTTGAGAAATTCGTTAAACAAATAGGAGATGTTACTGTTGGGAAAATTCATTAAGGAACAGGCAAATATGCCAATATCATGCCTCTATTGGGCGAAACCGTTAGGAAATAGGCGAATATTCAATGACAAGCCACTGTTGGGCGAATTCGTTAGAGTTAAAACGAATAGCAAATATTATGATGTCGTTGGGCCAATCCGTTGAGCCAATAGGCTATGTCATCATTAGGAAAATCTGATGGGGAATTAGTGAAGGGTCAATCGTAATTCTTGAAATATACGATTTTTGGTTGGATATGGGCACTACGCCTATTTCTTGAATATTCAATTTCGTGTTGAATAAAGGTGCTAAGTCCAATTCCTAAAATATTCATTATGCGTTGGATAAAGGTGTCATGCCCAGTTCTTGTAACCTTCAATTATTGTTGGATGGGTGCTATGCCCAATGTTTTTAACCTTCAAGCATTGTTGGAAGGGTGCTATGCCAATTCTTTTAATCTTTAAACACTGTTGGAAGGTGTTATGCCCAATTCTTTTAATTTTTAATGTTTGTTGGAATGGTGCTATGACAATTATTGTAATTACTATTGGATAAGTGTTAAGCCCAAATTATTATTGAATAAGGGTGCTATACCCAAACTTTTTTTTTCAATTTGCAATTTGTGCTATGCCCAATCTTCAATTTATGTTGGATAAGGGTGTTATACCCAATTTTTCTCTTCAACTTTTTGTGTTGGATAAGGGTGCTCTATCCATTTTGTATCAATTAATGTTGGTTTGGGTGCTATGCCCATTCTAGTAATCCTTACTTCGTGTTGGGTGAGGGTGCTATGCCCAATCTTCAATTAATGTTGGGCAAGGGTTCTATGCCCAATTGAAATATACAATTTTCATATTGGATAAGGGTGCTACGCCCATTTTATCAATTGATGTTGGTTGGGTGCTATGCCTCATTCTAGAAATCCTTACGTCGAGTTGGGTGAGGGTGTTATGCCCAATCTTCATATATTGTTGGGTAAAGGTACTATGCCTATTTAAAATATACAATTTTTGTATTGGATAAGGGTGCTACGCCTATTTTGTCAATTAATGTTGGTTGGGTGCTATGCCCAATCCTTATAGTCCTTACTTCTTATCGGATAAGGGTGTTATGCCCATTTTGTAGTAATGTGAAGATCTTCCTTTGGATTAGGCCATTCCATGTGATTAGGTCATCCGTTGTATTTGCATTTAATGGGCTTCTGTATGGATGATCACTTTAAGCAATATTTTTATTATCCAATAAATGTAATGTAAATCCATATATACCAGCATCTGATAGGGCTGGCCATGTCGAAGCGATGTAGAATTTGAAGCTTAGTGTATTCGATTTTAACTATGAAATAGCCATTGGTCATGACGAAATGGCTTCCAAAGCATAATGCATTTGATTTCGACTCTGAAATAGCATTGGGAGCTCGTTATAATCGTTCGACATTTTGAATTTTGTAAAACCGCTTGACATTGGATTTCATGATTCCGATGAATGCCATAGACTTCTTGCATTTTCCTTTGGCATGATGACAAAGTGAAAGTATACTTCCAATAATCCAATACAAATTGTTAGTATTCAATCATAACATAAAGTGCATATTTATGAGGTATATTCTCAATATTATAGTATAATAATACTAGTGAAAGGAAAAAGAAAACTCATCAGTGTTACCAATGGTTTTGGAGGTGGTGACTCTATTGGAAGGATTTTCCTAATTCAAGTTGGAGCTAGTGAGTTTTTAGCTCAATTGTAGTAGCTCTTGGATTCGCTGGATATTTCAATGACATTAGACTCTTCTTTAAGGTGATTCAAGCAAGCTAGGACCTCTTGGAGTGATTTTATTGGGATAAGATCTTATTATAGTGGTATGAAGGTGCTAAGACTCCATTGGAGTAATTTGAACATGCTTCTAACCTTTGTATGAGTGATTTGAATGGGTAAGGCCACATTAAATTGATGGGTTGGATATCTTTAGGTAGATGGATGTCACCAAAGCTCACAAGATTGTCTAAATGGTTTGAATGGGTAAGACCAACTTGAATCGATGGGTTGGACATCTTTAGGTAGATTGATGTCACCAAAGCTCACAAGATTGTCAAAGCTCAAAATGCCATGATCAAAATGATGAAGCATTAGAGTGATCCGAATAGGCCAAAACCCTCATTGGTGTTATTCACTCTAGATTGATTCGGCTGAATTAAGATCCCATTGGAGTGACCCAATGAGTTAAACTTTTTGTTTAGCGATTAGAGTTTAAGACCTTGTTGGAATGATCCGGAAGTGTTGGACACTCTAGTTCCGAAATATCATAATTTCAGAAGCCTTTATTGGAGTTGTGATTGACTCAAGCATGATTGCTTCATGTACTCTCTGATAGATGAAATGTTACCGAAGCTAGCAATTAGAACTTTGGAATCTCCTAATTAAATGGGAAGGTCAACTCGTTCGAATTACCATGATTTCAGAAGCCTCTGTTGGAGTTATCGTCGAATGGGCATTATTGCTCCATGTAACTCTCCCATGTCACCAAAGCCAACATTTAGAGCTTTGGAAAGCCTTTCCAACCGAATTTCCAATGAAACTTCTAGCCTTCCCATTAAGAAGGCATTATTGTCCATTTACACTTCCTATGCCTCCACAAATGGGTAATCCATTGGAACCCTTTCCAACCAAACAACTCTTTGCAAAATAGGGGCAGGAAATCTAACCTTATCAATTCATTGGGACCCTTTCCAATCGAACAACTCTTTACATATGAATGAGGGCAGCAGTCCAACCCTATCAATCTATTGGAATTCTTTCCAATCAAATTTCTGATGAAACTTCTAGCCTTCCCATTAAAAAGACATTATCATCCATTTACACTTCCTATCCGAACGGCTCCACAAATGGGTATTCCATTGGAATCTTTTCCAACCAAACAACTCTTTGCACACTATGAATAAGGGAGGCGAATCCGACCATATCAATCTATTGGAACCCTTTCCAATCGATTTTTCCTAATGAACTTTTATTTGTTGTCTATAAATATTTCCTTTTTGGACCCAATTTATCATATTTGCAATTGCCTTCTAGTTTATTTGAGATACCATGGTTAATGGTCATGCAAACAAAGCTATTCATTTTCTTATTTCTTTACTGCTTCAATTTTTGTTTGCTCCTTATTAGCCCAAAACTAATGGAATTTCCACCAATTATTTTCCTTTTGGAAAGATGCCTCCAGACTATGATTTCATGTGCCTAAATCGCCTGTACCAAAATGGGAACTGGCTTTCTGAGTTCGTTTTCAAAGTTGATTTTGAGAGAAGGGGCCTAAAGTAGGGAAAACCACAACAAGTTGCCTTTACTAAGCATTGAAATCTATTTTTCTTGCATTGGGCATTGAAATCTATCACTTCTCCCCACATGGCTTTTAACCATGTGGTCGTGGGTTCGTTTCCCATAGACGGCGCTGTGAGCACGAGCTTTTCGGTGACCCTTAGAACGATGATGACTTATGGCTCTGACCTTATACGGTCTAGTTATTCTATTCTTGAAAGGTCGAATCACGTTTGGAAAGTACATTTTTGATGATTTCAGACCTTTGGCGGCACTTAAATATCGTTCGCATGCATTTAGGATTAGCCGTTTCCTATTGCTCGCGCGCAGTAATTTGTTTTGAAATTTTTTATAAGATCCAAACAGTTTCAGCAAGTATTGTTTATACCGTTGGATTTCTGACTCTCCGTGCTTTTCGGAATGTCAAGAATCGTTGTAATTGGATAACCGTAGTGAAAGATATAGGCGTTGGAAGCCAAAATCCTAAATCTGCCCTAAACCTAGCCCTAATTACCCAAAAACCCTAGTGAAACCCTACCAAAAACCCTAACCCTAGATGACCTTAACCCTAGCTGCCCCTTTTAATGCCGCCACAGCCGGCGGTGGCGGCGGTGGCCGCCACTCTTGTGGCAGCCACCTCCGCCGTGGTGGCGTTCACCCCCACTCTTTATGGTGGTGAACGCCACCGGGGTGGCCACCCCTGTTGTGGCCACCCCCGCTTCCCGTGGTAGCAGCCACCGCCACTGTTGTGGCGGTGGATGCTGCTATCACGGTGATGACCGCCACTCCTATGGCGGTCACCACCGTGACAGCAGCATACACACCGCCGTGATGGTGGCGGTTGGCTTGGCATGGCCTGTTTCAGGCCGTACCACCTCATTTTCTCTCCCCTCTTACGATTTGCCAATTATTTTTCCCAAAAATTTGCCTAAGTAGGTGGACTTTTATGTGAGAGGGTATTTAAACCAATTTAAGAGAGAGAGAGAGAGAGAGAGGGACTTTTTCTCTAGATTTTAGGATTTAGAAATCATTTTAGAGAAAAAATCAAGAACAAGAGAGAGAAAGCTTAAGAAAAGCTAGAATCCTGGTTTGATCCTCTCTAATCTTGATTCTTAGTTATTCTTAGGCTTGATCTCGTAGCTTAAACACTAAAATCTATTAGAAATCCTAGGTTAAAACAGATTAAATAGGGTTTTAGACACTTTTCCTAAATACCACCCAAACAATCTATCACTATTTCTGTTGCTATTTTCGTCGCTGTTTCTGTCGAAAAATCATCAAAAGCTTGCCAAACGTCCGATTCGAGTCACCCGAGTTAGATTCATGACCTAGAGGTAACAAAACTGAGTTTCCTTGATCTTTTACTTCATTTATTGTCTTTTATTGTTGTTTTTGCTGCTTTTCTTGGTTTTCCTTGGTGTTCTTGGAAAACCGTCGAAAAATAATCCGACCTCTATATGGATAGCCTTCACCTCTACCCCTATAACCTTGGCCGCTACTGTTATAGCGGTGAAGGCTATAGCTATGGAGGTGAACTCTACCCCTATAGAGGTCCTGTTATTTCTTATGTTTTTTGGGTATTTTCTTACCCAAATACAAAAAATCAATATTATTTGAGTATTTTAAGTCCAGATCTATTGAAATATAGTTGATTACGACTTAAAACTTTAATGATTTTGAGTTTATGGATGCAAAAAACACCGATTTCCCCCTAAAAATGGTTCGGCACGGCAAAGGCTATAGTGACAGCCTTGGCCGCCGCCGCTATAGCGGTCAAGGCTATAGCAGTGGCGGTTAAGGTTGTCACCAAAGCCTTTTCTCGCCAAAAGCAGTTTTTAGCCCTTTTTCGCCGTTTTCTTTCATGTTTGACCTCGATTTCAGCCCAAAAAATTTCTAAAAAATTATGAATAATCTGATACTGTATTTATTTATTTTATTTTATTTAATATGCATTTCAATGACTTAAAATGATATTTTTAATTAAATAAATCTAAATAAATTATTTTCTACCAACTAAAAATCCGAAAAATATTCTGAATATGCTAAATCTAATTTTAGGATGTTTAGTTAATTTATTTCACCTTTTTAGGTTGCTTAGATAATTAATTAACACCCGAAAATTATGTTTTTATCCCGAAAAATCTAAAAATATCGTTTTCTTCATGCTTTGTGTTTATTTTCCGCATTTATTTATCCATACTTTATTTGTAATTATTATTATATATCTATTGCCTCGTTTGGAGTCGGGTCCGAGTCGGTAAGCTCAGTTAAAACTCGGTTTCACCCGTTTATTTATTTATCCCTTTTATTTACTTTCTTGCATTAGAACAATGTATAGGTATTCGTAAAGCCTTATAATAATTTTATTTCCTTGCTTTGTTTATTTATCGCTTTCCGTATGATGCATGGCATTTTAAACCGAAAACACCAAACAATAATCGGATTAAATCGCATAAGAACAAAGGACATGTTTATTAAAATATAATCGGCTTGATTTAAAAATTGAAAAGTAAGCAACATCATCCGAACCTAGAATCTCTGTTTTAAGGTACGGTCCAACCACTTGGTAGGAATATCGTACCCAAATTCTCGGTGGATCTTAACTGGGTGGCGACTCGATCCTAAAATATGGGATTCTAAGTCTCGTATCCATTAACCCATTAATCCGATTAAATTTCAACCTCAACATCGCTTCCATTATCCATTTTCATCAAGCTAAATTAAGGATCATCCCTTAGCACGCTTCACATCGCTTGTTGTTTCTCCGCCCCACGTCGAAGAGCATTAAAGCTTACCATGTGGGCGGGGGGATCGGGAGTTATTGGCTCACAGTGGCGACTCTACTGGGGATTTTCATTTTAACTTAAAATTTGAAAATCGCTCTTGTTTTCACCATTGGTTAAAGGATTTTAATGATGTGCCTAAATCGTTTTTAAATCAATGCTTTATTTCTTATGCCTTTTTCTCCACCACTTAGTTAGATTCTAAGTTTTAAGGTGCCATTTTTATCACCCCCTTGAAGCTCACTTGTATACCTCATGCCCGCCAGGAATTGGGGATATTTGTGGGTGGAACACTCGTTTTAACCAACGTGTAATTCCGCGGTCGCACTCATTTGAGGAGTGGTTGAGTTATATAGAATCAAGGTAAATGAGACCCTTCTACAGTGTTGTTCATGACACCAGCAGTTTGAGACTATGAACCACGATGAAACTAGCCATAACAATTTCCCCGTAGGTTCACCAAAATAATCTAGGTTTAGGTCACATACTCTCTTGCCGTTTCCTGGTGCTAGAGTTACCCCCAGACTACAAATTGGCATTTCGCGGGAGTTATAAGGTTGGAAGAGGTTTATTTGCTTTCATGTGCTACTTATATTCTGCTCATGCATACACACCTCACGCATAGGCCGCCTATGGCTGACCTTTATTTTCGGTTTTCGCTTACCCCTATTCTCCCCTCGCTTGAAGGGGGAATCTAACAAAATGCTTGAGATCAATTGAGTCCCGATGACCTGTACCTAGTTCGCTAGGAATAGCGAGGAATTTGACATCTCACGTATTTTGAGGTTAAGCTTCACATCATAAGCTCTTATGCTCTCTACCTCTCTAAACCACCCGTATATATGGCATTCATCACTTGAATATTTATGTTATAATCCATCTCATTCATGGTTCGATTCAGGCTGATCATCTTCCGATTTCTCAGTTAGACCAAGGCACCGCTCCCGTCAGATTTGATCATCATCTAGTTCAGTTTTAAGCTTAGTTTTAGAATCTGTTTCTTTCCACTGTGTCTGATTTACCATTCTTCTTCTCCTCCTTTCCTCCTGCCTGATCAGGATCAGCCTCCTTTGAGTTCTGAGATTACCAATGCTTTGCAGCATTTCTCTTATCCGATCAATTTCGACATGCAATTTAGGGACAGATCCAAGATTCGATCTGCACAGTTTAAGACGAGAAAAGAAGTGTCTAAAGTATTCCAATGATTAGTATTCAAGCTCGGCGACAACCAGAGATCACTTAAAGTGGGTCAGTCCAGATTCTGCCATTCCAGGCTCAGTCTTTTGTTCAACCAATTCAACCGATTCAGTGTGTGCAGCAGCCTACTCAGCCTCTATCTATCCCATTTTAATTCGGTCAGGATATCATGCGATCCCAATCGCCCACATTTGCTTATCCCACCCAAGCTCCAGACCATACCTTCAAGCCTAGTTTTCACACCAATATGAGCTCAAAAAGTGTGAAGGACCTCGTGCTATCTCATCACGGGCCGAGGTGAAGGAAAAGCTTTCACAAGCTAGCAAGTCAAATCTCGAGACGTCCCCTCAGGATCGGATGATTGCTTAGACACCAGTTATAATAGCTCCCAAAGATAACCCAGAGAATGTTACAAGTCTGTGGAAATTACCCCTCAGTGTAATCTTAGCCACCTTAAGGGAGCGTGACCTCCTCAGAACCCTTCGCGAGCATAGGCCCCCTAAGGAGGAGGAGAAGCATAACTTTTACATGTATCATGTTCAGCAAGGCCACCGCACTGATGAGTGTCGTAAGTTGATCCAAGACGTCAACCATTTAGTGAGGGAAGGGAAGATAGTTAAGCCCGAAAAAGCACTTAAACGTCAGGGTTACCTCCGCTTTTTGGCTCACCAAAGAGAGTTAGGGGTCCGTAAGATATCATTAAAGTCATCTTTTCCAAATGCTAGAATCCCACGAGGTCTCTAGCGGATGAGGGAGACAAGTTATCAGCCAAGTAAGCAAAGGTTTTTGATCTCGACCTAGATGATGCGCTAATAAAACCTACCAAGGGTGCTTAATCTACCAGTACCGTAACTCAAGGCCCTCCGTCTATGGAGGATAACTATCTATTATGTAATTTTCTTTTTCTAGTATCTAGCTGTGAACAATTATGCCTTTAAGGCACTTTAATTTAATAAAAGACTCTCTCCTTTTGCTTATCTATTTGATGTTTCGCCCGATGGGTCCATGCATTCATTTCATCATAAGCATAATGTGTTCAGTATACATGACGTATCTTTTCCTAAATACCACCCAAACAATCTGTCACTATTTCTATTGATGTTTTCGTCGCTGTTTCTGTCGAAAAATCATCAAAAGCTTGCTAAACGTCTGATTCGAGTCTCCCGAGTTAGATTCACGGCCTAAAGGTAACAAAACCGAGTTCCCTTGATCTTTTACTTCATTTATTGTCTTTTGTTGCTGTTTTTGCTGCTTTTAGTGTTGTTTCTTGGATTTTCCTTGGTATTCTTGGAAAACCGTCGGAAAATAATCTGACCTCTATAGGGATAGCCTACACCTCTACCCCTATAACCTTGGCCGCTACTGTAATAGCGGTGAAGGCTATAGCTATAGAGGTGAACTCTACCCCTATAGAGGTTCCATTATTTCTTACATTTTCTGGGTATTTTCTTACCTAAATCTATAAAATCAACAATATTTGAGTGTTTTAAGTCCAGATCTATTGAAATATAGATGATTACGACTTAAAACTTTAATGATTTTAAGTTTATGGATGCAAAAAACAGCGATTTCCCCCTAAAAATGGTTTGGCTCGGTAAAGGCTATAGTGACAGCCTTGACCGCCACCGCTATAGCCTTCACCGCTGCCACTATAGCGGTTAAGGCTATAGCAGTGGCGGTTAAGGTTGTCACCAAAGCCTTTTATCGCCAAAAGCTGTTTTTAGCCCTTTTTCGCCGTTTTCTTTCATTTTTTACCCCGATTTCAACCCGAAAAATTTCCAAAAAATTATGAATAATCTGAAACTGTATTTATTTATTTTATTCTATTTTTATTTTTATTTTTATTTGATTTAATATGCATTTTAGTGAATTAAAAATGGCGTTTTTAACTAAATAAATCTAAATAAATTGTTTTCTACCAACTAAAAATCCCAAAAATATTTTGAATATGCTAAATCTAATTTTAGGCTATTTAGTTAATTTATTTCACCTTTTTAGGTTGCTTAGATAATTAATTAACACCCAAAAAATACGTTTTTGTCCCGAAAAATCTAAAAATATCGTTTTCTCCATGCTTTGTGTTTATTTTCTACATTTATTTATCCATGCTTTATTTGTAATTATTCTTATATATCTATTACCTCGTTTGGAGTCGGGTTCGAGTCGGTAAGCTCGGTTAAAACCCAATTTCGCCCGTTTATTTATTTATCCCTTTTATTTCTTTTCTTACATTAGAACAATGTATAGATATTCATAAAGCCTTATAATAATTTTATTTACTTGGTTTGTTTATTTATCGCTTTCCGTGTGATGCATGACATTTTAAATCGAAAACACTACACAATAATCGGATAAAATCGCATAAGAACTAAGGTCATGTTTATTAAAATATAATCGGCTTGATTTAAAAATTGAAAAGTAAGCAACATCATCCAAACCTAGAATCTCTGTTTTAAGGTACGGTCCAACCACCCGATGGGAATATCGTACCTAAATTCCCGGTGGAGCTTAACCAGGTGGCGACTCTATCCTAAAATACGGGATTCTAAGTCTCGTATCTATTAACCCATTAATCAGACTAAATTTCAACCTCAACATCGGTTCTATTATCCATTTTCATCACGCTAAAATAAGGATCATCCCTTAGCATCCTTCACAGCGCTCGTTGTTTCTCTGCCCCATGCCGAAGAACATTAAAGCTTACGGTGCGGGCGGGGGGATCGGGGTTCATCGGCTCACAAGGGCCAATGGCATGGTTGGTCTGCTAACAAGATATGGTTTGGCCTATTTATATTCGGTTGTGTTGAGAGGAGTGAGTGGAGGGTGTTAGTGAGAATTAGATTATGTGTCCTCTCTTTGATTGTGGTAAGCTCCCCTTCTTATAGAGATGTGAGGGTGATTTATAGGCCACATAGGCCTTGTTATAACAATTGGATATGGGCCTTCTAGTATATAGTCTATACCACATGCTTTATGACTGGATGAAGTTCTTTATCGAGTTTTCTAGAATGTGTAGTGTTCACCAGTGAAGAGTGAAGGACGGGTAATAGACATACCCTAGGGAAAGAGTTGCGAGTTTTGGAAACTCATTTTGATATATGAATCAAAATATTAGACCTTTAGCTCGAGATTATTAGATCTCTAGTTTTGAGCACTAGCTCTGATACCACTTGTTGGTACCTGTAAGGGTCTTTATAAGGTCCAAGGGGGTGAATGACCCTTTTTCACGGAATATATAGACTTTAAAATTCTTAGTGTGGAGTGTTTGATTATGATCCGGATGATGGATCCGGATGATGCAGTTATGACCATATAATGTAATAAATAAAGAGTTAAAGAAATCAAACACAAAGGATTTTATCCTGGTCTGGCCTCGCCTATTCCAGTCCTCAGAGTTTCCTTCCTCCGAGCTTTTCCACTAGTGGATTCCTTTCCAACTAGCAAGAATCAAGCCTTACAATTTATCTCCCGATGGTAACCCCTTCCGAATGTAGGATATACAACTGGAAGCACCACCTCCTAGCTGAGTCCTTTAGTCTTTAGTAGGATATACCACTTAGACTTCTATCCCGAATCTAAGCTGAGTACTATAGGGATTTCCCACTCAAAGCACCAAATTTAAGTTGTATCCCAATCTCATAACTCACCCAAGTTAGAGATCCTTACACTCTTATTTTCACACAGATTTTGGTTTTGGATTTCCTTAAGTTTATAACTCACTTTGGAATCCTTACAACAGATTTTGAATTGAATGATTCTTGGAGGGATTTATAAATTGATTGAATGCTTGTTCTTTGTTACTTGTTTTTGTCAATCAAACAGTCAACCTTCTTAATTCGTGAAGCTTCCCTTTTATAGGCCTCTATCATAAATGTAGCTGTTGTGGGTTGTTGAGCTTGTAATAAATCTTAACCCTTAATCAGGTTATAGATGGCGCTTTCGGAGCCGTTGATCAATCCGTTAGACTATAATTTAACTCATTTGAATCCTAGGCATTGATGCTGAAAAGTTATCAGTGATCGTTTTACTTGGCTTTTTGTGATGCACCAACTTTTACACCATTAGCTTTTTGGTGTCAGCTCCACGCGCCTTCTTATTGGTCTAGGTGAAAAAGTTTGTTAGCTTTTTTAGTCTAGTGTCAGTACTTTTGTCCTTTTACTGAAAAGTGCAAGCTATCACTTTTTATCTTATTCATGGGGAAAGGATCTTTGACTATATAGACCAAAAAGTGGAGGGAAAAGTTATCTTTGAAAACTTTTCCTGTTGTCTTCAAGCATGAGTCTGCCAGATGTCTTCAGACTCATTATCTCTGGATCTCTATGCTTCTGGAGTTAGGGCAATCAGTTCTTCTGGATGCTATTCTTGAGGGATTAAAGCTCGTTTCCTTTCTAAGCTTTATTTTGATGATTCCATGTGCTTAGGTACTTGATGTCTTCAATGAACAACCTTGTAGCTGGATCTTCGTCCGGATGTTTCCATTTCGATTTAGGAGGATAACATGATTTAAGTTTTTATTTCTTTCAAAGCTGATTCGGATAGTTTAGTTTAATTTATGGTTCGGATCATAGTTTCCCAACAAAGTAGTTTTTGTTTGATTTCTTCATAAAATGCGAGTTTATGGGTTATTTTCATCACACATAGTATTTTACTGGTATAAATCTGGTATGAAGTGGTTTTTGTTTGATTTCTTCATGAAATGCAAGTTTATGGGTTATTTTCATCACACCTAGTATTTTGATGGTATAAATCTGGTATGAAGTGGTTTTTGTTTGATTTCTTCATGAAATGCAAATTTATGGGTTATTTTAATCACACCTAGTATTTTGCTAGTATAAATCTGGAATAAATCTAGTATGAAGTGGTTTTTGTTTGATTTCTTCATGAAATGCCAGTTTATGGGTTATTTTCATCACACCTAATATTTTGCTGGTATAAATCTAGTATAAAGTGGTTTTTGTTTGATTTCTTCATGAAATGCAAGTTTATGCATTATTTTCATTACACCTAGTATTTTGCTAGTATAAATTTGGTATAAAACTAGTATGACGTGTTTTTGTTTGATTTCTTCAAGAAATGCAAGTTTATGGGTTATTTTCATCACACCTAGTACTTTGCTGGTATAAATCTAGTATGAAGTGGTTTTTGTTTGATTTCTTCATAAAATGCAAGTTTATGGGTTATTTTCATCACACCTAGTATTTTGCTAGTATAAATCTGGTATGAAGTGGTCTTTGTTTGATTTCTTCATAAAATGCAAGTTTATGGGTTATTTCATCACACCTAGTATTTTGCTGGTATAAATCTGGTATGAAGTGATTTTTGTTTGATTTCTTCATAAAATGCAAGTTTATGGGTTATTTTCATCACACCTAGTATTTTGCTAGTATTTTGCTAGTATAAATATGGTATGAAGTGGTTTTTATTTGATTTCTTCATAAAATACAAGTTTACTGTTTATTTTCATCACACCTAGTATTTTGATAGTATTTTACTGGTATAAATTATTGGTCCCTGTGAGAGCATTTATACGGGCAGAGGAGGGTGAATGGCCCTTTTTCGCAAAATTTACAGACTTAGAAAAGTCTTGATGTAGCGTTTTTTATTATGATCCGGAAGATGGATCCAGATGATGCAAATATGACAATAATATGCAATAAAGTAAAATAGAAAGAAAATCAAACACAAGTATTTTATACTAGTTTGGCCCCGCCTACATCCAGTCCCCGGAGTTTGCTTCCTCCGAGCTTATGCACTAGTGGATTCCTTTCTAACTGGCAGGAATCAAGCCTTACAGATTTGTCTCTGAATGGTAACCTCTTTCGGAAGTAGGATATACCACTAGAAGCATCAACTCCTAGCTAAGTCCTCTTGTCTATAGTAGGATATACCACTTAGCCTTCTACCCCAAATCTAAGCTGAGTCCTACAGGGAGATCTCACTTAAAGCACCTACTTCAAGCTATATCCCAATCTCTCAACTCACCCAAGTTGGAGATTCTTACTCTTTGGTTTTTAACAAAGGGTTGGTTTTTGGAGTTCCTCAAGTTTATAGTTTCACTTAGGAATCCTTACAAAACAGATTTTGAATTAAAAGGTTCTTGGAGGGATTGTATCAACTGATTGAATAATTATTGCTTTGTTACTTGCTTTTTGTAAATCAACCAGTTGACCTTCTTATTTGGTGAAGATCTCCTTTTATAGGCTTTGATCATAAATGTAGCCATTGTGGTTGGTGGGGCTTTCGGATCCGTTGATCAATCCGTTAGACTTAATTTTGACCAGTTTGAAATCTTAGGATTGATGTAAGAAAGTTGTCAGTGATCATTTTGCTTGTCATTTTGTGATGCACCAACTTTCATACCAATTGCTTTTTTATAAGAGCTCCACGTGCTTCCTTATTAGTCTAGGAGAAAAAGGTAGTTAGCTTTTTCTGTCTAGTGTTAGTCTTTTTATCCTTTCTCTAAAATATGCAAGCTATCATTTTATCTTTGTCTTGGGGAAAGGATCTTTGACTTCTTAGACCAACGGGATGGAGGGAAAGTGATATTTTGTATCTTTCCCTATGTTTGAAATATAGGTCTTTCGGATGTCCTTTAGACCTATATACTCCGGATCTATCTTCTTCCGAAGATAGCTTCAATCATTTCTTTCGGATGCTAGTCTTGAAGGACATAAGTTTGTTTCCCTTCCAAACTTTGTCCGGATGATTTCCTCTAGTGCTTAGGTATTTAATTTCTTCAATAGATGACTTGTATCTTAATCTTTGTCCAGATATTTCCATTTAGATTTAGAAGAATTACATACATTGTTTTTTGTTTCTTTCAAACTTGATCCGAATTTATTTTTAGATTGTTATCCGGATCATTATTTCCCAACAATCTCCCCCATTTGGTGGAAACAAAAACCTAAGTCAACTAAGCATAGGACAGGGGTATATGAACTAAGTATGATTCCTGATACTTAGTCATTTACAATGCTCCCCCATAATTTTAGCATCCTAACTCCCCCATAATTTTATGATTCCAGCTTCTAAGTTTGTTTTAGTACAATTTCATATTGTACTATAGAATCATTTATTTTGATAGTTAAAAAGTTCACTTTATATATACTTCTGTTGTTAACAATGGTTAACATCATGAAGTTCAGAGTTACAAATTATGGAAATACATATAAAGTGAATCTAGCTATTACATATGTATTACAATATCATCTAGCTAGCTTAACTATCTCTCCGAAAGGACCGCTCTTCCTGACTTGCAGCATTTTTCCCTTGCCACTTCCTTCACTTTGATGACTCGGATCTTCCTCCCTCTTTTTACTTCCATCAAGGGGATCAATAACCATGTAGGTTTGCTTGTCCTAAGACTACTGCCAAGCAGAGGAGTAGATAGAGTAGTCTTTGTTACCTTTAGCCTGCTCATCAATAATGTGATCAATTATAGGCGGAGTCAAATAATAAGGGCGAAGAGACCCCCACAGTTGATCATAAGATTGTGAGACTTGAGGAAGAATCCGCAGGATGTGCTCTTGGTCCTTGGGGTCAAAATAGGGAAACATGGCTTTGATAAGACTAGTCGTGCCTTTTTAGCTCATAAACCAGAAGTCCCTTATGGCTTGAATAAGGTTGTGTAGTACCTAAATGAGCTGACTTTCCAGAATAGCCGGAGGAGAAGAGGGTCCGGAGATAGATAATTTATTAATTCTGATTTGAATGAGAGTGATCTCATCGCTAAGGCCTTTCCAGATGTTGTGGATTGACTCCATTTGATCCTTTATTTCTTTGGAGACATACTTCTTCCATTCAATTATTGATTGTTCAATACCAGAGTTTCTGGCATGCATCTCATTATCCATATCATCTAGTATCTTCTCTTTGAGTTTGGGGATGGTTTTATCAATGAAGTGAGCAAGCATGTCCTGGGTTACTTGCTGATCAGTTTCTAAGTTAAGAAGAGTAGGTTTCAGGTCTCTGTCTTCCATGAATTTTATCAAGTTTTCAAACTTGGAATCAATGTAGTCCTTTATTTCTGTGGATAGATCAGTGGTGGATAAGGACATTCTTTCAAGGATAGTTGTACAGTTATCCGAGGCCAAGGTATTGGCTTGACTGGCAGTTCAGTTTACTGTGGTGGTGCTTTTTTTGAGCTCATTCAGAATTGGCTGAATTTGAGATAGAGAGGCATCAACTATAGCGCCAGGAGTGGGAAATTCCATAACTTGCTTCTCAATGCTAGGAAGGCTTTTCAAATACTCCTTAATTTCACCAAACTCCTTCTGAATGGTCAAGGGTTGGAACTCTTCATAAAGCACTGCTTTAATGGATCTTAAGTGTGAGTAGATGCTTTGAAGGCTCTACTTGATATACCCTTCCTCTTGTTCCTCCTAAGATGCTTCTTGAAGAAGCTTGAGTGCAGCCGTAACTTTGGCACTCTTAGTGTTGGTAGTGAGAATGTTGATTGGATTGGTGATGGGAGGTGTCTTTTCTCCGGATGAGGTGGATTCATCTTCGGAGCTTGAGCTGCTTTCGGAGGACTAATGTTCCTCTTCCTTTTCAGTTCCTTCTAAGCTAAAGCTCTCTTTTTCTTTTCCCTCTACCATTCGTTCCACCGGATGAGACTTACTCATAGGGTCTACTTCAGAAGTGTGCCCTTTGGAACTCAGACTTGCTCCCTCCTTCGGAGTTATATCATCCGAGTTTGGCACTATATCCTTAGCTACATTATGAGAGACTGTAGCTAAGTTGTGCTCATTAAGATCAGAATTAAGATAGAGTAGATCAGGGGTTACCTTATTGGTGTGTAGCGTCTGATTCTGATTAACTTCAACATCCTGCTTCTCTTCTTCCAGCCTAGCCTCCGAATGGTTAGAACTGTCCTCAACCATCCCTACAGGTGCCTTTACAGGACTTATCTTTTCTCCCTCAGGTGTGTTGGCATTTTCCTCAACACCCTTCTCCAGTGCCTTTTCAAGACTTTTAAGATTGATGATTGGAGTGCTGGATCCAAGCAGATTTTTTGAAAGAGCTCCCGGTCTGTCGGCAAAGATGAATTTGTTAGCTTTCAGAAACTTTGATAGTGCATCCATATCTTGTGGATCAATAAAAATTAGAGGTACTTGAGATAAGTCTCCGGGCCCTTCAGTTCTCTCCCGGTTTATTTTGATATTATCCTTGATCACAGCTTGATTGATTTCATATTGTACATCATCTCTCCCCATAATTTCTGTTGCTACGGGCACATTTTTCCCTTTGCTTGATTTTACTTTTTCCAAAGCAGCTTGCTCCTTATACCGTCGTGCTTTCTCATTCAGAACTATTCCAGCTAGCCTCCTCCCCTCACTCGCTTTCTTTTCTTAGGCACCAATGGCTTCATCATAGTTTAGCCCCTTTCTTTTGAGTTTCTTTTGAGGAGGAGCCTTATCCTCTATTTCTTCAACATCTTCCTCCTCTTCCATTTCAGCTAAGCTTCTCTTAGCTTTCCTCCTTCTAGCCTTAACTGCTTTAGCAGTAATTTCCTTAACCATATTTTGACCCTTCTTAGTTGCGGCCTTAGTTAGTCTCCCCCTGGGCCTAGGCTTCTCTGAACTTAGGATCTAAGTGAGGGGTAGAGAGTCCTCATCAACCTCTGCCGGAACCACTTCTATTTGCTTTTGAGCTTTGCCTTTGGTGGTTCTGGGTTTCTTAGGAACAGGCGCCTGCTCTTCCTGATGCACCATCTTCCGGGACTTAATTCTTATTTCGTCCCTTTTCTATTTGGCTTTTTCTTCGTCCCATTCCTAATCATATTGGAGATTGAGGAAATTCTTCTCAAGAATAGGCTTTCCATAGATGCCTTCGAATCCAGTCAGATCTACTTCTGCTGCTTGCAGAATTGTTGTGATTAAGGCGCCATGTGAGTTTACATGCGTCTTGAGATAGTGAATAATCAAGACTGGCCAGTTTACTTCCACACTTCTAACCCAGTGCTATAAGATGCAGTGCTGGAGGGAAGAAACTGTAGTCAATGATACTTTCCTTATCATGATAAGTTTAGCCAGAGTGTGCTGCAAGAATCTAGGCATTCTGGGGAAGTATATGGAGAATTTATCTCCGAAGTAATTCTTGGGAGGCCATAGTTTGGAATCGTATACAACTCCAGTCTCATCGCCATCTTTTCTCATTAATATATCGGAGTTCTTCATGTTCAGATTCTTCTCAAAGAACTCTAGAGTGATAGTCATAACCTTACCCTGTACTTCAGTGCATAAGGCATCGAAATGGTTATGAGCACTGATATTGGCAAAAAAAATCCTTTCACTAGCTTTGGGTAGGTAGGGCAATTTATCTTCAAGAAGTCACCCAGATTTTGATCTTCTATCAAGGTGAAGAAAGGAGGGGTTCTGAATAAGTAATCATCACCTAAGTGATCAGTGGGAATGACTAATTCGGAGGTTTTAAATTTTAGGGGTTCAAAATCATTATCCTTCAAGTTAGATACTTGAAAAAAAATTTTGCTTGGTAGGATCTTGAGGGTGTTTGAGGTGTTTGTGGCTGCCATTTGAGAGAGATTTTGAAAGCTAGGGTTCTGGATTTGAATTTTTATGGAGTAACAGTAAGAGTATGTTGCTCGTGTGAGGAGTAGGATGAATTTTTGGGGTATTTATAGATTTTTCAAGGTAAGGGTATTTTGGTAATCCTAACTCCGGTTGTTTTGGCTGGATCGATGATATGGCATTTAGATTTTTAGAAGAGAGGTAAGTTCAGTTTAACCGGAGAATGTGGACGATTTATTTTAAAAATAGCTGTCCAATTTACTGTGCGTGTAACCACCAATAGACTTTTGAAATTCAAAAAGCAACAGTTACCTTTAAAGCGCTTTTTCTGCCATGTATCCTTCTTGTCTGCTGACGTGGCATACTTTCCTCCAGATTAGGCTTGTATTGGCAATTACCTCTATTCTGGATGATCCTATTGACATGAGTCTTAATTTACCATGGATTTGCTTCTGGATCAAATTGGATTTGACATACCAATGGCCTCCCTTAACTTCCTAAATTGATCTTTACTTAAGGGCTTAGTAAAGATATATGCTCTTTGCTCATTGGTTGGAATGTATACCAATGCAACATCCTTCTTCATAACGTGATCCCAGATGAAGTGATGCCTTATGTTGACATGCTTCATCCTACTATGGAGAACCTGATTCTTTGATACATCAATAGCCCTTTTATTGTCACACATAACATCCATACATCAGGATTGCACTCCATAATCTTCAAGTTATTGTTTGATCCATAGGAGATGAGCAATGTAACTTCCAACTGCCATATACTCTACTTCTGTAATGGATAATGCAACAGAAGTTTGCTTCTTGCTATACCATGATACTATACAATCTCTAACGAAATGGCAGCCTCCGGATTTACTCTTTCTCTTAAGAGTATCGCTATCATAATCTGCATCAGTGAACCCTTAGAGTGTGAAATCTCCATTACTAGGATACCATAACCCAACCTCAGTGGTTCCTAGAAGATATCTAAGGATTCTTTTAACTGCCTTGAGATGGGAATCCTTAGGATTGGCTTGATATCTTGCACAGTAGTAAACTGTATAGTGTATGTCAGGTCTGCTAGCTGCCAAGTATAATAGTGAACCAATCATTCTTCTATAGAGCTTCTGATCCACATCTTCTCCTTCACAATCCCTCGATAAGATTGTGTCTGAGAACATTGGAGTGGACATAGGTTTGATTTTGTCCATTTCAAACTTCTTCAGGATCTCCTTAGTGTACTTTGATTAATTAATGAAAATCCCATCCGGACTTTGCTTGATCTATAGACCAAGGAAGAAGTTAATTTCTCCCATCATGGATATTTCAAATTCCTTCTACATTTGAGTGCTAAATTCTTTGCACATCTTTTCATCAGTGGCTCCAAAAATGATATCATCCACATAGATCTGGACTAGAATAATATCATTCTTCTTTTTCTTGATGAAGAGAGTGGTATCTACCTTACCTTTAGTATATCCCTTGGATATAAGGAATGAGGTTAATCTTTCATACCAGGCCCTTGGTGCTTGCTTTAATCCATAGAGAGCTTTCTTCAACCTGTGGACATGATCCGAATGCTTTGGATCTTTAAATCTAGGTGGTTGCTTGATATAGACTTCTTCTTGGATGACACCATTTAGAAATAAAATTTTGACATCCATTTGGTATAATGTGAACCCCATGAATGATGCAAAAGCACACAGGATCCGGATTGCTTCCAGCCTTGCTACAGAAGTGAAAGTTTCTTCGAAATCAATTCCTTCTTGCTAGTTGTAGTCTTGGTAAACTAGTCTTGCCTTATTTCTCACCACTACTCTGGATTCATCAAGCTTGTTCCGGAACACCCATTTGGTGCCAGTGATTGATTTCCCTTTAGAAGAGGGCACTAGATCCCATACATCATTCCTGGTGAATTGATCTAGCTCTTCCTGCATTGCCATCATCCAGCTTTCATCGCCTTCAGCATCTTGAAATTTCTTTGGCTCT
Organism: Euphorbia pulcherrima; assembly: GCA_947683365.1. Taxonomy (NCBI): domain Eukaryota; kingdom Viridiplantae; phylum Streptophyta; class Magnoliopsida; order Malpighiales; family Euphorbiaceae; genus Euphorbia; species Euphorbia pulcherrima. Next base: position 38,690,734 of record CANTUS010000008.1, read on the forward strand.
ATGAGAGAGACAAAGGTAGCATGGCTCATTATCTGGTTGAGCTGACCTCTGGTTCTAACTAGATTCTAACATTATCTAAAATATTTTTAATAGAATGATCTCTGTGGGTTCGGATCTCTCTTTGTAGGCCTTCATGTTGAACTAGGACTTGCTCTATTTCAGCTTCAACCATTCCTTCTTGGCATTTATTAAAGTCAATCTCCTATAGGTTGAGATTAACTTTTTGTACCTTTAGATCAAAGGATATTCCTTAATCTTCCTCTTTGTACTCCTCGATTTGAAGTGAATCAGGAATTCCTGCTTCCTCCTTTTCTTTAGATTTTTCAGCTTCCGGAACTTAATCTTCTGGAGTGTAGCTTTTCTTTCCTGCAGCATTAGTCTTATCAAAATCTACATGTATTAACTCTACCACAGTTTGGGCTCGTTTATTGAAGACTCTGTAAGCCTTACTATGTATTGAGTAGTTAAGGAAAATTGCTTCATCAGATTTAGGATCAAATTTTCCTAGTTGCTCTCTATCATTAAGGATGTAGCATTTACATCCAAATGCTTTGAAGTACCTAATTTTGGGTTTTCTTCCCTTCCAGATTTCATATGGGGTCTTTTTTATGGTCTTTCTAATGAGAGCTCTATTTAAGATGTAGCATGCTGTGTTTACGGCCTCACCCCAAAAATACTTTGGCAAATAATTTTCATTCAGCATTGTTTTAGCCATCTCAACTATGGTCTTGTTCTTTCTCTCAAAAACTCCATTCTGTTGAGGAGTGTGAGGGGCAGAGAAGTAGTGTTTAATGCCCTTAGAGTCACAACAATTAGCAAAATGCTTATTTTTGAATTCCCCATGATTATCACTTCGGATGCGTGCAAAGCTTGTACCCTGTTCTACTTCTATCCGGATGAATGTTTTGGAGAATTGGTCAAAAGCTTCATCCTTGCTTGTTAGTAGGAGAACCCAGGTATATGGAGAATAGTCATCCACAATGACCATGGTGTATTCTCTTCTACCTAAACTCAATGGCTTGATTGGACCAAAGAGATCAATATGTAAGAGCTCAAGTACTCTTTTGGAAGGAATGTAAGACATGGATGGGAAACTTTTCTTATGTTGTTTACTTAATTGACATGCAGTGCATAGATGATTCTTATCAAAAGCAACCTTAGGCAAACCCACTACTAATTCCTTTTTGGCTAACTTGGATAGGAGGTTCATGCTAACATGTCCTAACCTCAGGTGCCATAGCCATGATTCTTCTTCTTTAGACACCAAGCAGATGTTATTCTTTTCATTTTTAATATTTACTGAATATACATTATTTACTCTAGGTGCATAAAGAATTAGTTAGTTGGGCTTACTATCATATATTGAGCAGCCTCCAGAATTGAAAGTGACATGTCTTCCTCTGTCACAGAGTTGGGATACACTCAATAGGTTGAGCTTCAGTTCATCAACTAGAGAGACATCTTCAATCTTTTATTTTGATCCAATAGTTCCATTTCCAATGATCTATCCCTTTTGATTGTCTCCAAAGCTTACTCTGCCTCCCTTCTTCCGGGTTAATTTGATGAAGGCCTTCTCATCACCTGTCATGTGCCTTAAGCATCCACTATCAATGTACCATGTATGTTGATCTACTATGGATCTAAGGCATACCTCTAAAATAGATCAAGTGGGTTTAGGTACCCAATCAGATTTGGGTCATCTCGGGTTAATAACCATCTCAGGCCAAGGATAAACATCAAAATAACCATTTTTTAATCTACATAATTTAGTAATATGATTATTTTTCCCACAAAACCTGCACCCTAAAATAGGTATGTTTTGCTTTTGCTTTTCGCTGATCTTGTCCAGATCCTTCCTTCCATAGTTGCCTTCCCAGCTTCTTGCACATTAGTGGATGGTCTGGTATAAATCCGGAAGTTGGTTGGGGGTGCAACTTCAGCTCTATAATTTCTTCTTTGATAGGCTGTTGGTTGTAATCTATCTTAGCCTTTCCCTTCTGAGCAGCAGTATATCTTTGAGCTTGTAGTTGCCTGCTCGGTTCCTTCATCTTTTGATTGGGGGTCCTTTGAAATTTGTTCTAAGCAGGAGGAGCATTATCTCTTCTTGGAATCTTTGTTTCGGGCCTATTCTTGGATGCTTCCTTTAACAGATTAATTTCTCTATCCATTCCCATTACATTTGCATTTAGGATCTGGACTTGATTCCTCAGGAAGTTTTCCTCTACAACATCAATATGCTTGGTTACTCTAACCAGATTGATGTCTTGTACCATTACTTCAGCATCTTCTGCCAACTCCAGCATTATGCTTTTAAGAGACTTTATAGCTTTTGCGTTCTTCTTCACACCCTTGATAACAATAGAAAGAGCTTTTATAAGGTCAAGGTTAGAGCAAGAATTTACCTCAGTGTTTGCTGTATCTGATTCTGATTCTTTGATTTACACTATTTCTTTCTTGGAGGCTTTTCTTTCAGATTGCTCTACTTCAGGGTTAGTTAGAGCCATGAACGCACAGTTTGCAGTCTCCTCTTCCTCTGTTGAAGATGAGCTTCTACTTTCTTCACTGTTGCTCCAAGTAGCAACCATTGCCTTCTTTTTGAAATTTTTGGTACTCTTGAGCTTAGGGCGCTTTGTTCTGAAGTGGCCTTTCTCACCACATTCTAAACAAGCATCCTCTTTCTCAGGATCCTTCTTTTCTTCCGAATTCCTTCTGGGCTTATCTCTTATGAAGGTGCCTTCTATTGGTTTCTTGGATTTATAACCTTTTATTTTAATCTATCTTTATTTTTTTATGAATCGATCCAGCCTTCTGGTTAGTAGAGCAAGTTGATCTTTGGTGCTCATTGATTCATTGATTTGCTCTTCCTCTCGGGATGAAGCAGATCCGGTGGATTCTGCCTTAAGAGCAATGGCCTTCTTTTTCTCCTCGGGTTTCTTTTCTTGTTGGCTATACCTCTCTAAGGACAATTCTTAGGTCAGAAGATTACCAATGAGTTCATCATAACTGTAAAAATTTAAGTCATGAGCTTCCCCAATGGCGGTCTTTTTATTATCCCATTCCTTGGTGAGACTCTGGAGCACTTTCTTGACCATTTCTACTTCTGGAATCTCCTTCCCTAGCCTTTTCATTTCATTCACTAGATTTGTGTATCTAGTGTTTATGCTGCTGATTGATTCTTTAGGCTCCATCTTAAAGGATTCAAACTTTTGTTGGAGTAGATCAAGCTTAGTCTCTCTTACTTTGGTGGTTCCTTCATAGGTTACCTCTAAATTCTCATAAATCTCTTTTGCAATCTCGCATCCGGATATCCTGTTGAATTTAGCTACACTAAGAGCAAAATGAAGCATGTTAATAGCATTTGCATTTTCACGCAACTTTTTAAAGTCATTCTCATCCCACATGCTTGATGGCTTTCGGGTAGTCATACCCTCTACTTCATAAGTAGGCTCATATGGACCATCTTTTATAACTAACCATGCTTGTATACTTTATGACTGGATGAAACTCTTCATTTGATTTTTCCAGAATGTGTAGTATTCACTTGTGAAGAGTGGAGGATGGGTAACAGATATACCCTCGGGAAGGATTTGTGAGTTTTGGAAACTCATTTTGATATGTGAATCAAAATATGTGGACCTTTAGATCGGGATTATTAGATCTCTAGTTTGAGCACTTGCTTTAATACCACTTGTTGGTCCCTGTAAGAGTATTTATAAGGGCAGAGGGGGGTGAATGACCCTTTTTCGCAGAATTTACAGACTTAGAAAAGTCTTTGTATGGCTTGTTTGATTATGATCCGGAAGATGGATCTGGATGATGCAAATATGATAATAATATGCAATAAAGTAAAATAGAAAGAAAATCAAACACAAGTATTTTATACTGGTTCGACCCCGCCTATGTCCAGTCCCCGGAATTTCCTTCCTTCGAGCTTATCCACTAGTGGATTCCTTTCCAACTGGCAGGAATCAAGCCTTACAGATTTGTCTCAGGATGGTAACCCCTTCTAGAAGCAGGATATACCGCTAGAAGCGCCAACTCCTAGCTGAGTCCTCTTATCTTTAGTAGGATATACCACTTAGCCTTCTATCCCGAATCTAAGCTGAGTCCTATAGGGAGATCTCACTCAAAGCATCTACTTCAAGCTATATCCCAATCTCTCAACTCACCCAAGTTGGAGATTCTTACTCTTTGGTTTTTAACAAAGGGTTGGTTTTTGGAGTTCCTCAAGTTTATAGTTTCACTTGGGAATCCTTACATACCAGATTTCAAATTAAAAGGTTCTTGGAGGGATTGTATCAACTGATTGAATAAGTATTGCTTTGTTACTTGCTTTTTGTAAATCAACCAGTTGACCTTCTCATTTGGTGAAGAGCTCCTTTTAGGCTTTGATCATAAATGTAGCCATTGTGGTTGGTGAGCTTTCATTCAATCTTCACCCTTGATCAGATCGATGATGTGGAGCTTTCGGATCCATTGATCAATCCGTTAGACTTAATTTTGACCCGTTTAAAATCTTGGGATTGAGGTTAGAAAGTTGTCAATGATCGTTTTGCTTGTCATTTTATGATGCACCAACTTTCATACCAATTGCTTTTTGATGAGAGCTCCATGTGCTTCCTTATTGGTCTAGGAGAAAAGGGTAGTTAGCTTTTTCTGTCCGGTGTCAATCTTTTTGTCCTTTCTCTGAAATATGCAAGCTGTCATTTTATCTTTGTCCTGGGGAAAGGATCTTTGACTTCTTAGACCAATGGGATGGAGGGAAAGTGATATTTTGTATCTTTCCCTATGTTTGAAATATAGGTCTTCCGGATGTCCTTTAGACCTATATACGCTGGATCTATCTTCTTCCGGAGATAGCTTCAATCAGTTCTTTCGATGCTAGTCTTGAAGGACAGAAGTTTGTTTCCTTTCCAAACTTTGTCCGGATGATTTCCTCTAGTGCTTAGGTATTTAATTTCTTCAATGGATGACTTGTATCTTAATCTTTGTCTGGATATTTCCATTTAGATTTGGGAGAATTACATACGTTGTTTTTTGTTTCTTTCAAACTTGATCCGGATTTATTTTTAGATTGTTATCCGGATCATTGTTTCTCAATATAAATCTGGTATGAAGTGGTTTTTATTTGTTTTCTTCATAAAATGCAAGTTTAGGGATTATTTTCATCACACCTAGTATTTTGCTAGTATAAATCTGGTATGAAGTGGTTTTTGTTTGATTTCTTCATAAAATGCAAATTTATGGGTTACTTTCATCACACCTAGTATTTCGCTTGTATTTTGCTGGTATAAATCTGGTATGAAGTGGTTTTTGTTTGATATCTTTATAAAATGCAAGTTTATGAATCTGGTATGAAGTGGTTTTTATTTGATTTCTTCATGAAATGCAAGTTTATGGATTATTTTCATCACACCTAGTATTTTGCTGTTATAAATCTAGTATAAATCTAGTATGAAGTGGTTTTTGTTTGATTTCTTCATAAAATACAAGTTTATGGGTTATTTTCATCACACCTAGTATTTTGCTGGTATAAATCTGGTATGAAGTGGTTTTTGTTTGATTTATTCATAAAATGCAAGTTTAGGGGTTATTTTCGTCACACCTAGTATTTTGCGGGTATAAATCTGGTATAAAGTGGTTTTTGTTTGATTACTTCACAAAATGCAAGTTTATGGGTTATTTTCATCACACTTAGTATTTTGCTAGTATAAATCTGGTATAAAGTAAAAATTCAAAAAAAGTATATCATCATGTATCTAGTTTCGAAGATAAAAATGAGACGAACAAAAAACTCTAAAGCGGCATATAAAAAAATCAACGGTTTGCGAGATAAATATAAAACAAAGTAAAAAAAACTAAAAAAAGGGAAGGGATCGCATATTAGGGAGGAACGTATATGATGAAAAGAGAAAGTTTAAAAGCTGACCAAATAGTTATTTATAAAAGTAGAGGGCAAAGAGGTAAATATTTTATTCAACCCCCTACTTTTAGTACAATTTCCCTATTATTAATATAAACTAGTGTAGTGTCCGTGCGATGCACGGATAGGTCATTTGTAATCAGTATATCAATGACAAATTTATTTCGCAATATAATTTATTTGCGAAAAACATCCTTATGTACAAAGAATATCATATTCAATTTATCATACTTATTTTTTTATATTGTTATATTAGTTACAAACTTTATTTCTTCTTAATTATTAACTTTTTTTCTAATTAATACAATTACACTCCATTCGTAATCTTCATAAATAAACTTATAAAAGTAGAGTCGTGAGTACATGATAACAAATTTGTTTCCCAATTCTATCTAAAACTTAGCCCTTAATTTCTCTTCTCTTTTTTCCTTTAATCAGTTGACCACATTTTAAACTTCTCCTAATCCGCGATTCTTCATCATCTTATCTTTTTTTTTCAAATCTCATCTTAATCACCAATGGATTAAAGTTCAATTTATAAATCACCAAAGGATTCACAAAATTCATTTATTTCTTCTCGACAAATTCATCCATCAGCAATGGTCTTTTCCAATTTGGAGAAAATAATATAAGAATTGCAAAATTTACGTAACAAATTGAAAATGTAAAAATACGAAGAAATGACACATGTTTAAAATGAAACAATCCAATAATACAGACATATAATTGTAAATAGATATAAAATTCAATTTATTTTCTTAAATAGGATTATACTTTATACTTTTCTATAGTTTTATTGTGATTCTCTGTTAAATATTTGATGAGTAAAAAAGAGTCACATCAATTATTAAATACGATTATAATCAATAGAATAGAATTAAATAAAATCATGAACAATAAATTAAATTTTTAAAAATATATATTTAGGAGATATATTAGTTAATAGATATACTTAATTTATAATTATGAAATTCAAATTCACTTGATCAACTAATTAAAAATATTCCATGAGAAGGAGTAAGTACTATTATATAATTACATATTTTTAAATAGGATTATACTCAACAGAAGTTGTTCATCCTCTGTAAGTGTGACCACATAATACACTTCATTATGTGCAATAATATTGTTGCTCTTAATTGAAAGTTTAAACATAATTTCCCTTCCTATAATGTTTTCCAATTCCACTAGTATAGGTATTTCACAAAATGCAACAGATGTCTAAAATAATTTTAAAAGACAAAAAATAATAACAGATGTTTAAAACATTAATAGTGGAGAAAAACTAAAATAAAGTGAAAGATACGGTATATATGAAATACGAATAGGAAGATCCTTTTTATAATGGAATGAAATGGTTGTTTGAGGATAAATTAAGATGCTATTAATTATGAAATAATTAGGAAAATTAAGTTTGAAATGTTTTAATAATAACCAATTTTAAATACCATTATTATAAAAATAAATTAAAGTAAACGTATAACTAATTAAAGCAAAATTAACACATTAAAATAATAAGAATTATGTTGCAAAACTGTTATAGTAATTAATAATTATTTGACCTTCGAAACAATATCCAAACAGATATATATATAAGGAAACCTTATCAAAATATATAATATTTCACTTTTAATATAAATACTATTGAATAATTGATGTATTAGCCACCTACTACTATACAGATGTCTGTTATATAATTAATACATGGTCCACGTCATTAATATTTGATATGATATGTTTTCTACTTTTCTACCTGTCATTAATATTTGACGTAACATGTTTCTTACTTATTTACCGTTTTTACCGTTGGATTTCTCTATAAATAGGAATTCAATTCCTTCATTTGATATATACCTCAGATATAAGAAGTAAAAGTTTTCCTCAGATTCTCTCTCTGCTTTCTTTATTATTGTTATAATTTCCTTGAATAAATAGTCAATTTTCAACACGTTATCAGCATGAGCTTGCTCTATCAATCAAGGATATCACCGAATAAATCCAAAGTAAGGCATAATTATTTTATTTTCTATAAATATATATTATACCTATAATTCTTAATATGTCTAACATCAAAAGTTTGGACTTTACTCCTCTTGATGTATCGGGAAAAAATTATCTTACTTGGGTGTTGGATGCAGAAATGCATCTAGACTCAATGGGTCTTAATAATACTATTATTGAAAATAATAATATTACACCGCAGTATAAGGCAATAGCTCTAGTTTTTCTCCGCCGTCATCTTGATGAAGCACTTCAATCAGAATATTTGACTGTCAAAGATCCTGTAGATCTTTGGAGACAATTAAGGAGAGGTTTAAACACCTTAAGAAAATATCTTTACCAAATGCCCAATATGAATGGATAAACTTAAGGCTTCAAGATTTTGAATCTGTTAGTGCATAAATTCTAAACTTTTTCAAATTACATCCACATTAAGATAATGTGGAAAGAAAATAGCTGATGAGGATTTATTGGAAAAGACATATTCTACTTTTCATTTGAATAATATGGTATTACAGGAACAATATAGAGCAAAAGATTATAAGAAATATAGTGAACTAATTACTGCTCTTCTCCTAGCAGAATAGAGAAATCAACTCCTATTGAAAAACCATGAATTATGACCTACCGGAACAAATCCATTCCCTAAAGCGAATGCGATAATTCATAATAATTTTAATGGACGTGACCGTAGAAATGGTCGTGGTCATGGTCGTGGTTGAGGTAGAGGTCGTGGTAATGGGCGTGATAGAGGATATAATAATAACAATTTCCACCAGAAGTGGAAACATGTTAATAATAACAATAATTTCCACCCAAAGTGGAAAAATATAAATAACCACCAGAAGCGGAACAATCAAATTAAAAGATTTGATAAAAGAAATAATAGTCAAGATGATGAAAATAAATGCCATAGATGCGATATGACTGGTTATTAGTCAAGAACTTGTAGAACCGCTAAACATTTGGTAAACTTATACTAAGCATCCCTCAAGAAATGTGCGGAACCAGAAACCAATTTTATATTGGATGATAATAACCCCACTAATGACCCTATTGATATCCCCAATATGGAGATAAATGATTTTCTATTACCCAGAACTAGTGGCAAGGAAAAATTTGAATCATTACTTCATATATTTTGCTTAATTAATATATTATAATCTTTATGTCATTATTAGTTTGCTTTTGTTATTGTTGTTTAATTTACTTTTATGCAATGTGTATTTATAAATAAATAATAATGCATCTTTCATTTCTTCAATGAATTCTTTTCCGGTATTATATGACTTCAAGGAAAATGAAGCAAATTTATGTATTGTAGATAGTGCTACCACCCATACTATTCTCAAAGCGGCAAGATATTTTGATACTCTTAAAAGGGGTGAGACTGTTATTACCACAATATCGGGATAAACAAAAATGGTTGAACGCTCTGGAAGAGCTAGTATTATATTACAAAGGGGAACAAAACTAATTATAAATAATGCATTATTTTCCCCGAATTCTTAAGGAAATTTATTAAGTTTTAAAGATATTTGCAGAAATGGATATCATATTGAAACTGTAAGCGAAGACAATAAAGAATGTCTTTATGTTACAAAAATAATTTCAAGTAAGAAATGTATACTTGAAAAATTTTATACTCTTTCATGTGGCTTATACTACACATATATTAATATGATTGAGGCTAATTTAACTATAAATCAGAAGTTTATAGATTCAGATACTTCTAAAATTTAGCATGATCGACTGGGTTATCCTGGTTCGATAATGATAAGAAAAATTATTGAAAATTCATATGGGCATCCATTGAAGAACTAGAAGTTTCTTCAAAATAATAAATTATTTTGTGCTACTTGTTCGCAAGGAGAATTAATAATAAAACCTTCCAGAAGTAAGGTTGGAATAAAATCGCCAGCATTTTTAGAGCGCATACAATGTAATATATATTCACCCACCATGTGGACCATTTAGATATTTTATGGTTCTAATTGATGCTTCAACTAGGTGGTCACATGTATGCTTATTATCTTCACGAAATATGGCATTTGCAAGGTTACTTGCTCAAATTATAAGATTACGGGCACAGTTTCCCGATTGTCCAATTAAATCAATTCGTCTTGATAATGCTGGAGAATTTACATCCAAAACATTTAATGATTATTGTATGTCGATTCGAATAAAAGTTGAACATCCTGTAGCATATGTTCATACACAAAACTGTCTATCAGAATCATTTATTAAACGTCTGCAATTAATTGCACGACCACTAATTTTGTGAACAAATCTCCCTACTAAAATTTGGGGTTATGCAATATTACATGTAGCATCTCTTATACATTTAAGACCAGTAAGTTATGATGATTATTCTCCATTACAATTAGTTCTGGCTATGAGCCTAGTATTTCTCATCTTAGAGTTTTTGGTTGCGCGATCTATGTGCCTATTGCTCCACCACAAAGGACTAAAATGGGTCCTCAAAGGAGATTAGGAATTTATGTTGGCTATGAATCCCCTTCAATAATTAAATATCTTGAGCCATTAACTGGCAATATGTTTAGTGCACGATTTGCAGATTGTCATTTTGATGAAAGCACTTTCCCAAAATTAGTGGGAGAGAATAAGAGCCCAATTTTGGAAAAGAAAATAATATGGAATGTTTCATCACTTTCTCATATGGATCCTAAATCAAATGATTCTGAACTAGAAGTTCAGAGAATAATCCATCTTCAACATTCAGCAAATCAATTGCCCGATGCACTCGCTAATCCTAAAAGAGTAACAAAATCGCATATACCAGCAGTAAATGGGCCAATTCATATTAAGATTCCTGAAGAACAACCTACGGATAATACTCTAACACGCCTGAAGTGTGGATGACCTATTGGTTCAAAGAATAAAAATTGTAAGAGGAGGAGAGTTATTTATAATGAAGATATTCCCATTGAGGATATAAATATAAATACACTTCCGGAAGAAATGCAAGCACCTGAAGTGCAAATAGCTGAAGCTATTGAAAATGAAGAAATTCAAATAAATTATATCAATACTGAAAGAAGATGGAATTGCAATAAAATAGTTATAGACCATATTTTTTCATATAATGTTGCGATTAATATTGAAAATGAAAATGTGGATCATGAGCAAACATCTATTGAAGAATGCCAAAGTAGAAATAATTGGCAACAATGGAAAGAAGCAATTCAAGCAGAGCTGAATTCTCTTGAAAAATGCAAAGTATTCAGACCAGTAGTTCGAACACCACAGGACGTAAAAACTGTCAGTAATAAATGGGTTTTTATTAGAAAGAGAAATGAGAAAAATGAAATAATAAGATATAAGGCTAGATTAGTTGCACAAGGTTTTTCCCAAAGATCTGGGATAGACTATGAGGAGACATATTCTCCGGTGGTGGATGCAATAAGTTTTAGATATCTTATTAGTTTTGCAGTGCAAGAAAATTTACAAATGCACTTGATGGATGTTGTCACAGCTTACCTTTATGGTTTGCTTGATAAGGATATTTATATGAAAATCCCTGAAGGATTAAAGCTGCCAGAAAAATATAGCAAACGAGAACTTTATTCGATAAAGTTCAAAGATCCTTATATGGATTAAAACAATCTGGGCGCATGTGGTATAACCATCTCAGTGAATATTTATTAAAAGAAAGATATAAAAATGATCCAATTTGTCCTTGTGTTTTTATAAGAAAATTAAGATCTAATTTTATTATCATCTCAATTTATGTTGAAGATTTAAATATTATTGGAACTCCAAAAGAGATTCCAAAAGCAGTTGATTCTTCAAAGAAAGAATTTGAGATGAAAGATCTTGGAA